>OY992885.1:26160920-26268420 GCA_963921405.1 Cepaea hortensis
ACACAGCAAGCCTAAGAGGGCAGTTGACAGATATTGTAACTTAGAAACAGGGATGTTGTGCATTGTTTTTCTCAGTGCATCCAGATTCTATCTACGTCAAAGAATTATCATTCCTGGCCCCATGTTTTAAGGCTCAAATATTTACAATTGGCTAGCTAAGAAATGTACTATTATGGTCGTCTCCGTTTTGAAGGGGAGGAGATGCAGGGGATGATTCAGAAAGACTATGTTGGACAGTTTAACATCATGGCAATGGGAAACATCCGTATAAGAAATGATTGACAGTACACCAAACAGAAGGCTGTGGTCAGACACATTCAACAACGGTACACAACATTAGCAAACGTATAATAAGAAATGGGACATTAGAGAGCCTATCTATCTATCTGCCTGCCTGTCTATCTGTCTGTCTGTTTATCTGTAAGAATATATGTTGTCATGTGCTTCTTGTGTTACGTAAGGGTCATGCACGCTTTGGCTCTTTGATTGTAACATTAGAAAAATCAGCCAGACAATTCACACTTGAGAAGACAGCTTCCTGCGGTTAAAATAACCTGTATTCACTCACGTCACAATTGCAATGAGTAAGTTGCGCCACGAATTGACACCACAGAACTCGGGAGATTCCCATTCATACTCTATCCTCATCCTCAACAACCAGCAAAGAGTCCCAATTATAATGCTACCAGTTGCAGCCCGATGATGTGTCCATCTGGCCTTTAATCGGAGTACTGATTGCCGGCCACATCCTCTGGTAACGCCCTGCAGAACTATTCTCTCTAGCCCTTAATATATGTATCTGTTTCCTCAACTTTGTACATGATCCCTAAGGACCCTCACCACATCTGCCCCATCGGGTACCAATACCACACCCAAGAGCGCGATCCAGCCAGTCAGTCCGTCTGCTCACTTCTCACAACAGCACCATGCCACGGGGAAAAGAACCAACAGATACTTCCCATTTTTGATTATTTAATTGAAGCACGCCATTCTGCACGAAGCATGCCTTCCTCCACCCTTCGCAGCATGCGTCGTCATTCGGTTAAATAAAGAAATGCTCTGATGTTTGTCCTCCAGCTAGGGGAACGCCGCAGTGATTGCTCCCAACTCCATTCTCAGATTGTATGTTACGGTATCATATGCCAGGCTCTCCTGCACCAATCAACGTCCATTAACTTTCTAAAGTCACCCACTACCCCCCCCCCCGGTCCCAAAATAACCCGATGCCGTAAACGTGTTTTAACAGATCACCATATTCATTATCATATTGCATGCGATCACGGTTCGTCTTCTCATATGTTCACCAAAGTCTTAGTTCATTTATCTCTTTGCCTTCACCTTGCTCCTTTCCCATGAATTATGCCAGCTATCGCCAGTTTTCAAATATTTCTTCACATAAAGTGCCCAAAAATGTTGACTGTTAACATCTAATTTCCCTAATCAATTTACAAATATGCAGCTACCACATGCCTTACTCATATAAAAGTCAAATTAACCCCACAGCACAGCTTGAACACTTCTGGGAAAGAGCGTGAGAATCCTACACTACAGATCAGTGGATCTCAAAACAGGTGGTAATACTCCTTGAAGGATGTGGAAAGATCCAAGCGCTGTGATGTTTTGAATTTGTTATATACGTACTGAATATAATTTGTTACATTGTGCTACAAAAAGGGCATAATAACTACACGGTGGTAGCGAATGTGACTGATCAGACCAATTCGCGCAGTAAATATTCATCAACAATGGATCTGTTATCTGTTATCTTTTAGGGTATCATCCTTGCACTCCGGACAAGTCAGTACCAGAGTCTCTCACCCTCCAACTGATACCAAACATCAACAAAAGCGTCTACAGTGTATATCTGGAAAGATAGGTATAAACTCTCCCTGGGGCATAGAAGCGACCAGCCTTTTATCGAAGTCATAAGCATCGCCGGTTAGACGTCTGTGCTTGTCGCCAGTGAAAATGAAGGATATATTAGTCACCTTTTCCTACCTGCACCCTGGCCTACCAAATGTGATTGCGCTATGACATCACAGACTCTTTGCAGGAAACTACTTCGTGACAATTACATTACTAACTTCTTGTTCCTTAAATACTACCGACTCGGGTAACATATTTAACGACCTGGTGTGTGAGAGAGATGCACACGTCACCCCAGTCACACAAAACAGATTATCTCTTTGAAAGCAAGTACGCACACAACCCAATGAATTCGTGACTAATTTCATGAAAATTAAAGGCATTTACTAGACATGATTGGTATAGATGCAACAGAGATGTAATAAGACATAATTTCGCGGTTAATAATAGAAACTTATAGTAGAACATAAAATATGAAGAGATAATAGGGCCGATTAGACAGTACAACAATTGTAGGTTAAAGACACACCCTGTACAGAAAAACGGACACCCCATTTTATGAGAATTCTCATCTGTACAAAAGCAGTGAAATAAACTGAGTGTTTCTTCAGTTACCGTGTTCGGGAAATTCCCATCACGTCATAGGGTGGGCACAACCAGTTCTGGGTGTTTTTGTCCTCGAACCCCATGACTATTTTTGCACATGGAGATACCCACCATGGCATAATCAGCATAGTTTATAACAGTGCACAAACAAGATACCACCGGTAGGGATCAAAATGTGCATGTACCATAATTATCATCGTCAGCATCATCTAATGCCTTCATGACACTCCATAAATTGCGATCTCCGACGGAATGGATCAATTCGTGTGTTGACTACCTTCCTTGACACGGTGGGCAAAAATAAAAAAAAGTGAGATCTTCGCGTAAAATGTAATATAATTACATCAAACAGAATACTGAGCGGGTGAGTGGGCTGATCTGCAGTCAAGATGATGATCCTCACATTCACTAAAGTCCGTGGGAAATAGAAAGAGAAACTGGTATACCACGGTCGTCGGTTCGGCGTATTGTTAAGCAAGATTTACAACTCAAAATGTATGAGCGTGTGATAGGGCAGAAGCTCAATGAAAATGTCAAATTGAAACGTTTGCAACGCAGTCGGCAGCTACTTGAGCGGTTTCTTAATGAGAGAAGTGTACGAAGCATCTTGTTTACAGACGAAAAGACATTCATTGTTGCCACTCAAGTTAATTCTCAAAATGACTGTGTTTATTCCGTTGAAACAAAGAAAATGCAAGTTCAGGAATGTCGACTTATAAGAGAACGGTTTCAGTTGGTGTGTCTCGAATGGGGAAAACTAGTGTTGTGTTCGTTGAACCAGGCGCCAAAATAAACAGTGAATACTATTGTGAACATGTTCTGAGACAAGGTTTGCTGCCTGTAATTCAAGCGACATATGGTCGCCATAACTGGACATTACAGCAAGACGGAGCTCGACCTCACAGCCAGAAATACGATCAATTTTCTTCGTCAGGAGAATGTTAACTTCATCGAGCCAGACATGTGGCCACTGAACAGTCCTGATTTAAACCCAAAAAAAGAAAAAGTCTTCCTTCTGCGAAAATTTACCACAGTTGAGCAGCTCAAGTTGGCAGTAATTGATTAATGGAGAAATCTGAGGCAGCGCTTTATTGACAGTAGCATAAACGAGTGGCGTCGACGCTTTGAAACACTCGTTGAGAAGCAAGGAGGACACAATGAACATGATGTCTGATTAGCTAAGTACTTGGCAAATAAACTTACATGAAACAATATAATTAATTGAATTATATTTTAAAATAACTCGTATGCCACAAGGTATTCTCACATTATTTTGGGGGCCCACCCTGTAGGTTAACGCACCGTGTATAGCACTTTAACACCCCTTTCCTCGCTGCAACTGACAGCATTTCATTGGAGTTCACCTGTCTAAGAAATGTCCCATTTACGTGTGGGATACATTTTGGTACTTCTTTCTTCATTCTAAAGTAGAGGACCCTGATCCACGTCTGCATATGTATTGGTTATATGCTGCTTGTCCCATATTTGTGTAGACCAGTCCCGTTTGATGAGTGATGAGGTCAATATCACGTTGCCTGCTCTTACTTCCCAGAGGACTTCCTGGCACTCAGTCTAGGCTGGGTCAACTCGGAGTCCAGATTAACTTAACAAAACCCCCACCCCGGTGTGGATTAGAACACGTTACCACAGGGTCGACACACGTGTTAGGCACAGCACAAGTACGGCGACCATTCTACTTGATAAGTTAGAAAAGTAAACAACCCCTTCACATGCCCTAAAGGACAATGAGCACATGGTGCTGGATCCATATTTTGTGTTTTAAGATCGGAACTCGGTGGGTGAAGTGGTCAGTTTCATACCGGTCGTCTTTACTTCTCAAGACATTTTCTCGTGCCATATTTTAAGATGTATCCACCATGGGGGACCGGGTTTGTTAAATAGAGTTATACATCTTCATACACAAAGCCTGTGCTAAATTTTAAAGACTATGTTTTGCCCAAGCAGCATGATCCCTGTCTGGTCTGCCTAGTTTACTCCAGAGGAAAGGTGGCATTAATACGTCTGAAACAAAACACGCCGCAAAAGCAGCCTGATCAGCAATGCACTGCTTTATCTGTCCTCATGTTGGAGCTTCCATCCTAGACCAGAAGCCGACCAAGGTTTAAGGCCTGGTCTGCCCTGCCATGATACTTAGTCTTAGGGTTGCATTTTCCCACACTATAGTAAGGATTGTATTCTCCCAATTGCGTTCCTCCGCCCGAAGACGTTGCCACAATGTGAGGTGTTGGGTTCGGTGCTGGTCATCCAACACTCGGCGCTAACAGAAAGCAGGTTGTACCATCTACTGTCATATGGTAGCTCAGTTATATCTGTTCCGATACGATCTGTAGAAAAAAAAACAACAACTCTTTCCACCTCGTTCAAACAGCCTCAGTGGAGTTGGTTATAGTTGTGGTGGTTCAAAGTGTGGGTTCAATTTCTATCGTTTTCTGTATCAGTGCTAGATGACTTTTCGATTTCGAAGCGTTTGTGTCTGTGACGTCAGCTGGGAGATTGGTAGGCGGTTTCTCCTTTGAAGCAGTGTCTTCCTGCTTGTCCTTTCGTCAATGAAGGCTCCTCGCTCGTCTGTTATGATTGGGCGTAGTCCTTATAAGACTATTTATTTGCTTTATTTGAAGGCTAAGTTTCTATGGGTTTCTTTGTGTGCTTTGAGATACTCTTTTACGCTCATGCCACTTATGGAAATGTAGGATTTCTCTTCTAGGCTTTATTTCGATGTCTGGTAGGATACTGGTTTCTCCTTGGGTGTCTTGGACATCGTGGGTGGATCGCTGACCTTGGTTTGAGGTTTCTGGTCAGTCTTTGGTTTGGCTTCAGCTTGTGGCTTCTCTGTGACATTTTGCCTGGATTCTGTTGGCTTGTTTTGGGTTAGTTCCCTTTCGGCTTTCAGTAGTTCTCTCTCTCTCTCTCTCTCTCTCTCTCTCTCTCTCTCTCTCTCTCTCTCTCTCTCTCTCTCTCTCTCTCTCTCTCTCACTCTCTCTCTCACTGTTTTCGTTGCTTGCAGAATTTCTTCGTTCTCCTTCTTCATCTGGGCCATGCGTTCCACCTCTTGCTGAATGTTACCCTAGATTTCCTTGATATCTTCTTCTTCTTCGTTCATCCGGAGTTTTTTTTCGGACGTGATTGCGTTGTGCCTGTCCACAGCAGAGCTGCGTTCTTGCGCCGTTAGGCCGACACATCCGACTTCTGCGGGCATTTGTTGACCGGGTTAACCTTCCCGGGGGTTTCTTAGGACGTTTGGCTCTCACTGTTGTGGTGTTATCCCCCATCCCAGCTGGCCCATATAGAACAGCCAAAGACATCCTGGTCAGCCCTCAAGGGAAGGCAGGGGCAGACCATGGGCATTCCCCGCCATCCAAGGAGGCTTCCATACTTGCAGAGCCAACACACAGCGCTCTGGTACTGGGCTCACCCAAGGAATCGTCACGTCCTGCACATGGCTGCTTAGCCTCACTTCCGTATATTGGGCCTTCCATTCACCATAGGCTGTTCTCCCGGAAACCAGAAGTATGCAGTCTGCAGATGACATCCACACAGTGAGCTTTCGATTCGGACTTTCCACATAATGGATTTGCTATCCAAGCAATATTCCATTTCGTGCCACTAGGACACTTTTTCCACCTTTTATGAGTGTGCTTTCGATTCGGACTTTCCACATAATGGATTTGCTATCCAAGCAATATTCCATTTCGTGCCACTGGGACACTTTTTCCACCTTTTATGAAGCCCACACAGTGAGCTTTTGGTTCGGACTTTCCACGTAATGGATTTGCTATCCAAGCAATATTCCATTTCATGCCTCTGGGGCGCTTTTGTAACCGACATACCTGTGGTATGAAGTGCGGCAGTCTAAATACTTCTTTATGCACCTTTAAATGTCAACCTGAATGTAGTTAAAGTAAGCTGCAGTCAACTTGAGCTTGTTGATATCTCCATAGAGCTTGTCCTCAAATGAAGCAGGTGTGGGCCAAAATATCTTTCTCTGTTCTGCATATATTGGGCACTCCTGCAGCAAATGTTTAGCTGTCATTTTACCAGTTCCACAATTGCATTCATCGGTATCTCCTATCTTTAGTTTATTGAACAAGTGGTATTTCAGCCTGTTATGTCCTGTGCGGAGTCTGAAGATTGCTACTTGTTCTCTTCGGTCGAGTTTGTAATATGCATCATCCTTCTGGTGACCTGGATGCTCTGATTCCCATTTGGTTCTATAAGTGCTTTTTATCAACCTCTTTACCTCGTTATAGGTTATGTCTATGTCAGGCTGTGGTAGTCGTCCGCCCTCTTTTGCCAGTCTGTCAGCCTCTTCATTTCCAGGTATACTGCAATGTGATGGTATCCACTGTATTACAACTTTTTTGGATTTCTGGCATAGACCATGGAGTGCTGATCTTAGGTCAGCTATTTCTGTGCTGTAATTGCTCTTCAGTATTGAGACAGCTGACTTTGCATCTGTAAAGATAGCTATTTGCGTCTCTTTATTTTCCTCCATCAAGAGCATTTCTGCTGCAGTTTTCAGAGCCTCTACCTCCGCTTTGAAGTTACTTGAAAACTTTCCAGTTGCCACTGAATGTGTTTTTTTTACTCCATTTTTTAAATTTAGGAGAATTCCTCCTCCTCCATTCTCTACTGAATTTTTGGCTGATCCATCTGTATATGCATGGGTCCAATTGCTGCTTGGGTAATGTTCTTTTATGTAGTTTAGGGTTATTTCTCTTCTTTCGGTTTCATGCTGAGTGTTCTTTTTCTCAATACCAGGAATGTTTTCTATCATCTCAGGCAGTAGCTGCTGTCTCCAAGCTGGGAATTTGTCTGCATTGTAAATGGGTTTGACTGTTGATATGTTAAGTATGGGATCTGCCCTAATCTTTCGTTTTGCAGTTTCTACAAAGTTGCTACGCTTCAGTCTTCCCTTTCCAAAACCACTAAACCTTTTATACATAGGGTGGTCTGTCAATCTTCTAAATTTTTCAGCTTGTTGCTGGGCTCTGCTATCTCTTCTATCCTGCATTGGTTGTAAACAAGTGATCTTTTCTAGTTCATTAATAGGCGTTGTCTTCAGGCTTCCAGTTATGATTCGCATTCCTTGATTTTGGACTCTGCTTATTTTGTTAAAGTTTGACTTAGCTGCTGTTGCCCAAGCTGCAATGCCATATTCCAGTACTGGCCTCACCCGTCCAGTATATAACTTCTTGAGAACTTTCTCATCTGCCCCCCCCCCCCCCCCCACGTTGTACCAGCAAGCTTTTTCATGATTGCCATTCTTTGCCTTGCTCTTGTTCGATTTTTCTCAACCTGTGTCTTCCATGTCAGGCGACGATCAAAGGTGACTCCTAGATAGTTTGGATTTTCTTCATGGCGCAATATTTTTCCATTCAATACCAGCTTAGATTGCTGAGTTTTAGTTGAGAGGGAGAACACTGTGCATGTTGTTTTCTTCTCACTTATCTTCACTAGCCATGATTTTGACCAGTCCTCTAGTACTAATAGGGCTTGCTGTATTCTGCTGTTAGCTGTACTAATATATTCTTCAGATGTCCATATGGCTAGGTCATCTGCAAAGGATGATGTGTGTACTCTGGCTGGAAAATTGTCTGTGATGTCATTTATATATGCTAGGAATAATGTTGGTGAAAGAACTCCTCCTTGGGGGACATCTTGCTCCAACAGCATCATTTTGCTGGTTTGTCCTTGTACTTTTGTCCTGGCAGTTCTGTTCTCAAGGTAGTGGCTGATCCAATTGTACATTTTCCCACAAACATGCATTTTTTGCAGTTTTACTTTCAGTCCTTCCTTCCATACTTTATCAAATGCTTTTTCTAAATCTATCCAGACCGCTAGTGTGTGCTTTTTCTCTTGGAAGGCATCCTCTATTTCCTGAGCTATATAGGTTATTTGATCTTCAGTGGATCTGTACTTTCTGAATCCTGCTTGGTGAGGTGTTAAGAGTTGGTTTTCTTCCAGATGCCATGTTAGCCTGCCATTAATAATGCGTTCCATTAATTTTCCTACACAGCTAAGAAGACTGATAGGTCGATAGCCATTTGGTTCTTCCAGGTCTTTTCCTTTCTTTGGGACTGGTATTAGTATAGCTTCCTTCCATGCTTGTGGGACTATTCCCCTCTTCCAGCTGTAATTTAGGACTGCTAGTAGTTTCTTTTTTGCCTTAGTGCCTAGTCCTATTAGCATTTCATTTGTGATTCCATCCTTTCCTGGTGATGTCTTCTTTTTTAGGGTATTCATTGCCTGTTCCATTTCTTCCATTGTTAGATTTGCCATCATATATTCTGCTGCTGTCTCTGTATATCTATGATGTATCTGTTTATCTTTGATTGCTTTCTTCTGTTCGGCTGTAATATCAATGTGGTTTGCATTGGCATAGTGTTCCATTAGTGCATTTGCAGCCTTTTTTCCTGTAAGCAAGGCATTTCCTTGTTTAATTGTTATTTGTTTGTTTCTAGGTCCTTCATTGTTCATGGCTTTCACTAGTTTCCATAGTTTGTTTCCATCCCTGTCAAAATTCAGGTTTTCTGTTTTTTTCCTCCAACAATCTCTTGTTGTTTGATTTACTGTTCTTTTATATTTTGCTGAGATGGCTTTGAGAGAGATGTTCGCTTCAGTTGTTTGTTCTCTCTCTGCGGTCTTCCTAGCATCTTCAACTTTGCCCTCCAAAATTTGTAGTTCCTCAGTCCAGTATGGTTTGTAATTTTTCCTCGCTCCTCTTGGAATAGACTCAGTGGCCGCCTGTATTATTGCTCTGTTTAGACTTTCCACCATTTGCTTCATGTTGCCATATCGTGTATTTATGTTTTCACAATATTTGTCTGTTAGTATGGAAAATCTGTCCCAATCTGCTCGTTTGTAATTCCAGCGAGGCAAAGGCTTTTGCTCCTGTGGAACATACTCCATATTTATTACAAGCTTGATTGGTCTGTGGTCACTACCTGCTAATTGGTCAAGCACATGGCGATCGATTTTGTGGAGGATGTCTCCTGTGCAGAAAGCTAAGTCTGGAGTAGAAGTGGTAATCCATCTTCTGGAGTAGAAGCTCGGTGTGTCATCCGCTTTGTTGAGTAGATGGAGATTTGAGTCTATTTCCCAGTCCTCCACTTCATCTCCTCTTTTGTCAGTATCTGGGTATCCCCATCTTTCTGAGCGGCTATTAAAGTCTCCGACAACAATGCAATTTGTGTCAGTTATTTCCATGTTTGAGAGTGTAAGATCCTTATCTGCCGGGCTATACAGATTGTAAATTCTTATTTTCATGTCCTTTATCATTATATCAACACCTATAATTTCCGTTTGGTTGTCAGAGATCACAGATACTTCGCTGCAAGGTATTGTATTTCGTGTAAGTATTACAACTCCTCCTTTGTGTCCTTCGCGGTCAAAACGTGTGGCCTGATATCCCTCGACTGAAAATGTGCGATTGGCGTTGAGGTGTGTCTCTTGAATGCATGCCACATCTATTCTATCTTTATGAAGACGCTGTGTTAGGGAGGCTTTCTTGTTATAAACTCCTTCGGCATTCCATTGTAGTATGTTGAGAGTCCGGGGTGTTTGGTCAATAGCTCTTAACCTACTCCTCTGTGCCTTGACTCCACAGCACAGGGGAAGGTGACCACCAGTAGTCATGGGTGGACCCCCTCGAGGCAGGGGGCCCGGCACTATCACCGCCTGATGGGACTTCACGGGATTAGCACCATAACGATTAATTTTCATCTGTGGCATCATGAAATGATAAAGTTACGTTGCACTTCTTTGTCAAGCCTGTGGCTCAGTACATCCGATTTCGACAAGCATTTTTCGGGATGCTTTCCCTAGCCTTTGACTGTCCCCAGTATCATCCAGTAGTTTTTCGTTGTCGCCAGTTGGCATCGGTGTAGACGTGCCTTGATTTGCTTCTTCAGCTCGTTAATCCGACCTTGGAGCTGAGATTTTTTAGCCTGTGGCTATCACGCACCTCTGCAGTGCTTCCTTCTATGGTGTCTTTGTCGTTATGACGGTCTTTAAGTCGTCTCCGTGTCCTTGGAGGTATGATCACCCCAGGTATCTTGCTCCGTGTTTGCCAACGCAGTGGGCGCACTTTCTCTTCTCGTTAGGTTTTCGTTATATCTGACTGAAACCTGGCTTTCAAAGGAATCCAGGTACACTTTTAACAATTCCAAACTATGGCTATATCTATCTATGACTATATCTATCTTGACTGACTGGTATTGACTTACTTCAAAAAGGACCAACAAACTTGCCTCCTTACACGTGTCACCGTCAGTGTTGGTCAACAGGCGATTATTCAACACATCTGCGGCTAATGTCGATATCTAGAGAGCGGCCTGCCGAAAGCCTCACACAAAGCACGAACTCTGTAACTCCAGGAGTCGCCGAGAAAGGTGCAATCGAGAACCGAACAACGTGGGCCATAATCGAACGCACAACCTTCGGAGCACGAGGCAAGTGGCGTAACCACTTCGCCACGGAGACTCTCAAAACATTATTAAATAGCATCAATGTTCATGCTCACTGGGGGAGGGGGGGAGTGGTCTCGATGTATGGTGTCCGCCTCGAGTGCTGGAGGTCTTGGGTTCAAGCCCCAGTGAGGGCCGGAAATTTTTCACGTAGACTTCTAGTAACATAATATCCCCTGGCCTCTGAGTAGTGAGATCGGACGCCCGTGTGTATTGTTGCGCACGTAAAAAAATCCTTGACTGTTGGACATCGAAAAACAGTAGCCTAACGGCGCTGCCAGGGCAAAATTTCGAGTTAAAAAAATCTAACCAAAAGTATTTTACGATCCTCGCGGTGCTACGGAGTTCGTACACTGAGCTGAGATTCTCCGGACTCAGGCTTGAGTTGAGAGTAGAATGGAGTACTTATGGGTTACACCCGTGTGCCGTGATGTTGATCCGTCGACTAAACTAAGCTAATGTGCGTGCTCATTCTGTACATCAGTTGAAACCATTGAAAAAATATGTTCCTTCTCATGATGTTTTTTTTTTTTCCATTGCATATTCCTTACAGGACGTTGCAGTAAACTAGCATTTTTCAGCTGCTGTTGATGCACTAGGCAAGATTATGCTCAGTAGTTTGCCATTGTTTTCTGAGCGGCCGGCTCACATACCCCGTAAGTTACTCACGCGGCAAGAACCGCTACCGATTTTCGCGCAGGTTACGTTACTCACGAGAACTTACAGGATTACGGAGAAAGACGTTATCACCTTGGCCAGGGAGACCGGCCTCATGCTGTTATTAGGCGGTAATGTAGTCATTTGCAGTATCGTTTCCTTTGTGTATATATTGTGTTTTCTTGTAACTTTTTGCTGATGATGGCTTGTCTTTGCAACTCCATTTGTTGTCCGCCATTGTGTTTTGTAAAACTGCTTTACACTTCCTGCTGTTTTTTTTTTTTTCGTTTCGCTTTCAACTCAAGCGTAGTCCATACACGTCATACTAACTCTAGAGCAATGTACTGACTTTTTCGTGCAAATTAGCTTTCCACATTACCAAGTAATACAAGAAACAAATGAAAACCATAAACTGAATAGAGAAATTAGACTTAGACAGTCACAGCTTCTTGAACACGTTATGAGAAGAAATACACTGGAGAACTTTGTGACAACTGGCAAGATTGAGGAGAAAAGAACAAGGGGAAGGCAGAGAAGTAAATTCCTGGATGACATGGCCATCTGGTATGGTTGAGACAAGAACACAGAGCTCATCCACGATTCTGGTGGTGGTGTGATATGCCGTAACATGACTACCCGCGCTTATCGGCATGGCACATGATGATGATAATGATGATTACCAGTGTTCCTCTCCATCAGGCGAACCCACTCCGACTTCTGAGGTGCTTGTAATTTACGTCCTCAAGTCAAGGACGAGAAGTCAACATTTTAGTCTAACTGACAGGTATATGGTTTGAACCCACTACCTCAGCATCAACACATTGTATTTATAAGAACGGGCGCTCTTATCCATTCAGTTACGCGAGATACATACACCCTTTCATGTCTATGTACGGTTTACATTTCCACAGCTTTACCACCATCTAACCAGTTTTATTCATAACGTTATCAGTTGCTATAGCATTAGTTAGTTGCATATCCTTTACGGACGAAACAGTCAACCCAAGAATTGTTGGCTGTTCGTGACTCCTGAACAAGTTTACGTTCAGTAGTTTGCCATTGCTTTCTGAACGACCAGCACCCATACCATTGCATTAAAAAAACCAACACAGCTGTGTTGCGAACGTGGTATGCGGGATCGCGAACAGCGTCAGTACTTCTTCTCCACGGAGAAGGCAATAATTACGTTATTGTTAAACATCAGCAAAACTGAAAGAAAAGTAGTTTCCAAGAAAACACGTATTTGATTTTGTTCTATATATAGCAGAGATGTAACATGGAGGCAGCTAAACGGTTTTCAATATCTAGACTACACTGCGACATCTGCTGGGTGGCGTGGCACGGGGATGACATTCCAAATGTATAACATCAAGCATCAAAAGTGCAAGATTCTGCTGAATGTAAAGTTGTGTGTGGGCTGTCCTACTTTATGGATGCCAATGATGGATAATCAGTGACGAAATAGTGTGGAAACGGGAGATAGCAGAGAGATGTATGTGCGTGTTGGTTATGTGTGCTTGTGTGTGAATATTTAGTAGTAGGCCTCTTTCAGTCCTGAATAGGGTTGCCAGACGTCCGGCAAAGAGAGGACATGTCCTCCTTTTTAGCCTAATGTCCTCCGTCCGGCAGGCAAAGCTAAACACCTTTAAAATGTCCGGCTTTTTAAATATTTTATGTTATCATTTTTTTATGTATTGTTGTTACAACTTACAATGTATCTACACTCTACCGTGTGTTTACATTCTTTATTAAAACCCAATGCTTAATAATATTTATTTAATTTTCCTATTTATACCAAATGTGAAACACAACTATTTGTATAATTTGAATCTAACTGTTGCTCTGTTCGGCAACACTAACAATAATTGCTCTATGGTCAAAATGTTAATGTTATTTCCGGTTCCGGTAACAGAGACGCCACTTACAATTGTTTTTTTAATTTGTAATTTTTGCCGTCTATGTTTATGAAAATGGCTTCTACAAAGAGAAAATGCAAATTCTCGAACACTATGAAAAATAAGTTTCCATTGTTCGTTGGTTCTGCTCAACGAGAATGAGGCAAAGTGTAAGATTTGCGATAGTTACTTGTCCGTTGCCAATAAAGGAACTACTGACTTGGAGTGCCATGTTGACAGTGAGAGACATAGAAACCTAATCAAAGTATCCGCGTCATTTAGCACATTGACGTCTTTTTTTTTCCAGCCTAAGTACTCAAATGTGTTGCTGAAAGCGCATGCGGCTGAAGCAACTTTGGCATTTCATACAGTTTGTCATCATCAGTCTTACAACTCGATGACCTGCACAGCTGGTTTGATGCACACATTTGAAGATTCAGAAATTGCTAAAAATATTGCTTGTGCAAAAACAAATACTGAAGCAATAATAAACCAGGTGATTGTCCCCCACACTGTTGATAAATTGGATACATCTTTAAGTGGTATTTCATGTTTCAGTCTTTCGACAGATGCTAGCAATCACGGTTCGCAGAAAATATTTCCGATCGTTGCTCAGTACTTTGACTGAAAAGCAGGTGGAATCCAAACTAAGATTCTCGAGTTAGACAAAAAACCAAATGAAACCTCAAAAACTATATCACAGTATATTTTGAGAACACTCCAAGAACATGATTTGTACTCCAAATGTGTTGCTTTTGCTGGTGACAATGCCAATGTGAATTTTGGAGGCATTAACAGAAGAAAAGGTAGAAATGTTTTCTCGCATTTGAAGGAAGCCTTGAGCTAGCCATTATAGGCGTTGGATGTTCTGCTCATGTTATTCACAACTGCATCCAACACGGCGCAGATTTAATGCAGATTGACGTTGAATCTATTGTCTTGAAGATATTCAATTACTTTTCTATATACACTGTCAGAACATAACCTTTAAAGGATTTTTGTGACTGTGTCAACATTAACTATCAGCAACTATTCTATCACTCTAAACCTAGATGGCTCAGTTTGTTTCCAGCTGTTGAGAGGCTATTGAGGCTGTTTACTACTTTGAAAGAATATTTCTTTCTGTAAACCAACCAACTGCTATGATAAAAAATTTATTGGCAGCTATTGTAATAAAATTGTACTGATTGTGGGTTTAATCTGGAACGATTTACATGACACATTCAATATGTTCTCCTTTTTGTCTTATTATGTTCTCCTTTGTCTTCCTTTTTGTCTTATTATGTCCTCCTTTTGGTGCCCACGTATCTGGCAACCCTAGTCCTGAAGTACTATAGAGTTGTGCCGCTTGGGAGGTGCCTGGCAGCACCGCTGGTGACTGTATAGTCCAATGCGAGAGTGACAATCCCTGTCACAGTTTCAGCATCTGTAAGACGAGGCAAGTCCCGCAGTAAGTGACTGCGTTTTAAGCCTGTGCCTCCTATCCTCAGTTTGCTGGATAAGATTGCGCTCGAAGAGCGCCGATCAGTTTTGTAAGATCTTCTCCATGAACATCTGTCTCTTGCAACTCTTTCCCACGTGTCTGGATCTATGCCAAGAGTTTTCATATCTTGTTTACACACATCCTTATATCGCTTTTGGGGTCTTCCGGTTGGCATCTTCCATGTGACTATTTCTCCGTATAGGAGATCTTTGGGAATACTGCACATTCACCCTCCATTAGAGATACATGGCCCAGTGTGTGTGTGTGTGTGTGTGTGTGTGTGTGTTATAAATATAAAACAAAATGTGAGTTTTATAAGAGTTACATTATACCCAAAAGGCAAAATTCAAACAAAGGACATATCATCAAAATTACCGAAATACTCATGGGAATTATAATGAAAAGAAAGAGAAATCAAAATAAAACCAGAAATAGGAGATGTGCAGTTTTGATATGTGGAAGGGAAAGGCACAAACAACCCGGTGTACATCACGAGAACATTACATTAAAAGAATGAACGATTGAAATGAACAGAAATCTGCATCGTTGCTTTATTGTCCACATTTGTAAAGGTGAAAAACGAGGAAATGATTACAATGTTTGAAATGTTAAATATTGATGGTAAAATTCTAAGAACTAAACAGACCATATTCATGTGCGCTGATTGCCAGGTAGGACTTTCAATCTAAACACCGGCATTAAGATGGGCTTAAATATCGACCTCTCGTTCACAAAGCAATGACAAACTACTGAACGTAAACTTACCTTGAAAATCAATCTGTGGTTGATCACAGTACCCTGCGAAGGACATGCAACATTTGAAATCTGGCAACAAAGAGCAGCTACAAGAATCGACAACCGACTAGGAACTTTTCAACATTTAAACAAGTATTTAGATAGAGTTATGTACTATATACTGCGAACAGTTATTGAACGTGCTATAGAAGTAAACAAGCTTTATTGATTACACAAAGGCTTTTGATAGAGTTAGACATGTCAACATGATAAATATGCTTGCAGATCCACAAATTGATGGGAAAGACATTAGACTTTTTAAAAAAAAACATATATTGGAAACAACAAGCTGCCATAAGGATTGATAATGAAGTCGGACAATATCAACCTATTAAGAGAGGTGTTAGGCAGGGATGTGTAATGTCTCCAGATATTTTTTCCTTAAACAGTGAAAATAATTTCAGAAATGTAGAAGATATAAATGGAATCAGCATTGGAGGACGAAACATCAATAACATTAGATATGCAGATGATACATTATTGATTGCAGACAATGCACAAGATCTACAACAATTAGTAGACGCGGTTGTTGTACACATTGAGCAGCTGGGATTGGAATTAAATTGTAAGAAGACACAGTTTATGGTCGTCACTATGAAGAACGAAGTACCACAATGTAATATACAAGTAAATGGGAATATTCTTCAACAAGTGAATCGGTACAATTATCTCGGAACAGTCATAACATCTGATGGGAGATGCCTTGAAGAGATTAGAACAAGAATCGCCATGGCGAAAGTAGCCTTTAGCAAGATGAAAAACATTCTGACCAATAAAAGGATGTCAATTGAAACGAGAAAAAGAGTGTTGAGGGGATACATAGAGCCTGTTCTTTTGTATGGATGTGAAACTTGGACAATGTGCAGTCAAGCTGAAAAACATCTGATGGCTGCTGAAATGTGGTTTCTGAGGAAAATGCAAAGAATACCATGGACAGACAGAAAAACCAATGACCAAGTACTACAGGAGACAAATGAAAATCGTAAATTGATTAGAGAAATTAGACGTAGACAGTCAACATTTTTTGGACATGTTATGAGAAGAAATGGATTGGGGAACTTAGTGACAACTGGCAAGATCGAAGGGAACAGACCAAGAGGAAGACCGAGAGGAAAATACCTGGATGGCTTGACCACATGGCATGAACGAGACAGGAACACTGAGCTGATCCACGACGCTGGTGATCGAGTGAAATGGCGAGTCATGACCGCCCACGCTTTCTGGCATGGCACATGAGTGATTAATTGATGTACTTTCACCCGAGCTGTTCAATGTATACAGTGAAATAGAAATGAGGTCCATAAAAATACATGTCGGAATATCAGTTGGTGGGCATAATATAAACAACATATGTTCTGCTGATGAGATGGCTTTTGTCGCTGAAAATGAAACAAGGTGACAAGAAATGACAGGTATAATTGCAACAGAAGGTCAAAATAAAGGACTGGGTCTGAATAGCAGAAAAACGAAAGTAATAATTATTACAAAGAACAAGTTTAAAGACAGTTTGACAGCCTGGAAAAACTGGTGCCGCTGCCGCCCAGTTATGAATTGACCTCACTAGCAACAGTGAAGTCGACCGGGCCGATAACCGCTGATAACATGCGGGAGTCGAGGGAAATGAACGAGCTGATAAACTGGCTGGCTCTGCACCCTCTGTAGATGGCCAGCCCATGGATCGTGCCGATGTTATTAACGTCCTCAAAGATATGGCGAAAACATAGGACTTTGACGTCAGTGAATCCACATCGCTGTCCAGGTTGAAAGACTTGAGAGTAAGAATTGGCACGGCCAGACGCGAGAGGTACATTGGGAAAACGAGGGGCCTCGTCAACCAACACAGAACTGGCACTATTAGCCACCGGACGCTGATGCATATGCTGAGGGGGGGGGGGGGGGGGGTCTGAGCACCTATTGACCTATCCGGAGTACAATGAAGATACCCCAACTGATAACTGATAACTGATAACTTCCACACAGATTCCACTTAAGTAGACGGTACATCGGTAAATCTGCACTTACACACACACACACACATACACACACACACACACACACACACACACATCAAACACACACACAATAAATAGAAAAAGGGATTACAAGGCAAACAAAATTGTTTTCGTTGTACGGGGTTTTATCCCACAAGGCTCAGTCTCTTTCTGCCCTGCTGATGTGTCACACAAAGCACGAACTCCGTAGCTCCAGAGACAAGCCCCCAGTAGTCACCGAGGGAGTTGCACTCGTGAACCGATGTCATAGTTCTGTATCGAATCGACAACCTTCGCCTGTCTGAGGCAGAGGGCGTAACGACCTCGCCACGGACTCTCCCACACACAATAAATAGAAACTTCTCCCATTTTCATAAGAGAAACAAAAATAACTTTGACGTAAATACAAGCTTCGATCAGATCCACAAGACTGTAGTTAGTTACACGAATATGAACCCCCCCCCCCCCCCCCTCACACACACACCCACACGCAAACACAAAGCATACGAACGAACAATAATAACACATTTACCCCACAATAACACCACCGCATGCTCTCTATACTGCGCCCTCCTCTGGAGGTCACGTGATTCGAAAGAAAAAAGCAATGTAACACCCGTTGTGGTTAAACATGTGTCACAAGTTCTCCCGCCATCCCTGGAAAATATTGCATCCTGCATTCTATTTCAGTTCACTGGCATGTATCATTTAACGCAGTTATATATTTATTTATTGTTTGTAGTTTCAGTCTTGTGATTACCTGTCGTCTCAAATAGAAAATATTCACATATATTTTATTTATGTATACCAAGCAAAAAGTAGCTTTGGACAAACAAACAAAAAATGGATGGCGGAAAATGTAAAGTAGGGTTGTATCACAGTTATGACTTAAAAGTGGTTAATATGGTAGTAGACGCGTTGTATTATAACGCAATGACAACATTTAGGCGACATATAAGCTCATGGCAGATATTGGAAGTTGCTTAAGACGATTAATCATCCCATGGTATTTAATCAGTTAAAATTTATACATTAGTTGTATATCTTTTACAGGATGTGGCAGTCAACCCCAGAATTTTATAGTTGTTCTTCGCTAGTTTACATTCAGTAGTTTGCCAGTGCTTTCTGAACCACTGGAACTTTTACAATTGCATTAAAACCAGCGCAAGGCGGTCTGCTTCCAGATCGCCCGCAGCGGTGTTTCGAACGCAGAATGCGGGATTACGAATTACGTCCGTAATCTTTATGCCACAGAGCCAGCACCAATTTTAGTTAAAGCAATATCTAAGACGCCTGCTCCGTGGCCAAAGGCTTGCGAAAGCAATTTTTGAG
The DNA here is from genome assembly GCA_963921405.1 of Cepaea hortensis. Lineage (NCBI taxonomy): Eukaryota > Metazoa > Mollusca > Gastropoda > Stylommatophora > Helicidae > Cepaea > Cepaea hortensis. Next base: position 26,180,032 of record OY992885.1, read on the forward strand.
CCGCTTACCAAGCGTTCGAAAGACAACGGCGATCGATTTGGCAGGTCGTGTCGCACTGGGGTTTTAACGTGTTGGTATGGGAGCCGGTCGTTCAGAAAGCAATGGCAAACTATTGAACGTACAATTTACCAAGACATCAACAACAGCAGTAAAATGCTGGTGTTGACAGCATGTCCTGTAAATAGGATATGCAAAAAAAAAAAAAAAAAAAAACAACAACAACAACAAAAACATCTAAGACAAAGTAGATTATCGTAACACTTGTCTTGAATAAAAATTTAAACAATAAATAACAGAGCGTGGTTTAATGGGGGAAACTGTCTGATAATTAACACAGAGTTAAATATCCTTCTTCTTTTACAGTTCTAAAGTAAGGAAACCATGGCATACAGCAGTTGGCATTCATCCCAATCAGGGGCTTGTTTAGAATATGTGTCCGACAGCCTTTATATGACCATAGAGAAAATGATTCAATCAACATTTGATCCGTGCAAGGTTGGTCGGGGACGTGACGCAAAAGACCTAGATCACTGCGAAATTACGGTCACTGACATACGGAGAGTGAACAACCGCACGTTGTTTCGATCTTATTGTGATTATAGAAACTTGCTACAGGCGAAAACATCCAATGGGGAAAACGTTGAAAGGATTTCTTACTTTCCACCGAAGATTTGGCAGTTCAAGAATGGGAGGCGACACGTGGATCTGAATGAGATTTATCTGTTCCATGGAACATCGCAAGATGCTGCCAACAATATAATATCGTATGGGTTTGATATAAACACCACGAACCCTAATAGCATGTATGGAAATGGCATATACTTTGCGGAAGAGGTCACAAAAGCTGACCAGTACACGGGTATGTAGGTTGTGTTTTTCTTTCTTTCTTTCTTTCTTTCTTTCTTTCTTTCTTTCTTTCTTTCTTTCTTTCTTTCTTTCTTTCTTCCTTCCTTCCTTCCTTCCTTCCTTCCTTCCTTCTTACCTTCCTTCCTTCCTTCCTTCCTTCCTTCCTTCCTTCCTTCCTTTCTTCTTCTTCTTCTTCTTCTTCTTCTTCTTCTTCTTCTTCTTCTTCTTCTTCTTCTTCTTCTTCTTCTTCTTCTTCTGTGAATAAGGAAGAGAGAGAGAGAGAGAGAGAGAGAGAGAGAGAGAGAGCGAGAGAGAGAGAGAGAGAGAGAGAGAGAGAGTGAGAGAGTGTGTGTTGTGTGAGAGTGAATGTTTGTGTGTGTGTGTCTGTCTCTGTGTGTGGGAGCATCACTATTGTCTTCGTTACACAATGTATATGTATAATTTTTCTCTGATTTTTACATTTTAGTGAGAATGCTCACGATAATCGTCAGTCTATGAGTAAGTGTGTAAGTTTGTTCATATTAGTGTCAGTGATTATCTGAGGCATTATATATGTATATAGATGTGAGGATTTTGTGTGTGTGTGAGTGTTTGTGTGTGATGGATGTATGTGTGTGTGAAGAATGTGTGTGTGGTGGGGGTATGTGGGGGAGTGGGTGTGGGTTGGGGGATGTATGTGTGTGTGTGTGGCGATGTGTGTGTGGGGTGGGGGATGTGTGTATTGGTGGGGAATGTGGGCATGAGGGTGGGGGATGCGTGTTTGGGTGGGTGGGGAAATGTTTGGGTGGATGGGGAGATGTAGGTGTGTATTGGGGATGTTTGGGTGGCTGGTGGATGTGTGGGTGAATGTGTAGATGGGAGTGAGTGAGTGTGTATAGGGAGTGGGGGGATGGGTATGGAGATATGTATCTGTGGGTTGGGGATGCATGTGTGTGTGTGTGTGGGATTGTATGGGTTGTGGGGATGTATGTATGGGTGGTGGGGTGTGTGTGAGTGGAAGATGTGTGTGGGTGGGTAGGGAGATGGGTGTATGGGTGGGGGATTTGTGTGGGGGGATGTGTAGGTGGGGATGTGTGTGGGTGGGTGCGGGATATTTGTGTGTGTGGTGGCAGGTTGATGTGTGGGTTGGCGGGGTATGTGTGTGGTGTAGATGTGTGGTTGGGGGATGTGTGTTTGGCTGGGTGGTTAAGTTGTGTGTGGGTTTGTGGGTTGATGATGTGTGTGGATTGGGGGATGGGTGGGGTGTGTGTGGGATTTCTGTGTGGGGGATGTGTGGTGACTGGGGGATGTGTTGGTGGGTGGGGGGTGTGTCTCATAACATGATAATATGCATTGTTTATGAGTACAACATTTATCTGACAATGTGTTTTCCTATGTGAATGTATCATGCACTTGTTGAACGAAAGAGGAGTAATTGCACGGGCCGAATGTAAGACAGGCCTGCGTGACCAGTTTATGACCCGATAAAAATAAAGTCAAATCAAATCAAATCAAATCAAATCTTCTTCTTCTTCTTCTTCTTCTTCTTCTTCTTCTTCTTCTTCTTCTTCTTCTTCTTCTTCTTCTTCTTCTTCAACACACAAAAATATATTTATAAAAGTTACTCATTTGTTTCCTTGTCTACGTCCACCGCGGATCAAGCACGACAGGAAGCTTTCCTAACTGCCCATCGCACTTTATTTGTCGTTGCGTAGATCTGTGATGACCTAGAAATACCCACTACCTGTACTTTTGTATGGATGTGAAACGCGAACAAGTTTCATATGCAGTTAGTTAGTTGCACATCCTTTACCGAGCATGGCTGTTAACTCCAGCATTTTTGGCTGTTTATTATTTCTTGCCAAGTTTACGTTCAGTAGTTTGCCATGTAGATAAACACCTTGTTTCGTAATCATGTAGATAATTACATCGTGCCACACACAAAAAAAAAAAAATTATTTCACATACTGTACAGAACGTTGCAGTCAACCCTAGAATTCTGTAGCTGTTTGTCAAGTTTACGCTCTGTGAGTTGCCATTGCTTTCTGAACGACCGGCACAGATACCATTGTATGAAAACCAACCTAAAGCGGTCTGCTGCCAAATAACCCGCAGCTGTGCTTCGAACGCTTTTTGGGGAATTACGAATTGGGTCCGTAACCCATTCGCCACAGAGCCACAATTCACAAACAGGTGAATAATTACCTCGTCTCACAAGCAGGTGAATAATCACTTCGTTTCACAAACAGGCGAATAATTACCTCGCTTCATAAACATCTATATACTTACTTAATCTGATAATTGTATAGATCATTACCTCTTTCAGATAATAAGCAAGACCGAGAACCGAACGGGACAGAACTGACCTTACTTATGTGCAAGGTGTTGATGGGGAATGCTTACATGTGCGGCAGATATGGTAAGATGAGTTTCTAACATCGTATATGGGACTGTATATGTCTAATTACCCATCTATACATCTGTCTACGTACAAAGCTATCTGCAAGCTTCTTATCAAGACATCGTCATACCTACATGCGTACCTGGTCCCTACTAACTTAGCTACCGTCTTGTTGTCTGTCTGTCCGTTCGACCGACAATCTGTCTGCCTTAGTGTTTGTCTGTGTACATGCCTGTCTGTTTATCTGTTTGTCTGTCTGTCTATCTATCTACGAGGGGAAGTCAATAAGTAAGTCACAAATTGCTGTGGAACAATAACTAAATATGATAACAACTTAAAACCAGTTTATTTTTATACATAAATTGTCCCTTTATTTCTCAACATAATTTTCACCAACATTGATGCACTTATCTCATCGTTTTATCAGTCTTCCCAAACCGACTGCATAGAACTGCGTGCTCTGTTTTCTAAACCACGTTTTCACTTCATATTCAACTTCGGCGTCATTCGCGTCCTTGAGAACATTTTTCTACCCAGCTATGCAACGCTTTACGGGACAAACATTTGTCAGCATAAACAGGAAGCATTTCCTTATGCAGGCAGTCCATTTGCCGACCAAAAAAAATAAAAAAATAAAACGCACAACAGCACGTTGCTCTTTGATTGTACATTCTGTAAGTACAGTCGCTATGTTGTTTATGCGCTGCGCATGCGCATAAAACACCTAGCGCCACCTGACGAACGGGAATATAAAGTTCGATGTTACTGTCACATTATGACACCTATAGAAAACACCAACTACATTTACCTGCCTTCCCACAGATCTGTGTGACTTTCTTATTGAATTGCCCTCGTATATATATATATATATATATATATATATATATATATATATATATATATATATATATATATATATATATATATATATTTTTTTTTTTTTTTTTTTTTTTTTTCTAACTGCCTATCTTTCTTTCTGTCTATATCTGTCTGTCCATGGCTTTCTGTCTGTCTATCTATTTGTCTAGCTGTGGTTATCTGTCTGTCTGTCTACATGTCTGTCTACTTGGCCTGTCATCACATTTATATCCGTTAAAAACTAGGCTCACTTCTTTCGGCCGTTTTAACGTGTTATAAGCGTCAAGAAAGCAGCTCCTCTTATTCTTACATCGTCTCTTGAAACTTATTTTTGCTGAACTTCTTGAATCAACTAGTTTAATCTCTCGGCCGACGGTGTAACGAATGCGATTCATAAACTGTTAGAAACACAACTGTAGCCCATTTGTAAACAGACAGCCTTGCTTTGGTTTAAACACAATGGTATGAGTGTCGGTTGTTCAGAAAGCAATGGCAAACTAGTGAACGAAAACTTGCTCAGGAATCACAAAAAGCAACAACAACAAAAAAACGCAGAAGGTGTCAGCATCGTCCGCTAAATGATTTGCAACTAACTTGTGTCTTATTTTTAAACTAACACTGCCGTTCTGATCAACATGACAACATTATCACTGCACATATTGTGCCACCTTTCCATATTATTCTTTCTGGCCACAACATAACGTGTCCTAAATATCCTCTCTCGCTGTGAACTAAATAATAGTCCTCACACGTGCTACTACTTCTAGTGCACTGGACTGATCACTGCGTGTGGATTAGCTTTCCATGTTACCAGTGACCCTCGCCATACGGCGAACCCACTCCGACTTCTAAAGCACTTGTAATTATGTCCCCAAGTCAAGGACGGGAAGTCAACATTTTAGTCCAACTGTCGGTCTAGAGGTTGAACCCGCTACCTCAACATCAGCACACTCGAAGTGTAAGAATGAGCGCTCTTATCTATTCGGACATATGGATCTCCTCCCGACAGACATCTTATGAATTCTGTGTGTACTTCGCGCCTTAACCTACTATCACCTGACAGATATCCTATTGAATTCTACTCTAAATTCTACCCCCACAGACGCTCAGAAGTGGAGACAACCACCTTGCATGTGCAACCGTAGAAGATGCCGACACGGCTGGCAAAACAGATATGATTCAGTGCTGGGCAGTGGGCATAACATGCTGTTTAGAGAGTTTGTTGTCTATGACTCGAGACAGTGTTTCCCAGAGTTCCTGATCAAGTACGAGAGAACTGGCAGCTGGGTATGTTTCGTCGTCATCATCATCATCATCATCATCATCATCATCATCATCATCATCATCATCATCATCATCATCATGTGCAGGAGGAGAATAAGGACAATGGATTGTCATTATCGTCATGATAATCATGTGGGAGACGAGCGGGAGAGCAAGATAAAGGGTTTATCATTAACGTAATCACCACCAATCATCATGGCGATAAGTGTGGGGTTATGCTTCGCAGTCTCACACGATCGCAAAATTCGTGAATCAAGCATGTGGTCTTGACCAGTTATACCATGTAGGCAAGCCTTATGGGCATTTATCTTTGCCATGACTTGCGTTGTTTCTATCTAGTGTTCCATTTGTCACTAAATTCTCAAGATTATTTATCCTCATGACGTGTCCCAATTATCTTCTCAGGGTATGTTTGGATATAATCCAAGAAGTCAGTAAATGATCCGTTTTCAAGCCATTACAAATATTGTGTATTTGGTGCTAGTTCCAAATTGAGACCAATCGGTGCTCGATGGTTGATGCAGTCAATATCATGCCGGCTACCCTTATTCCCCCATACAATTTCCCGCTAACAATTTTAGGCTTGAGTCCAGTTCGCTGAAAACATCCTGGTCTCGATAGGGATTCAAATGCTTGACTACTGAGCGGATAAGCAGGTGTGCTAGCCACTAATGTTTTTCGGCTCCTGTGTGTGTTTATACTATCTATATATTGCCTGTACAGGAAACCCCAATATGTAACGACCAGACGTTGCCCGCTGATCCGCAATATATACTATATAGTCTACGTATCTTATAAATAGTCAACAAGTGTTGGTCACGTTATGAGAAGAAATAAATTGGAGAACTAGGTAACAACTGGCAAGATCGGGGGAAGAGAACACTCGATCACCAGAGTCGTGGATAAGCTCAGTGTTCCTGTCTCGACCATGCCATATGGCCGAGCCATCCAGGTATTTACTTCTCGGTCTTGTCCTTGGTCTGTTCCCTTCGATCTTGCCAGTTGTCACTAAGTTCTCCTCAGAAACCATATTTCTACAGCCATCAGATGTTTTTCAGCCTGACTGCTCATTGTCCAAGTTTCACATCCATACAAATGTACAGTCTCTATGTAGCACCTCAACACTCTTTTCCTCGTTTCAATTGACATCTTTTTATTGGTCAGGAATTATTGGTCGCTTAAAAAAGGGACGCTCCGTGGCGAAGTGGTCAAGCCGTTTGACTCGGGCTCCAAAGGTTGTGGGTTAGATTCCGGGCCGCTTCCTTCGGTTCACGAGTGAATATTTTCGGAGACTCCTGTGGGTCGTCGCTAGCGCTACGGAGTTTGTGCTTTATGCGACGCTTTCCGCGCTGCGGAAAGAGACCGAGCCATATGGGATAAAAACCCGGTGCAATGAATTCGACCCTCCGATTTTTAAGCGACTTTTTTTTATTGGTCAGTATGTTTTTCATCTTGCTAAAGGCTACTTTCGCCATGTCGATTCTTGTTCTAATCTCTTCAAGGCATCTCCCGTCAGATGTTATAACTGTTCCGAGATAATTGTACCGATTCACTTGTTGAAGAATATTCCCATGTGCTTGTATGTTACATTGTGGTATTTTTTTTCCCCGGTGACGACCATAACCTGTGTCTTTTTACAATTTAATTCTAAGCCCAGTTGTTCACTGTGTGCAACAACCGCATCTACTAATTGTTGCAGATCCTGCTCATTGTCTGCAATCAATACTGTATCATCTGCATATCTAATGTTATTGATGTTTCGTACTCCAATGATGATTCCATTTATATCTTCAACATTTATGAAAATATTTTCAGTGTATAGGGAAAAGAGATCGGGAGACATTACACATCCCGGTCTCACACCTCTCTTAATAGGCTGATATTGTCCCACTTCATTATCAATCCATATTGCAGCTTGTTGTTTCCAATATATGTTCCACTCACACTCGGATGCTTTTGCGTTGTGCCCGGTTATGTGCCCGTAGGCCGACACATCCGACTTCAGCAGGTGTTTGTTGACCGGGTTAACCTTCCCGAATGTATCGGAGGACTTTCGTCTCTCGCTGTTGTGGTGCCGTTCACATCCCAGCTGGTCAAGTTAGAACGGTCGAAGACATCACGGTCAGCCCTCAAGGGAAGGCAGGGGCAGACTATGGGCATTATCCGCCATCCAAGGAGGCTTCCATAATTACAGAACCGTCATATGTGACTTCTGGTACTGGGCTCACCCAAGGGATGGTAATGTCCTGCTCAAGGCTACTTAACTTCCTCACTTCCGTATATTGGGCATTTCGTTCGCTACTGGCCGCTCCCTGTGTTATTTTTGTCAACTTTCCGTCACGGTACTTGTCCGTTATCGAATTCCTGCCCGTATTTAGCCTTAGATGGAGTTTACCACCCGCTTTGGGCTGCATTCCTAAACAACCCGATTCCTCATACGCTCACGGCCGCACAGAGAGTCACCCGAAAAGGCCTTACACCCGCCGTGGGTAAAGCCACGACATTAGGACTTCGGCGCTCTCTGATGCGAATAATGGCGTCTCACACGTCACAGTTCCCGTCAGCATGACACTGAGGGATTTGGTGCTGGGCTAGTTTTTGGTATCTGAGATCCTTCTGGATTTCATCTGGTTAAGAGCATTCCTTACTTCCATAATAAAATCTGATGGTAGTAGTGTTGGCTTCAATTATAATGTCAGGAGAATTATTTTAATACAACGTGTTTATGAATTACTGAATTATTTTCATTGTGTTTTATATCAACAGGAACCTCTATATCCATATGACTAAAGGAAGTATCTTTGACACGACAAAAGTCTCCTTTGAATTAAACACAAATGGTGGAGTTCATAGGTCACCAGAGTTTATAGTTCACCGCAGATTATGGATCACATTGTATTTTATTTAGCGTTATTGGTGTAGATAATTTGTCATTATGATTTACTTTTGGTTTAGTATTTTCAGGTTGCTAGTTGCATGCCTTCATGTTGGTTTGTTTTGTTTACTTGATCCTAGAAAAATACTGCTTATGATTCAAGGAGGAAATTATAAGGAAAGACGATAGTCACAGGCATTGGAGCTTTATTAACCAATCTCAACAACGCCTAAAAGCTTAAGTGGCAGTCAACAACAACTGTAATTTAGAAATAAATAATGAAAGAGGATAAAAACTGATGGAATGGACAAAATTGAATTATATGTTGATTGGAACCAATCCTGTTTATACAATACAGTATAAGTTACACATGGAAAAGACCAAATCTGAAAACAACAAATATATGCTGATTCATAAAATATTTAGAAGTGCATTGCTAAATGTAAAGACGATATCTGGGGCTGGATGTAACAGTTATCGCATACCACTACGTGGGTAAGTAAAAGTAACATTGAAAATGTAACAAAGAGGCTCGGAAAATTATATATAGCAAAAAAAAAATTCTAAGACCAGATAACAATAGTTCAAGACCAATACAGAATATTGTGAGAAACAGACACATGTCAATACCTATAATAATACAAAGCAGAAATGAGCAATGGGAAATACAGAAAAACAAGCAATGATATATTGTCATAAAGAGGAAAAATTACTAAGAACAAGTGGATGACTGAAGATTTCTGAATTTGATGGACAAAAATAATATATATATATATATATATATATATATATATATATATATATATATATATATATATATATATATATATATATATATATATATATATATATATATATATATATAAAGAGATAAGAGACATATGAATAAAGGCAACAGCAAATTTTAAGCCGAGCAGTGCAACACACTTTATTTAAATTTAATTAACGATATAAAATATATGCTCAGAAAAATCGATGATTTTTATAATAGGATTATACATATAGTGTCAAAAATCAAAGACAGTTATTAATGAACGAACATGCTATGAAAAACAGGTGCACTGAATACATATGACAGATAAAGAGTAGAATTAACAGAATAGTGTAACTTTGAAAGTGCACCTATACTAAACAATGAAGTCACTGATGCCGTCAATCTCACGAAGAAAAGAAAACGGCTTAACCAGATGAAATCACAGTGCCTGAATTAGAAGTGCTAAGAGCATTTGGAATAGAAATATCAATTGAACTGATGAATGATACTTACAACAGTGGATATATACTTAGTAGTGTGCAGACATTTTTATTAATAGGTTTACTCAAGAGATCAGAAGCTTCTACACGCAAAGAATTGCGTATAGTTAATCTTATCAACCATGTCACTAAACTTCTACTCAGAATTACAGTGAGACTATCACGGAGACGAGTAAAGATTTAAACTGAATAGAGGATCAAGGGGGATCGAATTCATTGCGCCGGGTTTTATCCCATATGGCTTGGTCTCTTTACGCAGGGTGAACTGCCGAAAGCGTCGTAAAGCGCACAAATTTGGAAGCTCCAGCGACGACCCCCAAGAGTCTGCTAGAAAACTGCACATGTGAACTGAATATGTAGTCCGGAATCGAACTCACAACTTTCGGAGCGCGAGATAACGGCGTAACCACTTCGTAACAGAGACTCCGATAATGATTGAAATTAGCTAGGGACAGTTTGTGTTTGTGGAAGGAAACGGAAAACTTAAAGAAATATACACATTCCGAACACTGCATTAGTGGAGAAATCCACAGAGACACATAAAACCTATACGTATGTTTTATTTATGACATAACAGCATCTGATAAAGTGCAGGTCGATGAAATGTTCAAAATGTTGGAGGATATTATAATTTATGGCAAATATCTTAGAATATTAAAAGATATATATTGGATATCATCATCATCATCATCATCATCATCATCATCATCATCATCATCATCATCATCATCATCATCATCATCCAGTGCCTTGCCGACTGGTGTGGGCAATCATGCTTCTTCACAAATTACGATCACCGACGTCATGAATCAATTCATGTGTTGACTCCATTCCGTGCTATGACTCAAGGTTGTCAATAATCTTCTCACGCTGTCTTCCTATATCTCTCGTCCCGAAAATCTTTCCAGTTGTCACAAAACGTTCCAGATTTAGCCGTCTCATAACGTGGCCAAAAAACGGTGGCTACCTCTTTCTGATGTTTGTGATAATTTTCTTCGTGACCCAGCGTTCATATCAATTACAATGATAACTTAAGAGGGACATTATGAACAGATACAGCAAGGAAACAGAAAAGGATGTTTGGTCACCAGATCTCTTCTCTCTATAAAGTGAAATAATCGCAATAATATAGAGTTCAAGGATAGATCAGGACTACGAGTTCAATACACAGACACGCATATATATATATATATATGTGTGTGTATGTGTGTGTGTGTGTGTGTTTGTGTGGACAATGTGTGTTTGTGTGTATGTGTGTTTGTGTGTGTGTGTTAATATTAGGCGTCAGGGAAGCGTAGTGGCAGAACACTAGCCTACCGACCATGAGGCCATGGGTTCGATCCGCAGCTGGAAGAATTCGGATATTTTAGATTTGACCTGGTAGCTCCCAGCTTGACCCACCTAAAGTGTGTACCAAGAATGTCTTGGGAAGTACAAGCTGCCCCTGATACTGATCTCATCACCCACTGAGAGCCGATTGGTCTATACAAATATAGGTCTAGCACCATATGCACCCTGCGCCGTAAGGCGTGCAAACGATTCCTTTACATATTGTATTATGATATCAAAATATGCGCTATCAGGTGACGCGGTGTTGATAGCTGAACAAGCACAGATCTGCACCAGCTAATGGATGTTGTAGTAATAATTATTATCCAGTGGAAATTGTAGTCATTATTATCCAATGGAAATTGTAGTAACCATCTTTATCCAATGGACATTGTAGTAATCAACATTAACCAATGGACATCGTAGTAATCATCATTATCCTATGGACAACTGTGTGCACATCTTCTCCCTATACCATTTTTTCAGAACGCTTTCAATAATAAACCAGATTGCTTGTTTGCTTGCTTGCTTGCTTTCGCTGGCTGTGAACTCCAGCGTGAAGTCCTGTATGTCGGATTAAGACATCCTGTTGTCCAACATCAGTGTGATGTCATACCGGACATGAGGTTTGCGTGAGTATCCGTTGTCCCATTTAATGGCAGACAGGTGGTTCATGCAGGCAGATACTCTCCGACTTCGGAAGAATAAGCGATCCTACTACGTTAGCCAGGACCCCGAAGAGGTCTGTTGCCCAGGGCTCACGACTAGGACGTGTCAGTAGGCCTTGGCCAGTATAGAACCTCGCCCTGGTGCCTTGGAAAAACCTCTGCGTCCCATAAACCAGATAATCTGCGTCTGTTATTGTCATGTGCAAATTATTAATCACATGTTGAATCAATCTATCTTGTGGACTTCCTATGTTCTGCCCTCGTCTTTTCTACACTGTCTTGTCTTTTTCACATGCTCACAATATTTGATGTGAGTCGAATAAATTAGGAAGAGTTTGAAGACAGGAAATATGTGGTTTCTGAGACGAATGTTGTTTACACCTGAAACTGTAAAAGTAATTTACAATAATTGGGACGTTTTACGCCAAACAGATTAATGAAAATAGAACATTCAGGACAACAATAAGAAAGATATAGCGTCAAATGACCATTTAATGAAAAGAGAGACATTGAAGAATATCGTGACAACTTGAAAGATCAGTAATCGAAGAAGCCTTTGACTTCCATAGATTGCCTAGATCTGAGAAGGCCTCTCTTGCTTTTTAAAACATTTTTTATTTTAGTACATCTGTCTGTTCCTTCAATTTTATCAACATTGCACTTAAATATGTGTGTGATTTCACCTCATAGAGTTCAGTTTTACTATGCGTTATCACTTTCTTCATTTATTCTTTTCATCGGCGTCTGTCCCATTTTGAATTCTTCTTCTTCTCCTTCTTCTCCTTCTTTCTTCTTCTTCTTCTTCTTCTTCTTCTTCTTCTTCTTCTTCTTCTTCTTCTTCTTCTTCTTCTTCTTCTTCTTCTTCTTCTTCTTCTTCTTCTTCTTCTTCTTCTTCTTCTTCTTCTTCTTCTTCTTCTTCTTCTTCTTCTTCTTCTTCTTCTTCAGCGTTCCGAGCCATTGAGGTTCTTTGCTGCAGATAAAATCCGTCTCCATTCGTCTCTCTGGTGGACCTTCTCTTGCCAGTCGTTGATTCCAAGTGCTTGTAAGTCTGTATATATATTATCTCTCCACCGTCTTCTTGGTCTACCTCGGGGTCTACGGTCATTTATTTCTTGAGTGTAAGCGAGTTTTGTTTCCCTATTATCTTCCATTCTTTCTATATACCCCAGCCATTGTAGTCTATTAGCCTTAATGATACTAGTGATTAGCGAGGACTTAAACAGATCATAAGTGTCTATGTTACTTCTTCTTTTCCACTCTCCACTTTGTGAATCCATAATGGATAGTTGTACTCCAGGTTTCAGAGCTATACAGCACAACTGGTCTGATTAGTGTTTTGTATATTGTGATTTTGGTGTTACGAGATAGCGCATTTGATATTAGTAGATGTTGTAGTGCATAGTATAACTTATTTCCAGAATTGATTCTAGTTTGTATTTCTTCCCTTATGATGTTGGAGCAGTTGAAGATTGGACCCAGGTATTTGTATGTTTCCGTTTTGAATTCATGGACCGGATAATTTGACAACACTTAAGAAGAAGTAGCAATAATTCGAATATGTGTATTAACTAATCAACTTTTTTAATTACAGAAAATTAACATGTTTGCTAAATCCCTAAAATGTTAGTTGCATGTCATTTACAGGACGTAGCAGTCAACTCCGGCTTTTGTTTGTTTGTTTGTTTGTTTGTTTGTTTTTGGGGCTGTTTATGATTCCAGGGCAAGATTTTACGTTCAGTAGTTTCTTCTTTTGCGTTCATCCAGTTTTGTTTTTTTCCTGATGTGATTGCACTGTGCCTGTTTACAGCAAAGCTGCGTTCTTGCGCCGTTAGGCCGACACATCCGACTTCTGCGGGCATTTGTTGACCGGGTTAACCTTCCCGGGGGTTCAGTAGTTTACAATTGCTTTCGGATCGGCCGGCGCTTATATCATTGGATGGAAACCAACCCAAAGCGGTATGTTTCTAAATCGCCTGCAGCTGTGATTCGAACGCTGTAGCCAGATTACGAACTGCGTCCGTAAACCCTGCACCACAGAGCCGGGTATCATTTAATCGAAGGCAATATTGTAAACAACTGTCTGTTCCCTCAATTATGTCTACATTACTATTTAAATCTGTGTGTGATTTCACCTCATGGATTAAGGTTTCACCAAGGGAAATCGGGTTATCATTTGCTTCATTTATTCTTTTTTATCTGTGTCGGTATGAATTGTTTATAACTAATAAGTTTACCACACTTGAGAAGAAGTTACAATAATCAGAATATGTGTAGCATCTACTCGTTATTTTCATTACAGTATAACTCTTCGCTGGCTGTTGTACCAGGAGACGGAGCGCATGTGGGGAACGTACTGAGTGCAGTGATATCGTTTCTTAGCTCATTTCAGCTGAACTCATTACAGACAGTTAATATGTATGCTAACATCCCTTTCGGATATTATTAAACCAAAAATAATATTTTCTGGTTGTGAATTTGAACATCGAAATTATAAATAATATATTACAAAATGTATTCTTGCATATTTCGTTGTAAAGCCTCAGAGCACACAACAGAAACAAGTGCATCGTATATTAAAGTATTGAAATAAATGCTTCCTTTTAAATGAATTTCACAAAGTCCGTTGTCATGTGATTTATCTCACTACAATAGAAATGCTTTACAGTATTATGTTTCATTGTGTATATATACGTTTTATTTGACATTCTGTATAACAGACGACTCAGCATATCTTAGTAACTTTTATCTATGTGTGGTGAGCAGCATTCTGAAATAATCTTAATCTGTTACATGTACAAACTGGATTAAATGTTAACTAAAGGGGTGTAATCTGACATAGCAGGGGAAAAAAAAAACATCAACCAATAAAGACTGGCCTACACAAGGTTTGGCACGCATGGTTGTGGGCCTACACTCTACTAGCAGTCTAAGGATAAAAGAAGCAGAAAGAAAAATACGGAAAACAACATCAATATTGAAGATACCAGTTCTAAGAGAACATCAACAGTATTAACGACTTTAGTAATACAGGATACAAACATAAGTACTGAAATATTTAGTTTCATAATTGGTTACTTACGTACTTCCTTATGTACTTACTTACTTACTTACTCACTCACTCACTCACTCACTCACTCACTCACTTACTCACTCACTCACTTACTTACTTACTTAATTACTTACTTACGTTCTTATTTGCTTACTTAAATACTTATTTACTTAGATATTACTTTCTTACACGCTTACATCCTGGCATAATACTTATTTACACACATATTTACTTACATCCTTACTTGCATACTTACTTGTTAGTCAGGTCTTAGATATGACTGAACTACCGTATGTCGTAGACGGTACTACCTGCTTTCTGTTAGCGCCGAATGTTGGACGACGCTCGCCAAACCTGACACCCCACATTGTGTCAAAGGCTTCGGGCGGAGAAGTGCAATAGGGAGTGTACAAGCCTTACTACAGTGGGAGGAAATGCAACCTAAAGACTAAATGTCATGGCAGGGCAGACCAAGTCTAAGCCTGGGTTGGCAACTGGTCTAGGATCGAAGCTCCGACAGGCGGACAGTTAGAGCATTGCTAATCCGGCAGCTTCTGCAGCTTTTCTTGTTCCCGACGTAGTGGTGTTACCTTTCCTCTGGAGTAAATAGGCAGGCCGAAAGAGGGATCACGATAATTGGGCAACACATGGTCTTTAGTATTCAGCACAGGCTTTGTGCTATAGAGAGGTTATAACTTAAGTAAACCATTGTCTGTAAAGACGGTAAGGTGCGAGTACTTAATACAAGGAACATCGACAATATTACAGACGTTTGTAATATGTAGACATACACAAAGATGTAGATATCTATTTTGCATGTGCCCCAGTTTTTCCAGCTGGCCATGTGATAATTTCAGCAATTCCACACCTACTCAGTGACTGAAATAATTAATTGTTGGTAGCTACTTGCATGTCCTTTACAGGACATCATATTCAATCCCGGGGTTTATTGCAAGCAGCGTATTTAGTAAACGACCCTTTCACACGCCTTAAGACGCATTGTGCTATACCCATATTGTCATTGACCAATCTGCACTCGGTGGGTAATGAAGTCAGTATCACACTGGTTGCCTTCACTCCCCAAAACATTTTCTATTACCCATTGTAAACTGGATCGAAATGGAGGCCCAGGTCAGTTTAGGAAAACATTTCTCACGCGGATTCAAACCCATGGCCACCGGGCCGACAGGCGAGCGTCTAGTCACAACGATAGTCCGGCTCCCGTCAGCATTTATTTGTTTCTTGTTGTTGTTGTTGTTGTTGTTGTTGTTGTTGTTGTTGTTGTTGTTGTTGTTGTTGTGATATTCTAGGCAACTTTAAATTCAATAGATTGCCATTGCTTTCTTAACACCAGACTCTACTGGGTCCATAACTAGAAAGAGGAAAGAAAAAGAAGAGGGGAGAAGCAGGGTGAAGAGAATGAAAAGAAGGAGAAAGAACAGGAGGATAAGAAGAAGGAAAAGAAGAAAAGTAGAAGAAGAGGAAGGAAGAGAAGAAGGGGCAGGAGGAAGGGGAAAAGAGAATGAAGACGAAGAAGGAAGAGAATAAGGAGGAAAAGAGAATAATAAAATAATAATAATAATAATAATAATAATAATAAGTCCATTGTGAACATTGTGTAATAGGGAAACAAAACTCGCTTACACTCAGGAAATAAATGACCGTAGACCCCGAGGTAGACCAAGAAAACGGTGGAGAGATAATATATATACAGACCTACTAGCACTTGGAATCAACGACTGGCAAGAGAAGGTCTACCAGAGAGACGAATGGAGACGGATTGTATCTGCAGCAAAGAACCTCAATAGCTCGGAACGCTGAAGAAGAAGAGAATTGTGAACATCAAAGCAATAGTTGCCATTCTAGATATTTTATATCCAGATCTAGAGGTTTTTGCCGGCGTCTGGATACCGTTTTCTGACGTTTGGATGCTGGATGCAATTCTAGATACTTTTCATTTGGAGTCGGATATTTTGAATACTTTCTAGATTTTACTTTTCTTTCGGGGTCTTTTACCCATTATTTGTTTGGTCAGGACGCGCGTAAATTATGGTAATTGCGATTATTTAAACTTTGAACTGACTTGGGTCAACGCTCGACAAACTGGCAACCCCCCCCCCCCCTCCCCCGGTAATGAGTAAAAGGGCGCATAAATTATAATAACAGTATTTGAACTGTAAACTCACCGTGTTGCGAATTATTGCTGTGATGCCGACTTTGTGGTTGTTTTTCATGTTATTTTTTTTTTTTGCTCACGTTCAAATGTGTCTTCAACTTTGAACAAATCTTTCAACATGCCAAAAGTAAAGCAATATGAACAACAATTTCGGAAAGAGTGGCTGCAGGATGACATAATTAAAGATTGGGTGATGTCAATTCATGGAGATGCGACTAAGGCTCGTTGTAAGTACTGCAAGTGCGAAATGAAAGCGAAAATACAAGACTTGAAGAAACATGCAGAGACTGTCATAAAACTGTCATTTACTGCCAATATAGTACCTTGCGGTGTATGGCAGAGGGGTCTTTGAGCCTGCAGAGACTAAAAACCATAAAAATTCAGTGCCATTTAGGGATATGCCACCGTTGACATCTGTTTTCAGAACTACACAGAGTAATGAATTATCAAAAGTTGAAGGATCTGTCGCAATGTTTTTAAGTTCTCATCGTGAACTCTGACCATTTGATTGATTTGTTTAAAAACACTATTTCTGACGGTAAAGTGCTAAAGGGCGTGAAAATGCATCGCAGCAAGTGTACAAATATGATCAGAGGTACTTTGTTTTCTCACTTTGAAGAAGATTTGATCAGTGATATTTCTGCAAATAAATATAGTTTATTTTTAGACGAATCGAATGAATCAAAATGTTGATAAAGTTAAATTACTTGACGATCTCACTTTGCTATTTCACTCAATTGGTAAAAGACTTATATTGCCAACTTCTAAAGCTGACTTGTTCACTTGCACTATAGAGAGCTATTTGGCTCCTAAGCCATACCTGAGATACCAAACCGAATCAAAAATTGATGGTTTAAAAGCAAAAGGACTGTTAACAGAAAATGAAGAGAACGACTTAAGAAAGCGCTGTCAAGATTTTCTTCTCTCATTTTTCAAGCAATTGAAGCGGAGACTTCATGAAAATGTAGATGTATTGAAAAATATTTCACTCTTTTCTGTTAATAACATACTTCAGCCAGTAAAGGACATATCAAAATATTTTCAAGTTATGAAATTTTAGGGGCTACTGATAATAGTGTGGCGAAAGCAGAATATAAGTTAACCAAAATAAATTTGGTTGACTGGAGAAACAAAACAGAAACTGAAGCCTTTTGGAGTCAAGTAAGACAATTTAAAGATGCCTCAAGTAACAGTCCATTCTGTGAGCACTTTGAATGTGCGATGTCTACCATGATACTATCCCATTCAAATGCTGATGTGGAAAGAGTATTCAGTACTATGAATTATACAAAATGCAAACTAAGAAACAGGATAAAACTTGACCTCTTAAATGCTATCTTGGCAATACGATTTGGCCTGATGAGAGAAGGAAAATGCTGTTCAACTTATCAGCTCCATGATCGTGTATTAACAGAAATTCGAACAGCTAAAGCATACCAGTCATTTTGATTCTGAAGCTTTAACTTCATCATCCAAGCTAAGTGCATCTTGTGAGACAGACATCAGTGAGGATGAGGACATGATTCTATAGGGTAAGTCACATCATTTTTTTTTTAATGTTGCATATCCCTAACAGGACGTTGCAGTCAACATCAGCATTTTTCAGCTGCTTTTGATGTACTAGGCAAGATTATGCTCAGTAGTTTGCCATTGCTTTCTGAGCGACCGGCTCACATACCCCCGTAAGTTACCAGGGCGGCTCGAACCACTGCCGGTTCGGGCGCAGCTGCGTTACTCACGAGAATATAAGGGGTTACGGCGAAAGCCGTAAAGCCCTTCGCCAGGGAGACGGCAGTCACATCAATACATGTGTAATTTCTTACTTTCTCAATCTGGATATTTTTCCTAGATACTTTCCAACGAAATCTAGATATTTATGGATTTTGTTTGGGCCATTTCTAGATAAATTTGGTCAAAAAAAAGATTCAAAGCAAAGGGATCTGCTCCCATATCGCATGCGGTTGATTTCGAACTCGGTATGTCGGTAATGTGAAATTGACAGACAGACAGACAGACAGACAGGCAGGCAGACGGACGTATGGATGGATGGATAGATAGATAGATGGATTTATGGATGCATGGATAGATGGATGGAAGCGAATTATGCCAGGGCGTATTCTCTTTTCTGTTTTTACTATTTCATTGAATAATATAACATTGGAAACTGAAACCAAAAGAAGACAGGTGACACAATCTAGGTCGCCACGTCGACAAGATCACATGCCCTGACTGTGAACCTGGCCGTCTGTGTAGTTTTCAGCGTTACACCTAGTCAACCCCATCTCTAGGGGTATACTGGGATGTATACGTGTGATAAGTTATTCTAGGAATTCACCTGGATCAGGCACAGCAAATATGGCAACTGTATTCTATATTGAAAGGTAGCGAAAACGAAACTAACAGGATAACAGGCAAATAGAAAGTAATCCTAATAATTCTAGACTAGGAGGTTAGGTGCTAGATTAGTAACTGAGAAACGGACATTTCTCTTAAGCAAAAAAAAAAAAAAATCAAAATCAAAGATGTCACAAAAATTAAAATTGTCACTTTAAGGGGAAAATTTACATTTTTTTTTGGGGGGGGGGGCACCAGGGAGAGGTGGGGGGGGGGGGAGGGGTGTTAAGGGAATAGTTTCGACTACGGGTTTTATCCCATATCAGTGGTTCTCAACCGGTGGATAATTCCCTCCCGCCTCCAGAGGAAATTGTAGGGTTTCAAGAGGAGGGGGGGGGGGGGGGAGGGGTAAGATTATTTCAAGATCGCGTGAATACAAGAACCGATTACGTGATATTGTTTTTCTCTCCAAACTTTACTGTTCTGTACTTCTCGTCCTTCTGAAATTCGTTTAATAACGTAAGCTAACCCGCAAATAACGTTTTATGTAGACGTCTAGACTTGTTCTAGTGTGTTATTACATTCAGTTTTCAATTTTACGTAAACTGTGTTGGGGGGATTTATAGGGAGGAAATACGAAAGGGGGGAGGGGTGTGGCATTCTGAACATACAGTGAAGGGGTGCATGGGCCAAAAAAGGTTGAGAACCACTGTCCTATATGGTCTCTCTCCGAAGAGGGATCTGTGCTTTCAGTTAAGCTGGGAACTAATTCTACACAAGTCACAACAGACAGACGGAGACCAACTAACCGCAATGACCAAATGGTGATGAAAACTAAACTAGTGCGTTTGTGCGTGCGGAAAGTCTGAAAATTGAACATTTCTTCCAAATTAAAATCGAGAGACATTTGGATTTAAATAAATCTGTCTTTCTGTTCCTCTTCTTCTTTCGTTCACCTGAAACTGAAAGCTGTCATGTGACAGGAAAAGAAACCCGGGACTTTAACGTCCCGAAAGCATTTGTCGGGACAGTGAATATTTCATTGAAAACTGGGAATGTCCCGGAAAACTGGGATGGCTGGCAACACTACAGTAGTTCAGAATATAGATGTAAATAAAGAGAGATCTGGAAACGTTCATCTCTAATAAAAGTAAATAGGAAAAAAAAAGGTTACAAACCAAGACTAAGGGGCAGGAGGCAGTTGACATATTTGGTGTGCTGGTCTGTTTTGCTTAGTGCATCCAGAAATTTGACGTAGACAGTTGTTTTGTTATGAGAGGAAATAAATTGGAGAACTTGGTGACAACTGGCAACATTGAGCGGAAGAGAATAAGGGGAGGACAGAGAAGTAAATACATGGATGTCTTGGCCACGTAGTATGGTCGAGACAAGGACACCGAGCTTATCCACGACTCTGGTGATCGTGTGAGATGGCGAAAAATGATCGCCCACGCTTATCGGTATGGTACATGATGATGATGACCATGTTTATGAAGCTCAAATATTTACATTTGACTAGCAAAGAAATGTACTATTATGATCGTCTCAGTGGCTACAACAGGAAAGCTGGAGGGAAGAAGAGGCAGGGGGTGATTCAGCGAGACACTGTTGGACAGTTTAACATCATGGCAAGGGGAAACATCCGTATCAGATGTGATTGACATTACACCAAACAGAAGGATGTGGACAGACACAATCACCAACGGCACACGACTTAAGCTATGTATATTAAAAAATACATGGGACATGCACATGATTCATTCGGGAGCCTGTATTTCTGTCTGCCTGTCTGTCTATCTGTCTAGTTATCTGTCTGTCTACACGAATATATGATGTAGTCTACTTCTTATGTTACTAAGGGTAATTCGTGCTTTGGTTCGTTGATTCTAACGTGAGGAAAATCAGCTAGACAAATCACACTTGAGAAGACAGCGTCCTGCTGTGAAAATAACTTGTATTCCCTCACGTCGAAATTCCAATGAGTAAGATGAGTCAAGAACCGACATCATCAGAGAACTCGGGACATTCCCATACATGCTATATCCTCATTTTGAAGAGCAAGCGAAGAGTACCAATACTAATGGTACCAGTTGCAGTTCGAGTGTGTGTTCGTCTGGCCTTTACTGTTTGTTGGCCAGATCCTCTGGTCACGCCCTGTCGAGCTATTCTATCCAGCCCTTGATTATTTATCTGTTCTATAACTATACACGTCTGCCCCATCACGCACCAACACCCCACGCAATGGCGCAATCCAGCCAGTCCGTCCGTCTGCTAGATTCTCAGCTCAGCAGCATACCATGGGGAAAAGATCCAACCCATGCTTCCTATGTTTAATGTTTCAATGTCATAAACATGATGCCGGTTAGGCGCCGATTAGTCGCCTGTTAGACGCTGGTTAGTCGCCTTTTAGTCGCCTGTCAGACGTCAGTTAGGTGTCAGTTAGACGCTGGTTAGTCGCCTTTTAGGCGCCTGTTAGACGCCAGTTAGTCGCCTGTTAGATGCTGGTTAGTCGCCTGTAAGTCGCCTGTTAGACGCCAGTTAGTCGCCGGTTAGACGACTGTTAGACACCGGTTAGATGCCGGTTTGAAGCCTGTTAGACGCCTATTAGACGCCTGTGCTTGTCGCCAGCGAAAATAAGGGAAAGACCAGTCACCTATTCCCCCCGCACCCAGGCCTACAAAATGTGATTGCGCAATCACATCATAGACCCATAACAGTAAACTGCTTCGGGAGAATTACATTACTACCCGCCCCCTCCCTCTTGTGCTCTAAATACTGGCGACTCGGGTAACGTATTTAACGATCTGGTGAGTTGGGGAGATTTACATGTCAATTCAGTCACACAAATCAGATGATCTCTTTGAAAGCAAGTACACAGTGAATTCGTGACTAATTTCATGAAAATGAAAGGCATTTACAAGACATTTTAAGTATAGATGCAACAGAATTGCGATGATGCATAATTTCGTAGGTAATAATCGACACTGAAAGAAGAACATTAAGAAAGAAGAGATAATGGGACAGACTAGACCAGTGTTTCCCAACGTCGGGCCCACGCCCCACAGGGGGGCAATTTGACTGTTAAGGGGGGCAATTCGAAAATGGAAGAAATCGGCTGAATATAACAAAACGGGGAGACTTGAGACTGAAGTTAACTAAATTGGAACCTGACATAAGATCTCTTTGCAGCAAGCATCAAGCGCAAGGATCTCACTAAATTTAAATAATAAATAATTACTAATAATTAAAATAATATAGAAGAATCTTTCATTAAAATTATTTTGTACTTGAATTTCAGTTCTCCATTATATGTTTTGAAAATTTACTTACTGTGTTTGCTCAATAATTACCTAGTGATTTCTTCCTAAAACCTATCATTCAAGTTTCTTTAGTGAACATTTCAATTTTTGAATATTAAAAATAATGTATATGTTGAGGGGGGGCATGTGGTGGGGGAGGGGGGCAATATGAATTTTAGAAAGGCTTAAGTGGGGCATGGTACAAAAAAGGTTGGGAAACACTGGACTAGACCAATGGTTCTCAACCTTTTTTGGCCCGTGCCCCCCTTCACCATATTTTCAAAACGTCATTCCCCCCCCCCCCTTTTTCGTATTTCCTACCTATATATTTGGCCCGTGCCCTCCTTCACCATATTTTCAGAACGTAAAAATTTTTTTCCGCTCTTTCGTATTTCCTACCTAAAAATCCTGCCCCCGCCCCTACACAGTATACGTAATAAGGGAAGCTAAATTTAATAGCACATACTCAAACAAGTCTAGACGTCCACATAAAACGTGATTTGTCGGTCTACTTACTTTATAAAATGAATTTTAGAAGGGTGAGACCTACAGAACCGTCCAGTATGAAGGGAAAAACAATATCAAGTAATCGGTTCTTGTATTAACGCGATCTTGAAATAATCTTTATTCCCCCCCACCCCCCGAAACCCTAAAATTCCCCTCTGGGGGGGGGAATTCCCCACCGGTTGAGAACCACCTGGACTAGACAGTATAACACAGTGGTTCCCAAGCTTTTCAAGCAGAGGGCCACAACGTTATAAAATTATATATTACAAAAGTCGTGCAATATCATTCCTACATTTCTTAACTTTCGTCAACAAAATTCTAAAACTTTAAAGGCAGTCAGTGTCTTCATAACGTTTCGTTGCGAACTGAACAGGCGTATTCGATAATATCTGAGCATAACAACCACGAGCAGAGTAAATTATCTCACGCTGACGGGGAGTTTCAAGTGCATTTTTGAAATCATCAAAATATATTATATTAAATAACGAGGCCTCGCGTGCCACTTTCTGACAGCTGGCGGACCACAAGTGGCCTGCGGGCCGTGGTTTGGGAACCACTGGTATAACAATTGCAGGTTACAGACACATCCTGTACAGAAAAACAAACACCCCATTTTATGTGAAATTGTTCGTCCGTACAAACACAATGAAATAAATAATTTTCTTAGCTACGTGTCTGGGAAGTTCCAATCCACGTCATCACGTGGGCACAATCGCTTCTGGGTGTTTTTATCCTCGGACTCCATCATTGTTTTGCACATGGCGATGTCCACAAGTGCTCCACTCTCCTACCATGGATTAATCCAGGATAGTTTAGAACAGTGCACGAACTCGATAGAATCGACAGGGATCGAAATGTGTATATACCAGAATCATCATCAGCTTCACTCGGTGCCTTGTCGGTTAGCGTGGGCGATCTCCGATGGAATGGATCAATTCATGTGTTGACTGCCCTCCGTGCCATGACACGAGACTGCGTGAACACTACTTGAACATGAATGTTTAAGTTACTTACCTGTTTCCTTGTTGTAGATTTGCCACGGGTCTAGTCAACCTACGGTGTATAACACTGTAACATTCCTTTTCTCCCGCAACTGACAGCATTTCATTTGAATGGTTTCTATCTGGCAAAAAGCTACTGTTGCCATTGCGATTCTCGTTCTAATCTCAACAAAACATCTTCTATTATATATTAGCTCTTCCAAGATAATTGTACAGGATAACTTGTCCACGAAATGTTTATTTCTTGCATGACACATTGTGGTACTTCTTTCTTCTTGGTAAAGTATAGGACCCTGTTCCACGTCTGTAGGCGTGCTGGTTCCATATTTGTATAGACCACTCGACGTTTCATGAGTGATGTTGTCAATATCATACGCGTGCTCTTACATCCCAGGAGATGTTATGGAGCTCAGTCCAGGCTGGGTCAAAAGTCCACATCAACTTAACAAAACCCCCACACAGGTGTGAATTAGAACAGCCGACCACGGTGTCGACAAACATGTTAGCCACAGCGCTAGTAGGTCGACCATTCTGCTTGACAGGTCAGAACAGTAAACAACTCTAATGAGCATTGGGCACATGGTGCTGGGCCCATATTGTTGTTGTGAAACCGGAACTCGGTGGGCGATGTGGTCAGTTTCACACCAGCCGTCTTTACTTCTCAAGACAATGTCTAGTGCCTCATGTTAAGCTGGGTCGACCTGGATGGCCATGTTTCTAAAATAAAGTTATACCACTCCATAGTACACCGCCTGGGCTGTCATTAAATACTGGGTTGTCCATGCTGCATGATCCCTCTTGTCAGGGTCCTAACTATTTGCTCCTTCTAGCTCACTGGACTTGGACAGGCAAATTACAACATCTACGACACATATACTAATAACACATGAATGCAATCGGAAATTCGCAGGAGCTATCTCCTGAACACCCTTTATTACAATATACTACAGGCTGACAACATGGTCGCACTTCACGCTCAAACAATCGTTCAACACAAGCAGCCCAACGCTTGCTCACATGGGCGATATTTACACTGTCGCCCGTATGACCATTCGCAATCACAGACTCACATCCTCCCGCACATATCACAGTTAGTACATTCCTCGAATATCAATACACAACGTTCATCTCCATCTATCCGTCACAAACACTATCGTTCTATCGTTCTATCACTCTCTATATCTCCACACGTCCGTCTCTATTCGCTGTCTCACACACACTGCCTCCGTCCTCCTTCACCTTCCCACATCACGTGGGTCTGTTCACGGGCTTCTTGCTTGACCCTCCGTTAGCCAAGCCGTGATGTCTCCTACTGCCCTTGACCTCAGCTATGTTTACACTGACTCTCGCTTACATACCGGCACTTACACTATTACTTACATATAAGCCCCTGACACTCTCCCCCCGCACAAACAATGTGGCACTTTCTCTTGGAAATGTGACACATTCTGCTGTTGTTACTCTTGGTACATCTTTTTAACCTTGTCAGGGGATTGTATGATCATCAGTATACGCTTGCGTCCCTTTTTATTCTGATCTTTTCCGAGATTAAGTTTAAATATTGTTCTCTCTTTTTCAGTACTGAGGTTTATCTCAAGGTTTTGTCGTGGGCTGGCAACTGTTCTGGTTGGGTTTACTTGCCATACCTCGTTATATTCTTCAATCCCCACTCCGTGACATTACATTCTGTTCATGTTTCCCAATCGATTTGCTGTGCATTATCATCTCATAGTTATTGTGGCTATGCTGGTTTAAGGATTCTCCATTGATTCACGCCTCGAATAAGGCTACAACTTCCTCTTACAGCATTCTTAAATTTTCTCTCTATTCAGACGTGGTCCCCCTCGTCTCTATTTAATGCACCCTAATCGATTCTTTATGAGCACGCTATGTCACTGTTGTGGTTATGGTTCGAATATACTTCATGTATATAATAGTCCCCCTTACCTCTTTTTATGTCAGACCTTGACTTGTTTCCCTTTTTGGGTACACCTCGTTTACTGTTATGGAGAGTTCTTATTAATCTCTTTGGTTGGCATCACCCTGTTGGTATGTTCCTTCTTGTTACAATATTATGATGTTAATTTTGTACCACTATTGCTAAGCGTCATTCGTCGGGCTATCCACCATACGCGAAGGCAAGTTTGGTAACACTCGCGTATTGGGATTGCCAGGCGTTGATTCTCAGCATTACCACTTATACTTTTCGCCACTATACTTACGCTCATATGTACATATCACATTCTACAAATACAAAGTATTATAATAATAAAATTAGACATTGGATGTCATGCACTTAATAAAGTTACAATAAAATGTTCATCGTCGCTGCCTTTATGCTCGTATAGGATACTGTTCTTGTCCTGTGAAAGTTGTGCACACGTAATTAAATTATCAGTGTTCAATGTTCATTGCGGTACTGACATGTTCGCCGTTTCTTCCTTCTCAATCGATTATTGACGTACTCTGTATATCCTGATATTGTCTTTCCTTCTGTATAGTGATTAAAACTTTTCACCAAGTTTGGACAATTTGTAAGTCCGTTCTGTAAAATTGCTGGAATTCACACATGTAAAAAAAATGGTGCGTCTGTCTGTGACTGTCTTTGCCATAGTTTGTAGGTTGGCATCTGGTTCATTACTGATCACTGGAAATGAATGTCTGTACTTGTGAAGTTCTTGTCGTTGTTAGTCGATTTCAAAATTTGGACTCTGTATATACTCGTTTGAAACAAAGTCAATATGGGTATAGCTTACTGTTAGATACCTGAAATCACCTGTTGAGTCTTACTGTTCTGTCGGTGAAACTTTTCGTGTTGAAGGAACTTTTATGTTGGTCTATACAATGAAGTGTGCTAGTATCATAGCGCTGGAGTCGTACAGCAGACAAGGCAACTCTGGAGTTACTCGATCTAAGGATATAAGGTGGGTTACGGTTAAAATTAATGTTTCGACTGGTGGGTATTTACAAATTTAATGTTGAGATCATTTTGAGTGCTATCGCCAAACCTGCACTCGTACATGTGTGTATACATCCAATAGTTCAAATAATAATAATAATAATAATAATAATAATAATAATAATAATAATAATACACCATGTATAGTTTTGAACTGTAATCGTGTATGTTTGTACATTTTTCTGCAATTTGTGTATATTTTCCAAAATATGCAAGGTACTTTATTGCTGATTTTTGTCAGTAATTTCACCGACTGATTTACGTTGTTCAGCATAAGTATGTGTCTGAGTTGATGTGACATAGTGTTTATCAATGGTAACAATAAGCTTTGGTTAACCAGTAGTGACGTAAGTATCAGAGTTAGTTGGTTTGTCATGAGTAATATCATCTGTGTTGCGTCATGATGATGTGTGAATAAAAGTGTTTGTGAAGTCATTTGTTTTGTATTTACCATGAGTAGTGCGAGTAGAACCATCCATTGTGTGCACTTGGGCATGTGTGTAGTTAACAGGGGGTACAGGAGGTATAGTATGTACCATGATGATTTTTGATCTTTTCTCGCCCTTGTGAAATGCTTGTTATCTGTACTTTCTTTTCTTTGTTGACACACACCAGTTTCTGTTTTTTCTTGTTGTGAGATGGTAATCACGTTGGTATGGTGTGGTACTTTGGTTTGTTCATCATGTTGTTGTATGATGAGCGGTGTAGTTAAGGCAGTGTTTGTTGTGGTGTTAACTTTCTGCCGTGTCTGGGTTGTGGACTCTGTGTGGTCTATTACATTTAATACATTTCCAATTAATAAATCACAGCATGGATTGTCTAATAATGCGCAAGTTACTCTGCCTGATAGGAACGGTGATTTTATATTGGCCCATGCCATAGGATATTTCTCTATTGTCCCTGAAACAGTTCTGCAATAGATGTACTCATCTAGGTAGTCTTTAGGATCAGCTAGGGTCTTCCGAAGACCGATAAGACAGGACCCTGTGTTGCGTACACATGTGCATACTGTGTCATTAATGTATCCCTCATGGAATGTTAGTTTTCCTACCGACAGTCTGGAGGTTTCGTTCATTTCCTCACTTTCTTGTTGAGTATTGCCCTTTTTAAGTAAGGAATGAGGCTGAGTGATATTAACAACGTTATTGAAATATGGTACGAAGTCTGTTGGGTAAAACTCAGTCTGTTCTGAATTTGCAGTGTTTGGTCTTGTTTTCGTCTCTGTTATGTTTACTTTTTCTAAGTTCTTTGTTGAACTGTCTGTTGTAATGTTTATGGCTGCATTTGCTTTTTCTTTCTGTATTCTTTTTACTCCTTCACATTCGAAACGCCTGTGGCCATAAGCCAGGCAAAAATGACATTTTGTCCTATATTTCCTTTGATTTACCTTCCCCAGTTTTTGTGCTATAATAGTATTTAGGTATTCTTGATAAGTGGGATTTTTATCGCATATTCCATTTTCTGTATGTGGGGGTGCTACAATGTTTGCATAGTACTGGTTTTATTTTCTGTGATTTGTTTTGACAATCTGTGGTTGCAGATGCCGTTGCTTTCACAGTACTCTTCTGTTGAGTGTTCTTAACCAGGTTCATACTTTGGTTGTAATATTCGCGGCATTTTTCTAGTAAGTTTTTGATAGGTTCTGTGTTGTGTTCTTCTAAATATTTTCCACATTCGGCTGGGCGTGTTGCTTTTAGTTTTTCCATTAATAAGAAATTTATTGCTTCTTGATTGTTGTCTGTATGTTTAATTTCAAATGTTAGCTTTCTGAAAAAATCTATTTCCCTTATATACTGGGTGAATGACTTGTCTGTGGCTGGTTTCAAATTTTGTACCTCTACTTTTAGAGTCTCGAAAGAGGTTAGATAGTGTTTTAATATTTTTGTTTTATAATATTCATAGTCTGTACTTGACAAATCTGGTATGATCTCCGATAGTTTTTTTTTACCTTTTATTGGTACGTGTCCTGTGTAATATACACTCCAATAATCTTTTGGGATTTTGTAGTCTTGCATTTTCTTTTCAAATTTCTGTGTCCAATCACGTATTAGGTCATGTTTTATATTACAATTTGCTTTGTCTTGTGCCCGTGTATACTCAAAATAATCCATCAACTTTTTATACTGATTTGTGCCCCAGAAATGTGATTGATCTTCATGCGATATCATTCTCTGTTAATTAATATTTAACTCCCCCAATGATGATTTTTATACAAGCAAGTCAAAGAATGCAGATTTGGGTAATTAGCAATCAAAATTAATCAACTTATCTTTATCTGCTGTTTACTCGAATGCTTGATGTACAGGAACGTGACTCTCGTGCTGGTTACCGTTGACCTGGTCTGGTTACGTCGGTCGCTTTGTAGAATTGAAACCTGCTGTGGAAAGAAATGATGTTATTTTCGTTCTGATTCTATTAACAAATCTCCGATTTACAACTTTTTACAAAATTATGCAATTGATTTTCTTCTTTGCATAAGTAGCGTTCTTTTATGCATTTTACTTGGGTATGTGGTTCATGTGTACTTCTGACACCATTATACCTGTCAGAGTCCTAACTATTTGCTCCTTCTAGCTCACTGGACTTGGACAGGCAAATTACAACATCTACGACACATATACTAATAACACATGAATGCAATCGGAAATTCGCAGGAGCTATCTCCTGAACACCCTTTATTACAATATACTACAGGCTGACAACATGGTCGCACTTCACGCTCAAACAATCGTTCAACACAAGCAGCCCAACGCTTGCTCACATGGGCGATATTTACACTGCCGCCCGTATGACCATTCGCAATCACAGCCTCACATCCTCCCGCACATATCACAGTTAGTGCATTCCTCGAATATCAATACACAACGTTCATCTCCATCTATCCGTCACAAACACTATCGTTCTATCGTTCTATCACTCTCTAGATCTCCACACGTCCGTCTCTATTCGCTGTCTCACACACACTGCCTCCGTCCTCCTTCACCTTCCCACATCACGTGGGTCTGTTCACGGGCTTCTTGCTTGACCCTCCGTTAGCCAAGCCGTGATGTCTCCTACTGCCCTTGACCTCAGCTATGTTTACACCGACTCTCGCTTACATACCGGCACTTACACTATTACTTACATATAAGCCCCTGACACTCTATCTGCCTAGTTTACTCCAGAGGAAAGATCACACCCATACGTCTAAAATAATATCGCTGCATGATCAGCAAAGCAATGCTCTAACTGTTCGCTTGCTGGAGCTTCCATCCGTCCAGTTGCCGACCGAGGCTTAGTGCCTGGTCTGCCCTGCCATGTTTAGTATTCAGGTTGCATTTCATCGCATTATATATGGTAAGCCGGACCCTGTGACAAAGATGCGATGTGTAAGCCCGCTTACCCGCGTTCAAAACGCAGCGGTGACCGATTTGGCAGCAGACCGCGTTGCACTGGGTTTTAACGAGTTGCTATAGGAGCCGTTCGCTCAGATAGCAATGGCAAACTAATGAACCTAAAATTGCCAAGACATCAAAAGCAGCAATAAAATGCTGGTGTTCACAACGATGTCCTTGACATGCGAATATGCGAAACAAAAAGTGTATGGTAAGGCTTGTAGTCTTCAAATTGCGCTACTCCAACCGAAAGCGTTGGTACAATAAGCGGTGTTGGGTTCGGTGATGGTCACCCAACATTCGACGCTAACAGAAAGCAGGTTGTACCGTCTGCTGCCATAAGGTAGCTCAGTCATATCTGACTGCAATCTTACTTTTACTGCTGATTATTCAACACGTTCGCGGCAAATGTCAATATCTGGAGGCCACACCACCACCCGCCTGAGTGGACGGGTCCGTCAGCAGGACGGACTCCCATTCTAAGTACCATTGCTTTTTTTAGCGGGGGTTAAAGGGCAATAGTTTCAACTTCATTGCACCGAGTTATATCCCATATGGTTCAGTCTCTTTCCGCAGGGCGGCCTACAGAAAGCGTCGCACAAACACAAACTTTGTAGCTCCAGGAGTCCCAGTGAAATCTGCACTCGTAAACCGAACGACGTAAACCGGAATCGAACCCACAAACCTTCGGAACGCGAGGCAGACGGCATAACCACTTAGCCACGTAAACTCCCAAAGCATCATTAAACAGTATCAATATTCATGCCCACTCTGGGACTCGAAGATCTGTAGAACACGTTGTTTTTATTTATTTACGTTTCTTCCCATTCTGCATAATTGCAGTATCATCTCCGTGGCTTATATGCTGTTGTATTTGCTTGTATCAGTTGCTGATGAAGAATTGTCGTCGCAACGCCATTTATTTCCCACAATTGTGTTTTGTAAAGCTACTCTACACTTTATATCTTTTTTTTTTGGTTTTTTGTGTTCTCTCTCTCTCTCGCTTTGAACTCAAAGGTCATACACACGCTACTACTTGTAGTGCACTGAGCTTATTTTTGAGTGTGAATTAACCTTCTTTATTACCAGTGTCCCTCGCCAGCAAGCGAACCCATATCTGAGGTATTTGGAGTTTACGTCCGAAAGTCAAAGACAAGAAGTCAACATTTTAGTCCCAGTGATCGGTATGTGGGTTGTGCCCAGTACTTCGGCATCATCACACTGAAAGTTTAAGTCGGTCATGCTGACCTCCCTTTCGGGTCTTTATCCGGTCTACATGTCCACAGCTTTACCGCCGTCTAACCAGTTTTATTCATAACGTTATCAGTAAGCTATAGTAACACGCTATCATTAAACGCAAGTACATCTGAAAGCAATGGTACCTTTAAAGAAAACACGTATTCCCTTTTGTTCTATATATAGCAAAGATGTAACATGGAGGCAGCTAAACGGCTTTCAATATCCTGGGCAGTATCGTGCTATGATACAGAGAGACGGCCGCATCAGGCGACACCGTAAGGGGGTGGCATTAGCAGCGAAATCAAAATACAATTTGAACCGTTCAATAATTAAAAATCTGTAAAGGGCGAAAAGAACCAAAAAAAAAAAAAAAAAAACATCTAAGGGGCGGTATTTCGAAGACTTGTAACATACTGAGAAAATCTATCGCAAGGCTCTGTCAGTATCTAGTCTACACATCGACATCTGTCGGATGACGTGATACGGGGATTAAAGTTTTAAAGTAACCACATATATAAAATGAACAAGGATAAAACAAACAGAAACATCGCAACTCCAAGAGTCTGCTGAATGTACAGTTGTGTGTGGGCTGTCCTTCTGTATGGATGCCAATGATGGACAACGAGTGTTGATATCATGTGGAAATGGGGGGGGGGGGGTAGCAGAGAGATGTATGCGTGTGCATGCGCGAGCGTACGTGCGAGTGAGTGCGTCTGTGTTTGCTTGTGTGTGTGTGTATATATATATGTGTGTGCGTGAGTGCGTGCGTGCGTGCGTGAGTGCGTGCGTGAGTGCGTGTGTGGGTGTGTGTGTTTGTGTGTTTGTGATAAATATAAGATGAGTTGTAAGCTTTACAAGAGAAGAATTTTGAGAATAGCATGTACAGATAAGAAAACAATCACAAAGAGCTGTATGAGTTACAAGATCAGTCCTACTCATTATACTCAAAAGACAAAAGCCTTATAAGGAACATATCAACACAATTGCTAAAATAATCATAAGAATTATAATGAGAAGAATCAGAAATCGAATAAAACCAGAAATTGATGAGCAGTGCTGATTTGTGGAAGATAACGACATATACATGTTGAAAACATTAACAGAAAGAACGCTTGAAATGAACATAAATCAATATTGCTGTTGTAGTGTCCACAATAAGGCATTTGAAAAGGTGAAACACGAAGAAATGATTACACTTTTGGAAATGTTAACTATTGATGATAAACATCTAAGAAATAAAAAGGCCACAATTTGGTGTTTTGATGACGAGGTAGAACGTTCATTCCCTATACAGGCATTAAGATGGACTTAAACGTTGTCTTCTCGTTCACAAAGCAATGACAAATCTCATTTATGAATCATGCATTATGGGCAATGCCCATAAGCGTGGGCGGTCATGATTTGTCATCTCACTCGACCACCAGAGTCGTGGATCAGCTCAGTGATCTTGTCTTGACCATACCACGTGGCCAATCCATCCAGGTATTTACTTCTCTGTAATCCACTTATTCTCTTCCCTTCGATCTTGCCAGTTGTCACCAAGTTCTCTGATTTATTTCTTCTCATAACGTTACCAAAAATTGTGGCTGTCTACGTGTAATTTCTCTAATCAGTGTACGATTTTCAGTTGTTTCTTGTAGGATTTGGTCATTGGTTTTTTTTGTCTGTCCATGGTATTCTTTGCATTCTCCTCAGAAACCACATTTCCACCGCCATCAGATGTTGTTCAGCTTGTCTGCTCATTGTCCACGCTTCACAGCCATACAAAAGAACAAGTTCTCATTGAAATTTGCATCTTTTTATTAGTCAGTATGTTTTTCATCTTGCAAAAGGCTACCTTCGCCATGACGATTCTTGTTCTAAAGTCTTCACGGTATCTCCCATCAGATGTTATGAGTGTTCCGAGATAATCGTATCCATTCACTTGTTTAAGAATATTCCCATTTACTTGTAAATTACCTTGTTGTATTTCCTTGTTCCTAGTAACGACCATAATCTGTGTCTTCTTACAATTTAATTCTAACCCTAGTTGTTCACTGTGTGCAACAAATGCATCTACTAAATGTTGCAGATCCTGCTCATTGTCTGCAATCAATACTGTATCACCCGCATATCTAATGTTAATGATGTTACGTCCCCCATGTTGAGTCATTTCATATCTTCTACATTTCCGAAAATATTTCCACTGTCTCATCTCATTTCATCTCAGCATGTTCCTCTTGTACCTTGCGGTGTCGAGATGAAGTATAAAGAACGGGAGAATGCCCGCTTATGGGCTTCATGTATCGATATTCCCATGGACTCTGTTCTTCCCTGCGTCCATCGTTTACGTGGTCGGCTTCTTCCTCTGCTTCCCTCTGGTCTGTACATCATTGCTTGTTGTGGTATACTGTTAGTTAGTAACCTACTTGCATGGTCGAACCATTTTACTTGCTGCCTTATAATAAAATCTAGTGCAGCTATAACCCCCACTTTAGTCTTTATTTCTTTATTTCTGATCTTATCTCTTCTTGATACATTGAGTATTCTTCTCAGGAATCTCATTTCTGCTGTTGTTATTTTTCTTTTCTCTTTTTTCTGTCATTGTCCGGGGTTGGCATTGGTAACATAGAGTTGGTAGGAAGGTTGTGTTGTAAAATGCTTTCTTAGTAGTTATTGATACATGTTTGTTGTTTAGTATTGGTGCCATTTGTCCAATCAGCTGGTTTGCCTTATTGCATCTGTTTTCGATCTCATCTTCTGATTTGCCATTTGATGATATTATGCTTCCTAGGTACTTGAAACTCTTTACTTGTTTCAAGGGATGTTCGTTTAGGTGAATCGTTGTTGCTTTTTCCTCTTTAGTTACAGTCAATACCTCTGTTTTACTTGTGCTAATTTTCATATTATGTTCCCTACACATATTTCCACTGTACAGGGAAAAAAGATCTGGAGACATTATACATTGCTGTCTCACACCCATCTTAATAGACTGATATTCACCTACTTCATTATCAATCGTTATATGGCAGCTTGATGTTTCCAATATATGTTTTTTACAAGTCTAAGGTATTTCCCATCAATGTGTAGATCTGCAAACATCTTCATCATGTTGACATGTCTTACTTTACCAAAAGCCTGTGTCTACTCAATAAAGCAAAGATGTAGGTCTTTGTTTTTCTTCTACATAACGTTCAATTAATATTCTTAGCATATACACAATATTAATTGTACATTTGCCTTCTACAAACCCACATTGTTGTCCTATTTCGGGTTGTATTTCCTTCCTAACTCTTTGCATGATAATTCTTTGCAAAATCTTCGTGATGTGGCTTATTATACAATTGTTCGGTCGATGTTGACCACATTCTAAGGCTCCTGATTGCTATGGGATTGCAATAAATATATAATTACATAATTAAGAAGGTATATCTCCAGAATCAAATATTGTATTCATCAGTCTGGTGACTTCGTGTATTCCATATTCTTCTAAGGCATTGATCATTTCTGTTATGATGTTGTCGGAACCGAGCTTCTTGCCAGTTTCCATGTGGTTAAGAGCATTCTGAACTCCCATCTTCAAAATTGATGGACATTCATTATTATTTCGACTATCATACTGTTCTCTGGTATCATCATAAAGGTTTTTTTTGTTTCACATAATCTGACCGTACATGTAAAATCGTATCCTTTTCTAGTATGATATTTCCATCGTTTGTTTTTAGAAAGCCTGTTGATGTAGGTGTTCTTTTATTAGTAAGGTCCTGAATTCATTTGTGCATTAATTTAGTACTTTTACTGTTGTGTTATTTTTCAATTTGTATGTAAATTTTACCGAGCCATGCTTCTTTTGCCTCTTTACATAATGTTCTGACCTTACTATGAATCTCTTCATATTTGTCAGGATAATGTTTGAATGACGTTTATGTTAAAAGGTATGCCGATAAATTGTCCAATGTAACCCTGTCTGATACCGCCCAATATCCTTTAACAGAATTTGATTTATTGCAGATCCAAGTTAATTGCTACACTTCTTTGCCTTTCTTCTCCCTCAGAATATATAATCTTAAAATCCTCCCCTTGCTTAATCAGTGTTCCATCTTTCCATCCTTTCCATCTCGTTTCGCACATTCCTAATATATTAATATTCTCTCTTCACATTTCTTGCTTTCTTTAAAGGAAGTAGTTTGAATGGCAAACTAAATAATGTAAATTTACCTAAAACATCAATATGTGGTTGATCGCAACGATTTGCGAAGGACATTCAACATTTTAAAATTGGCAACACAGAGCGATGTTGGGACCTTTCAACACAATACACAAGATGTTAGACAGGGTTGTGTACTATCACCTGATCTGTTCAATTTATACAGCAAAATAATAACGAGATCCATACAATAAATACCAGGAATATCGGTTGTTGGGCATAATCTAAACAGCTTGCAGAAAGTAAAAACAAAGTAGTTAGTCTGAACAACTGTTATTACACTGTCTTTTACTGCCAATATAGTACATTGCAGTGTATGGCCGGGGGGGGGGGGGGGGGGGGGGGCTCGTATCTTGGCTAGTGCAGTCGCCGCTAACTGTGCAGGTTAGGATTTTCTTTGTGCCCCCGACAGAAAAACATCTCACACCTTACCGAGGATTCGAACCCGGATCTGCTGAAGAAGAATCCTGCGTGCTAGCCACTCGGCTAACCGCTCGTCTGAACAACAAACAAATAAAAAATAACAGAAGTAATGGTTATTATAAGGAAAAGAGTGTATACCCAAATGCAACATCGAAGTTAATGGAACCAGTCTGAAATACGTCGAGGTTTTTAAGTATTTTGGTATTTTAATATCGGAAAATGGAAGATGTGTCAAGGAAGTTAAATGTTGAATACCCCAAATAAGAGAAGCATTTCAGAAAATGATGAATATTCTTTGCAATGTCTCTTTGTCAATCGAGGTAAAGTGTTCTTATGAGCTATATTGAGTGAATCCTGATGTACGGAAGCGAATCGTGGACAATTATCAGAAAGTGAGGAATTATGTGAAAGTATCGTTGTTGTGGTTTTATAGAGGAATGATGAGAACATCGTGGACGGATAGAAAGAGCAATCAAGTTATCTTGAAAAACGTTGACTCACAAACAAACAAACAAACAAACAAACAAACAAAAATAAATTACTCGCATCAGATGCAGATTGTCCACATTCGTTGGGCATGTCATAAAAGAGGACAGCCGGAGTATGTCGTCATAGCGGGAAGGCTGGAGGAAAGGGGAGGCAGGGAGACGAAAAGAGACGATTATGGATAGTTTTAGATCATGTCATAGAGGCACGTTGGTATCAAAAATAATTCGTAGCATTCGTGAACCGTATGTGGTATCCCGGAATCGAACCGACAACCTTCGCCTGTTTGAGGCTGGCTGCATAACCACTTCGGCACAGAATCTCCCACACACAATAAATAAAAACGTCTCCTATTTTCAGTAGAGAAACAAATATAGCTCACAAGTATGACGGAAATACAAGTTCCGATCGCATCCACAAGACTGTAGTTAGTTACACGAATATAAAATTAGAAACACCCCATACACACACATGCTCACGCATACTCACACACACACACACACACACACACACACACACACATAGATGCACCACGCCCAAGCGGTAATATCACATATTTTTTTCTCTCGCATATCCTTTACAGGACATCGCTGTCAACATAAGCATCTTTCAGCTGATTGTTGATTTCTTGGCAAGATTACGCTCAGTAGTTTGCCATTGCTTTCTGAGCGACCGGCTCACATACCCCACAAGTTACCTATGCGAAGAGAACCGCTACAGATTCTCGCGCACGTCACGTTACTCACGAGAGCATTCGGGATTACGGAGAAAGTCGTGTAACACCTAGACCAGGGAGACCGGCACATATACCCTACCAAACAACCACCGCATACTATCAAGACCGCGCCCGCCTCTGGAGGTCACGTGATGCGAACGAAGCAAGGACTATAACACCGGTTGTGTTTGAATATATGTCACCAGTTCTTCCGCCATCCCGGGTCAATATTGCACCCAGAGTACTGCTTCCGTGTACTGGCATGTATCATTTAACGCAGTTATATATTGTTTACTGTTTGTAGTTTCAGCCTTGTGATTAACCGTCGTCTCAAATAGAACATGTTAACAGTTCTTTTAACAGATTACGTACCAAACAAAAAGTAAGCTTGGACCAAACAAATATGGATGTCACAAAATGGGAGGTACAGGTGTATCACAGTTATGACTTGCAAGTTGTTAATGTGGTAGTAGATATGTTGTTTCATAACGCAATGACAACATTCGGCGATCTATAAACCCGTGGCAGATCCAGGAAGTCGCTTAAGACTATTAATAATCCCATGGCACATAATCGGTTAAAAGTATATACAATAGTTGTAAATCCTGTACAGAAGGTTGCAGTCAGTACCAGCATTTTATGGTTGTTTGTGATTTCTTCGTTAGTTTATATTCAGTAGTTTGCCATTGATTTCTGAACGACCGTAACTTATACCAGTGCATGACTATCAGCGCAAAACTGTATGCTCCCGTAATCTCTGCGCCACAGAGGCTACACAAAAGCATATAGCAAATGTTATAAGTTATTATTAACTTGTGAATTCTTCTTCTTCTTCTTCTTCTTCTTCTTCTTCTTCTTCTTCTTCTTCTTCTTCTTCTTCTTCTTCTTCTTCTTCTTCTTCTTCTTCTTCTTCTTCTTCTTCTTCTTCTTCTTCTTCTGCTTCTTCTTCTGCTTCTTCTTCTTCTTCTTATTATTATTATTATTATTATTATTATTATTATTATTATTAGGTGCTTCTTATTTTGCTCCTCCTCATACTCCTCTTCCTACTCCGTTTCTCACAGTTAAGATCTAGAACTTGTACTACTCGTGTCGACTCTGTAGCCATCTCTCCGAACGAGGGAAGTGCATTGCTTCTTCTTTAAGTTCATCCGGAGTGTTTTTTTCAGATGTGATTGCGGTGTGTCTGTTATGCGCCCTTGGGCCTAAACCCGTAGGCCAATACAACCGGCTTTAGCGTGATTTTTTTTTGACCAGGTAGCATTCCTGGGAGACTCTCACTGTTTGCGGTACCGTCCACAACCCAGCTGGCCAAATTGGAATGGTCGAAGACAACGGTCGTCCCTCAAAGGAAGGCAGGGACAGCCTATGGCATTTTCCGCCATCCAGGGTGGCATCCATAATTGCAGGGCCGGCACATAGCGCCCTGGTGCTGGGCTCACCGAGGGAATCGTCACGTCCTGCTCATGGCTGCTTTAATTCCTCACTTCAAATTATTTGGCATTTCGTTCGCCCCGGGCCGTTCCCGCACAGACCAGACTGGTCTGCAGTCAATATCCACTCAGCGAGTTTTTCGAACATGTGCTTGTTGTGTCCGTCAGAGCTGTTCCCGACACGTCGGACATTCGGAAAACTACCTAGTCAGAGCTCTTCCGAACAAGAGCGGCATTCGGAACCTAGGTAGTCAGAGCTGTTCCTAGCACGAGAGACATTCGGACGAGACATTTCACTCGGACGAAATGCGTAGTGCCAATTTTTAGTTTGCCACCCGTAGGCTGGCACTCCCGGCTTCAGCGGGCATTTTTGATGAGGTTAGCCTTCCTCGGGTTTCGAGGCACGTTAGACTTATTGTTTTGATATCGCCCACATCTCAGCTGGTCAAGATAGAACGATCAACGAGCATCACGGTTAACCCTCAAGGGAAGGCAGGGGCAGACCATGGGCCTTCCAAGGCTATCCAAGGAGGTTTCCATAATCGCAGAGCCGGCACATATTGCTCTGAGACTGGGCTCACCCAAGGAGTTGCGACGTCCTGATCATGGCTGCTTTAGTTCCTCACTTCCATGTGTTGGGCATCTCGCTTGCTACTGGTTGCTTAAGCACACACCAGGAACGGTCAGACTGCGGGCGACATCCTCTCGGTAAGCCTTTGCTTTTGACGTCGGACCACGCATTGGATTCGCTAGCCGTGCGTTCCATTTCGTGTTATTTAGACTTTTTTTCACTTTTGTCTACACTCTATGAGTTAGATTCAGACAGTTTTCGTAGCCATTTCATTCGACTGGGACACTTTCTTCATTTTATTACTCGCTCATGTGGTAGGCTACATATGCTTCCGGCTCAGCACCTTACCTACGTGCAGCAGTAAACAAGAAACGGCCAGGCCCTCTCATCCGGGAATCCCTCATATCCCCCAGCTGAGAGCCTTCGAACAAGTATCAGAACTGGGCATGTAGCGTGCTCAGTATGCCACCTCTATTTTTCGGTAGGTGGGTTTCGGCCCGGCTCTCACATCCGAGGGTGTGTGGCTTAGAGGCCTTTAGCCTAAAACCCTCGACATAGAGCCTTAGAGTATTGTCCGGACCAAGAACTTTTGCCTTCGTGCGCCTGATGTAAAATTTTGACTGCTATCCTCAGTCTACCCGCAGAGCAGCAGGTTGTGTCTCTCTTAGTCTGGCCCCTATAACATGAGCTGTCCGATATGTAGTTTTCATCCATCGGCAAGCACATGGGGTCGATGCGATGGGACACGCAAGCTCCCCCACCAGGACAAGGT
Source organism: Cepaea hortensis (assembly GCA_963921405.1). Lineage (NCBI taxonomy): Eukaryota > Metazoa > Mollusca > Gastropoda > Stylommatophora > Helicidae > Cepaea > Cepaea hortensis. Next base: position 26,220,050 of record OY992885.1, read on the forward strand.
GAAGACACATCGGGGGAGGGGCAGTGCATTTGAGAATGAGGCTCTAATGTGTGGTCATAACACCACGTGGTATCAGTCGCAGATGTGACAGAAATATCGGCCGAAGTCCAACCTCCAATTATTGGTGGTGTTAGTCATCTTGCGAGGACCGTATTCCACAGCAGAGACCAGGAAATGGGTCGAGGAGCCCAATCCACAACCTAGAGAAAGTCCGGCTTCTCAGAGTGTGGCTCCACGAGCCATGATCGGGGTACGTAGAAGGAAACATGGCAGCGAAGGTATTAGGGTGTGACACTTTGCCATGAAGTTGGAAGCGAGACTAACGACTAATGACTAACGACTAACGACTAACACCTGTTCTTCTTCATCTTTTGCTTTCGACGGAATGTTGTTCTAGACGTAATTACGTTGTGTTTATATTCAAATATAATCTATCTGGTTTGTTGGTAGTACTGTCCGGGGACTTCACGTGGAAGTCTCCGAACAGTACTACTAAAAAACCAGATAGATTATATTGTAATACAAAGAAGATGGAGATCAAGCATAACATCTGCAAACACCCTACAAAGTGCAGACTGTGATACAGACCATCAGTTATTAGAAGCAGATGTGAAAGTAAAACTCAAAAAGCTTACCCGAGAACCAAGGCCAAGTCGTTTTGATCTCACAAAAATACCAGATGAATACAACGTGGAAGTGAAGAATCGTTATGGGGTCTCGAAGTCTATACAGGGGAAATTGACACCTGATGAACTGGCAGTACAAGCTAGAGATATCTTGATAACTGCAGCCAAAGATTTAATTCCGACCAAGAAAAAGCAACATAAGCCTTGGATTACATCAGGCACATTAGAAATTAATAAAACAACGAAGGGAACTGAAACAGAAAGGAGGTGAATCCGACAAAAGCAAGATGAAGTATAAATCCTTAACTTGAGAAAAAATAAAGAACACAAAAAAGGACACAAGCCAATATATACAAGATTGTTGTACCAGAATAGAGCACTATCACAAGAATGGAAGAGATTACGAAATGTTAAAAGAAATGAAGTTAATGACAAGAAATGTTCAACCTTAATTAAATGTTATCTGTGACAAGTTGGGATATACTCTAACAGAATCTAGAAAATTTATAGAAAGATGACAGGAATACTGCAGTGCAATGTATGATATGAATTGCTGTGAGGATATGAATGAGATACATGAATCAATGACAGTAGAGACAGAACCTGAACCCTCATTAGATGAAATTGCATGGGCAATAAAGAACCTGAAGAATAGTAAATTACCAGGATGTGATGAGATACCAGCTGAAATAATTAAAGCAGGACGAGAAGAAAGCATATATATATATATATATATATATATATATATATATATATATATATATATATATATATATATATATATATATATATGTGTGTGTGTGTGTGAAGCATTATGTAAAAAGATATGGAAATATGGTATATGGCCAAACGATTGGAAGAGAATAATCGTCATTCCAATACCAAAAAAGGGCAACCTGAAATTATGCACCAACTATAGAACTGTTGCCCTGATCAGTCAAGCAAGTACAATTCTACTAAAACTCACGATTGGAAGAGTTCGTAAGACAATTGAAGAAGAGACTGACGTGGTTAAAGCTGGATTTAGACAAGGTAAGGGAACAAGTGCTCACATATTCGTTTAACTATTAGAGACGTGTAGAGAATTTAATGTAAACCTAATCTCATGCTTTGTGGGTTATTCAAAGGCATTTGTCTGTGTACAACATCAGAAACTTTGGGAAATCATGAGGACAATGGGCTTTCAATTACATGTAGTACAACTCATACAAATACTATATCTAGACCAACAAGCTACGGTTCAAATAGATGGCGAGACATTAGATTAGTTTGACTCGAAGCAAGGAGTCCGTCAGGGTTGTGTGCTGTCCCCCTCTTTGTTAAACCTGTACGCCGAAAATATGAGAAATTTCAGAGATGATATAAACAGGGAACAATATGATGCCATAAATATTGGTGGTCATGAAATACCAGAGATTCGATAAGCTGGTGATCCAGTAGTACTATCCACATCACAGAATGGTATATAACAAGGCTTGTCCATGGGACACATTTTTCAGTCTCATTCCCACCCCATCCTACGGTCATTTTGCCTGTCCCATCCCATGGGATTCCCATGATAATATTAATATGGAATACAGTTCAAATAAAATTATGAGATTTATGAAAGTTTAGGGGTGTATACTAAATAGGACTACATATACAAAGAGACATGTAAAACAACAGAATTCAATAATTTTAATATTCAAGAGTGTTTTATTAAAATAAAGTTTAATCTAAATATGACAATTCAGTGTCATTCTGACACACTCATTCTGTTTCAGAGTCACTCTGCTCATTCAGCACATTATCAATTTTCTGCTGATCGACTGGTAACATCCGTTTTCGTAACTTACTCAACAACAATCCAGCTGCACTAAATAAGTGCCCTACTGCCGCTGAGGACACTGGTATGGCCAAGTCAATTTTTGCACTTGCTGTTAGCAGTGGAAACCTATGTTCATTTTCCCAATAATTTAATGGTTTTGAAGTTGGTTGCCGTAATTTTTGAAAGATGGTGACTTCATCTTCAAGGCATTTGTTTCTGGGGTCATCAAACTTAAGTGTTTTGTTTGGTGGAGGATCAAAACAATAAGTCAGAATCACTTTTCGGCTTTTGTTCTACAATTCCTGCTACTTCACATTAAGCAGATGATTCAGAAGAAAGATTGAAATCTCTGATGACTGAAATAACAGTTGGAACAACAGACTTAGAAAAAGCGATCCAATCATTGGCCCATTTATTGGTGTCCACATTCCCTTTCTTTTCAGTAACAACTGACTTAACCATGTCTTCTATTTTGGCTTTGATGTCAACTCCAGTAAGGAATGCTGCAATAACTGCCAAAGAACTGCCGCAATATGGCCAAAGGTTTTCTCCAATAATTTTCTGAAAGTTCTGACAACATTTCTTCACCATGCTGCTGTAAGTTTCTTCGTCAATATCAACAATAACTTTCTACAACTGATAGTCTAGGAGGAAGTATAACAGCAAAATTAAATGAGATGTAGTACCATCAATTTCTAGTTTGTCAAAAACAGTTTTGAATTTCTCATGTATGTACAGCATTCCTTTAATCTGGACAATATTCGGAATGTGGTTTAAGAATTCTTTATCATCATCATTAAAGTAATGCGAGTAATTTTCTTTTTTTTTTAAATGTGCATTGAAACGTTGGTAATATGATCGCATGCGAGCATTTATTAATTTATCCGGTGTCCCACCACGAGATAAAGAATTGATACAAGTATATAACAAAAAGGAAGGATAAAAGGCTTTAAAAATGTTTTTAAAAGAAAAAGTTGCTATGACATGGTTACTGTCCCATGTGTCCCATGGGAAATACAAATGTTTGCTGTCCCGTCCCATCCCATCCCATAGGACGTTTCCCATGGTCCCATGGACAAGCCTGAGTATAATACCTAATAACCTCAACCCAAATGAATATTGAAAATCAAAACCTATATCTTAACATAGCAAACACAAAGATAATACATACAGATAAAACTGTTATGGAGAAAGAAATATATGTTAATGAGCAAAAAATGGAGGCGGTTGCAAATTTCCAATATATTGTGTCATTACTTACCGAGAATGGTGACATGAAGGAAATTAAAAAACGAATATCTATTGCTTTTCAAAAAAAAACTAAAACAACTGAATACATTGTGGAAGGGGACATATAGAACTACAAAAGTTAGATTGTTAAGAACATGCATCTTTCCCATTGCAACATACGTCGGTGAGACCTGGACACTTACCAAACAAGCTGAACAGCGCCTGAATGCCTTTGAATAGAAATGTTATAGAGACGTTCTCAGAATATCTTGGATACAGAAAAGAACAAATTTCTCCATACGACAAGATCTGAATATTGAAGAAGGTTGGCTATTAAAGACAAGGCGATAAAACACAGAAAATTAACATATGTTGGTCATTTGAAACGTCATGAATGTTTGGAGAGAACAATCATTGAGGGGTATATGCCCAGGAAGAGAAGAAGAGGAAGGCCAAAAAGAATATGGGTGCAGGATGTGGCAGATGATCTCCAGATGAGTGTATTGGAAGCGGGATATCTTGCTTATAACCGAGAAGTTTGCCGGACGGTTGTTATGGGAGCAAGGTTCTGCAAAGGACATGCCACTGAATGAATGAATGAATGAATATACCGCGCGGCCGCTCCTAAAATCTGAGGCAACAATTATAGCAAAATACAATTGCACGTGTTACGTGTTGATAGTTATGCTTTGAGCTTACAATTATTGACAGTATTTTATTTTAATGTTAGTTTGTCTCGAGAAGTTGCAAGTGGCTTTGCAGTGTTTAAATCAGTAAATCAGATATTATATATATATATATATATATATATATATATATATATATATATATATATATATATTTAATATTTTTGCATTTAAACTAGAAAATCTTGAATGCAGAACATAATTTCCTGCCGAAACTGAAGTTAGAGCCAGAAGGAAAAAGCGTTAATTTGACTATGAAGAAGCTGTCGATAAACCCATAACTTTTTCAATGATATTCTGGACATTACCATTAATTCTCTGAATGAACGATTCAAGCTTCTGGAAACTCATAGCAAACTTTTGCAGTTTGTATATGACATTAACTCAAGGAAATAGATGACTGTCAGCATCCCCAATAAGGCCTCACAGGAGTAATGAGTTAACACTAGTCTAGTAGAGAGACACCAGACACGGAAGACACCGAGTACTATTAATAACCTCACAGGGAGACACATTTGTGTCAGACCAGAGGTCGACGAGTACTGATGAGCGAGGGCTTTCCCCAAGCAAATGGGTTGCTGGTCCTTGCGAGTAACTGTGATATGCCAGGTTACTCGAACTCACCAGCCGGCGTGCTGGCAAGACCAGGCACGCAATAATAACGACTGCACGGAGAGTAAAGTGTCCGTGCGTGTCCACGCAATGTGTTGCGGGACAGACTGACTGGAGACGGTAGAGAGAGCGGACGTATCCTTGACCAATAGGATAGCTTTCTAGGCCATAGGCAAACACAGGGCTGTTCATTTAGATTGTGTAATGCTAGCATCAACTATCATCACGTTGATGTATTCATATTGTGTAACAATGATGAAACCTAACGCTCGTAGAGCCATTCAAATGTCGGCTATGAATAAATTGCATTCCTTTCGCAAATGTCATGAATTGTTATTTCGTGCAGTGCGAAAGTAGCGGAGTCTTGAAAAGCTGCAGCGCACAAGTCGCTGACAATGACAAAACGTTATAAAATTATTGTGTCAGTCTCCAGTCAATACTTTCGGTCGAAAATGAATCAGCTATAAATGCAAATTATCTTCAAGACAAATTACGTGATGTATCCCGAATGCTACCATATTCCATGAAACCTTTGGATGTTTTAAATTATTTGTGCTAAAATAACTTAATTACTTTGTATTCGAATACTGTTGTAGCTCTGAGAATTTTATTAACACTTCCTGGGAAAGACGTTTTTTTTTTTTTCCAAATTAAAATTAATATAACAAACACTACATTAGAAGTTCAATAAGCCAAACAAAACGTAGAAATCTGTCATTAATGCCTATTGAATCTACATTAGCTGCCACGCTAGACTACACATCCCTAATTAATGAATTTGCTACAATTAAAGTTAGAAGGATAAAACTGTAGTAGATTGTTGTAGTTGATATTTGATATCATCATTTTAAAGTAGTTTATATTTTCAAAACAAAAATAGTATTCGTACATTTTTTTTTTTTAAATCACAATGGAATGTTATTTCAAAGAAAAAGCATTTAAGGGGCGGCATTTCGAAGATTTGCATCATAGTGAGAAAATCTACCGCATGACCCTATTTCTGTGCCGCTGAATATCACAAAATGAACCCATGTAAAATGTTAGTTAGTTAGTTAGTTAGTCGACAGATCATCCTCGTTGCACATCGAACCATTCAGTCCATAAGTGCTCGGATCCCCTCCTCAGCAAATCCCGCAGCGTGTAGCGGCTAACGACGCCTGTTCTGTGTTGGTTTATCAATCTTCTTTGGCTTCCTGCGTAGTGTTCTTGTTTGGCCACCCCTCTTTTAATTTGCTGCTCTCGCAGTCTGGCCATTGTTGTAGATTCACAGTCATCACTTGGTTCTCGCAAAAGTCTCACTTCTCGTAGAGCATTCAGAATGTCAGCCTGGTCCATGGCGCGTCCGCCCTCCACATGTAAAATGTTGATACAAACAACCGCGGACAGATGTAAAAGCATTCCACGTGAAATTCCCATTCACACTGTCGGTCCACGCACTTAATTCAGTAGCTGGGCGACAGGGGTATCCTGTTACCACCGTTATTATTCTTGCGGGCTTTTAGACAAGATTATGATGTCAGCATGGCATACAGCAGTCGGCTTTCATCCCAATCAGGGGCTTGGTTAGAATATGTGTTGGATACGACTGTCTGAGAATTAACACAGAGGAAAATGTGTTTCTTATTTTACAGTTCTAAAGTGAGGACACCATGGCATACGTCGGTTGGTATTCACCCCAACAGTGGTTTTGGTTAGAAGATGTGTCGTACAGTCTTTATCAGACCATAGAGAAAATGGTTGAGTCAACATTTGATCCTGACAAGGTTGGTTGGGGACGTGACGCTGAAGACCTAGATTACTATGGAATATCGGTCACTGGCATAAAGAGAGTGCAAAACCGCATGCTGTTTCCAGCATACTGTAATTTTAGAGACTGCGTACGGATGAAAACTTCTAATGGGGACAATGTTGAAGAAATTACTGGCTTTCCTCAGAAGATCTGGCAGTTTAAGAAAGAGAGGAGGCAAGGGGATCTGAATGAGATATACCTGTTCCATGGTACATCGGCATATGCCGCCAACAGTATAATACAGCAGGGATTTAATATAGGTGGCACTGACCCAAATGGCTTGTATGGACAGGGTATCTATTTTGCTGAAGAAATCACGAAAGCCGATCAATATTCAGGTAAGTATGTTGTATCTTCTTTTCTTCTTCTTCTTCTTCTTCTTCTTCTTCTTCTTCTTCTTCTTCTTCTTCTTCTTCTTCTTCTTCTTCTTCTTCTTCTTCTTCTTCTTCTTCTTCTTCTTCTTCCTCACTGGTCATCATCTTACTCCTTTTTCCTTCGCCTTGCTTCTCCTCCTCCTCATTCGTATCGCCATCATCATCATCATGATCATGATCATCATCATCATGATCATCATCATGATCATCATCATGATCATCATCATCATCATCATCATCATCATCATCATCATCATCATCATCATCATCATCATCACCATCAACATTATCATCAATGGTCTCCTTTTTCATCTTTCTATTCTTTCTTTGCTTTTTCCTCTTCTGTTTCCATCTCTTCTTTTTCCATTCGTCCCTTCTTCGCCTTCTTTTCCTATTTCTTTTTCTTCATCTTATTTTTCTTCCTCCTTGTCTTCCTGTTCCTCATATTCTTCCTCCTCTCCTTCCTCGTCTTCCAGGTTGGCCTTCTTCATCCTTTTCTTCCTCAACTTTTTCATCGTCTTCCTCCTTCCTTTCTTCCCCCACTGCCCCGCTTCTTCTTCTTCTTCTTCTTCTTCTTCTTCTTCTTCTTCTTCTTCTTCTTCTTCGTTTTCATACATGAGAAAATATATAAATGTTACTGTTGCTGGTTCCTTTTGGTTTGTACATCATTGCTTGTTATGGTATTCTGTTAGTATACTGTTGATATGGCCAAATCATTTAACTTGATGTTTTCTGATGAAATCTAGCGCTGCTATAACCCCCGCCTTTGTCCTTATTTCTTCTTGTCTGATATTCTCTCTTCCTTAGTATTCTTCTCAGGAATCTAATTTATATTGTTGTAATTTTACTTTTCTCTTTTTCTGTCATTGTCCAGGTTTGGCATTGGTAGCATAGACGTGATCGTGTTAGAAAAAAAACAAGATGAAATACCAAATGAACTACGTAAATCTGCAAGAGAAGTAGGAACAGCATGGATACATAGACTATTTAACCAAATATAGGAAGAAAAACAGATACGACGAAATTGGGGAAACGCCATAATTATTCCAATTTGGAAAAAACAAAGGCAGTAACAGAGACTACACACAATACTGATTGTTAGAGTCATACTGGAAACACATTTTGCGAAATTCTTGAGAAAAGATTACGAACTACAATAGTCCCCCAGTTAAGTGGATTTAGGAAACAAAAAACAAAGGATACGCAGCTGCCATTTTTGCTCTTAGGCAACTTACAGAACAATCAATCGAATGTAATGAAACACTCTACTTAGCCTTTGTCGACCAAGAAAAGGCATTTGATAGAGTAGTTAGAAACAAGATGTCGGAAATCCTTAAACGATTTGGAGTGAGTACACATCTAACAAACTTATGTAGAAGTTTATACAACAAAAGTGAATGAATGCATTGTGAGAACAAATGGAGGACACTCAGAACCCTTCACCATTAGATCCTGAGTACGACAAGGTTGTGTCCTGTTCCCCCCACCCCCACCCCCTCTTTCCGTTCATAACCTACATAGACAGCATAACAGCATATGTAAAGAAACCAGCCAAGATCACCACATGACGAACAGTGCACGGTAGAAGAACCAACGGCAATTTACATCATTAAAGAACTCCTATTTGTGGGCGATCAAACACTAATAGCAAAATCAGAAGCAGAATTACAAGACATGAATAGTCTATAAAGGAACATAACATGAGAATTAGCTCCTTTAAAATAGTGGTGATGATTATAACCAAAGAAGAAGAAATAACAACAAAGATGCACCTAAAAGAACACTCCCTGAAATAAGTAGAGAGCTTCAAGTACTTAGGAAGTATAATATCATCAAATGCCAAATCAGAACACGAGATCGAAAAGAGATGCAATAGGGCAAACCAATTGATTGGACAAAGGGCACCATTACAAAAGAACAAAGGAGAGTCAATAGTTACAAAGAATGACAGAAAAAGAGAAAAGAACAATCGCAACAAAAGAAATGAGTTTCAGGAGAAGAATACGCTATGTTGATTTATTAGATTGTTCCGGGATTTGAGGTTTGAAGATTGAGCACAACCCACTACTGGTAAATCTGATCGTATTCCGGTATGAACCTTGGGCCTTGTCCAGTGTGACGTGGACAAGGCTTAAGGTTCGTACCGGAATACGATCAGCGTTGCCAGTAGTGGGTTTTGCTCAATCTTCAATACTCAATCTATTAAGAAGAGAGAAAATCAAATATGAAGAAATCAGGACTAAAGTGAGAGCTATAGCAGCACAAGACTTTATTGGAAGGCAGCAAGTCAAATGGTTTGGCCATCTAACTAGGTTAATGACTAACAGTATACCACAACAAGCAATGATGTACAGACCAAGTGGAAGCAGAAGAAGAGGTTGACCACGATGGACAAGAGGGAATAGCAGAGTCCATGGGAATCTCGAAACATGAAGCCCATAAACGAGCACTCTCCCGCCTCTTATACTTCTCCCCGACACTACAAAGTACAACAGGAGCAAGATGAGATGCGATGATGATGATGAGATGATAAATGTGTAGATCATTGCCTCTTTCAGATGATAAAGGATACCGAGCACCGAACGGGACAGAACTGACGCTACTTCTGTGCAGGGTGTTGTTGGGGAACGCTTATATGTGCGGAAAATGTGGTAAGACGAGTTTCTATAATCGTTTATAGGTTTTTATCTGTCTAATTACCCATCTATATATATCAGCCTACATACCTAGCTATCTGCAAGCTACTTATCTAGATATCCTATTGTCGAATCTCTGTCCGTCCGTCCGTCCCTCCATGTATTTGTCTGTTGATCTGCCTGTGTTTCTGTCTGTATATCTATGAGTTTGGTTATAACCCTTTGGTTATACCTCATTACCAAAAAAAAAAACACTACTGACTTTAAAAATCCATGGCATAGAAAAAACACATATAAAAAGCAGTTGGTACTAATAATTAAACTAATTAATTATCGTATTCCTTTAGGCGTTGCGGGTAGGTATTCTTCTCCTGTGCGAAGCAGTTAATGTCCATAATTATCCGGGACAGAAATAATGTACTCATAGTCATGTTCTAATGTCCACTGAAGTTGGCTATTGGATAATTATAATCCATATTAGGAAATAAATTCACCACCTATCCTCTTCACTGGGGTTGAATTCACGAATCTTCTGTTGCAAATGGCACGGTGTCAGTGGAAAATTGAAGCCTGGGTTGGTCATACCTTCAGGAGATGCATCTTGAGTCTTGGACCAAGGGTCTTCCCTATATCACCATATCCGATGAAAAGGATGCAGACCTTTCAGCTTCTCGGCTTATAATATCCGAATCCCAATGAGATTCCCACAGATTGTTCACCCACCTAGTCATCAGTCTATAACCTATTCCACCGTTGTTGGCATTTAGGTTGACATGGGACCAGCACAGAGTTCTGATTCAGTATTTTCCTTTCAGTGTAGACATACAATGCTGCTTGTCATTCATTTGGTTCATCTGGAAATATTTTCAGGATTTATCTGCTGCAGGCATGGAACTGAAGAATATTACTTCCAAATCATAAGCAGGGTTGAAACAATCAGATGATTCCTTTTGTTGCAGGCGTAAAGGCGTTTACTCCGCTAGCTGCTTTCATATGGTCTTCTAATGGTGTTTAGGTCTGAGATCTGGAGTTGATCTGGCTTATTTCAGGGTGTTTCAGATTTTGGAACCTTGAGGTAATCTGGTGTAGCAGTTATGTTTCAGAGGATCTTAAGTTGGTACCTTGATTGTACTGGCTTATGTTTTTTCAGTGTCGTCTCCCATTTGTTTGAGTTGGTGTTAGTATCTAGAACTTGGTGTTAAGTCTGCTGCTGTGTGACTGATTGAAGGACTATTCAATTCTGAACAGGAAGCTGGGAATGTCCCATGGTTTCGTTGACCTCGCGGATTGATGGCGTACCAGGCGGCATCTCCCAGACGTAAAAGTAGACGATACTCTGTTGTCGGTGTATTTTGAATATCTATTTATCTTGATGAGCAATTAAATACAGAGATCCATCCTGGATATTCTGACAGAAGTAGGACTATCAATCGCTGAGTGTCTCTCTTCAACAGGTCTTTCGCAGTCTAAGCCGCGGATAAGCGTAGCAGTCAACGTTGATGTTTTTCTATATCCAAACTCTGGTTAAGCTATTTCGTCCTGACTCACCTTCACCAGGCTGTTTACCCAGGATCCTGATGGGTGAAATGTCCAACAAACCACCACTCGCTATAGAAATGGATGACAAAAATACAACCCAGGCATTAATCTACTGTGTTATGTTAACATAGTTATAACGCAATTAAAAACAAAAAGAGGAAGGAGATAGGAGTGGGTTTCCAAGTTTCAGGTCCCTCATCGCTTGTTGTAGAGGTTTCTTAGCTCTGATAGTGAGTGAGGTATCTTTTCACTCTATGTTTTGTTCTGCGATTGTTAATGGGACTATTAGATGAGTGAAGCCATTCTTTTCATCCAAACATGTAGATATTTTATCTCTCATTCTTGAAGAGAATAACCCATACATAACCTATGTTTCCTTTCCTTCACTATAATCAGCATTAGGCCAAGGCTATTCAACATTGTCTTCTTGTGTACTGACATACTCAAGGGTTCTTAAATCAACATCCTCCTGTCCCCAGGGGTAACATTAAAATGTATATGCCCAAAACAAAGTTACAATCATGACAGAATATAAATAGATCAATCTCCTAACAGAGAAACCCAACATGTAAATGTTCTCACATATGAATTAACCTGAGAATCATACATGCTAATTAATCATAATAATATGCAGGAGCCTATGTTTTTAGATTTCCTCAGGGATTAATCCATAACTAAAACATACATTGTTTCCCCCCACTGCTTACAGCAGTATGAGGTTAGTGAACGCTGTGATATATTTTGCCAAGTGCTGCTATTATTCGGAGGGTATCTATCAGAATAATTTATGCCGCATGGTCCAGTCTTCTGAATATTGCAAGCAATTTATTAACATCAATCCCTACCACAGTGGCGTGATGAGAATCAAAGGCACATCCTATCCGAACATTCATTTATATCATGCGTTTTCTGTCTTTGTTCTTGATCAAACTTCAAACATGGCATTTCCCTAGCAATATTTTATGACATGATTGCATGTCCATCACACCTATGGTGTGGTTACTAATCTGTTAACAAAAAGATTGTACTGAGATTTAGCACGATAGTTTCAAGTTACAGATTAGGAATTAGGAAAACCATTTCTCCAACATAAATGTACATTTATAAGATGTGTGCCAGTAGTCTGTTTCCACATGGAGAAATGTTCCTTTGAAAATGTTCTTTAGAGTTTCATACTCTATAGTACATAGATTATTTGCAGATTTCTAAGCATAGATAGTGAGATATAGTTCCTAATGCATAGAAGTTATTTAAACATAGGAATATGAAATTGACAGAAACGAGTTCTCCACTGTGAAGTATGAGTCAGGAGTCTGCTCCCCCATTGAGAAAATGTCTAGAATATGTTTCTGGCATGAGTTTGATACTCTACAGTACACATAATATTTATAGGTTATAAGCACTGCTAGTTAGATATAAGTTCCCAATGCCTATAAGAGATTTTAACATAGGGATTTGAAATTATAAAAGTATCGGAAAATGTTTACATCGTGGCACACACACATGTGCTCAGTACTAAAAATCATTCAGACTCTGGTTTAAAAGAATTGCTGATTTATCAGTCTAACTAATTCTTAATTAAACAATGGTTATGTACCTTATCAAAATACATGAATACATATTAATAATGTAGATTTAACGTACCATTGTTGCAGAGAATGATGGTTTTTAGGGCAAAACTGCTCTCCCCGCAGGGAAAGCACGTCAGTCTCCTTTGTTTGCCTGAACCAAAAATGGCTACAAAGAACCCTTTGTTTCAAATTTAGTCCCGGTCTGGCCAGGTACGTGAACCAAACTATGGTAAATTAAATTTGGCTATGCCACGGTCAGTCTATCACTGTTTTATTCTCCCAAATTAAGGCATTTAAACAGTAATTATTAGGGATTAGTATTTTTAAAGCGTCACTAGACGGATATTAGTAGAGACTTTTTTGTATACCACAACTGTATATACTGTATATCTAATGTTACTGATGATTCTTCTTCCAATGATGATTCTTTTCATATCTTGTACATTTCTGAAAATATTTTCTTTGTACAGGGAAACAAGATCTGGAGACATTACACACATCTATTGATCTACTTCATTATCAGTCTTTATGGCAGCTTGTTGTTTCCAGTATATGTTTTTTACAAGTCTAACGTCTTTCCCACTAATTTGTAGATCTGCAAGCATCTCTATCATGTTGACATGTATTACTTTATACAAAGCCTTCGTGTAGTCAACAAAGCCACACCATAACGTGTCCTAAATATCCTCGCTAGCTTAGACCGCAAGCGTAGTCCTCACACGTGCTACACTTCTTGTGCACTGGGCTGATCTTTGCCGTGTGGATTAGCTTTCCATATTACCAGTGTCTCTCGCCATCAGGCGAACCGAATCCGACTTTAGAGGTACTTGTAATTTACATCCCCAAGTCAAGGACAAGACGTCCACATTTTATTCCAACTGTCCGGTTTAGGGGTTGAGCCCACTACCTCGACATCAGAGCACCCAATGTTTAATACGAGCGCTCTTATCCCGTATTCAGCTATATTGGCCCCTCCCCCTCCCCCTGGCAGACATCTTATGAGTTCTGTGTGTACTTCGCGCCTTAACCTACTATCACCAGACAGATATCCTATTGAATTCTTCTCTAAATCCACAGACGCTCAGAAGTGGAGACAACCGCCGTGTATGTGCAACCGTAGAAGATGCCGACACGGCTGGCAAAACAGTTATGATTCAGTGCTGGGCAGTGGGGATAACATGCTGTTTAGAGAATTTGTTGTCTATGACTCGAGACAGTGTTTCCCGGAGTTCCTGATCAAATACGTGAGAACTGGCGGCTGGGTATGTTTCATCATCATCATCATTATCATCATCATTATCATCATCATATGGAGTGGATGGCAAGAAAAATGGAATACCATTATCGTCATGATCATCACGTGGGAGGTGGGCGGGAGAGCAAGATACAGGGGTTATCATTAGCATATTCATCACCATTCACCATGGCAATAAGTGTGAGGGTTATGGTTCGTAGTCTCACACGATCACAAAAGTCTTGAATCAGGTCTGTGGTCTTGTCCCGTTACGCCAGGTTGGAAAGCCATCTAGGCTTTTATCTTTGCCGTGACTTGCATTTTTCTATCATGTTTTCCATTTGTCACTAAGTTCCCAAGATTATTTATCCTGATAACTTGTCCCAAATATCTTCTCAGTGTATGTGTGTTTATAATCCAAGAAGTAAGTAAATGATCCCGTTTCAACCCTTTACGTGCTTTGCGCATATGGTGCAAATTCCAAATTTAGACTAATCGGTACTCGATGGATGATGCAATTAATATCATGCCCGCCACTCTTACTCCCCATGCAATTTCCCGGTACCCATTTTAGGTTTGAGCCCAGATCGCTGCAAAATATCCAGGCCTCGATATGGACTCGAATACATGAGCACTGGACGGGCAGGCAAGTGTACTAGCCACTAAGGTTGCTCGGCTCCCATGTGTGTTTATACTATCTATATATTGCCTGTACAGAAAACCCCAATATGTAACGGCCAGACGTTGCCCGCTGGTCTGCAATCTATACTTTATCATCTTAAGTTTAGTTAGTTGCATATCCTTTACAGGACGTCGTAGTCAACACTCGCAGTTTTTGATGTTGTGATTTCTTGGCAAGTTTACGTTCAGTAGTTTTCCATTCCTTTCTGAACGACCGGCTCTCACACGATTTCGTAAACAACCAACGCAAGGCTGTCTGCTGCCAAATATCCTGCCACTGTGTTTAGAACGCGGGTATACGGGATTATGAACTGCGTCCGTAACCCATTCGCAACGGAACCGGCACTTTATCATCTACGTACCTTATATATATATATATATATATATATATATATATATATATATATATATATATATATATATATATATATATATATACTAGCTGACCCGGCCCGGCTTCGCCCAGTTCCTAGTGGGGAGCATCTCATTTAATTCATATAAGTAGTCATATAAGTTCTCGTTCCCGTTACCGACTGTCTGTCTGTCTTTCTGTCTGTCTGTCTTTCTGTCTTTCTGTCTGTCTGTCTGACCCTGCCCGGCATCGCCCAACTCCTGGTGTGGAGCATCTCATTTAATTCATATAAGTAGTCATATAAGCTCCCGTTCCCGTTCCCGACTATCTATCTGTCTGTCTGTCTGTCTGTCTATATGTCTGTCTGTCTGTCTGATCCGGCCCGGCTTCGCCCAGCCCCTGATGGCGAGAATCTCATTTAATTCATATAAGTAGTCATATAAGTTCCCGTTCCCGACTGTCTGTCTGTCTGTCTGTCTGTCCCTCCCTCTCTGTCTGTCTGTCTGTCTGTCTGTCTGTCTGTCTGTCTGTCCCTCCCTCTCTGTCTGTCTGTCTGTCTGCCTGTCTGTCTAATCATTTATTGGTTGCAGTTAGAACAACCTTAGATAAACGAAGACCAACTTACAAAAAGCATTAGAAAGAGCACTTGAAAGATCTTTACATCTTCCCCAACAATTAACTTGGGTAAATGGAGCGGCGGCAGCAGCATCCGCAGAAGAAGGAAAAGGAGGAGTAGGAGCTGGGAGGAGGAAGAGGGAGGTGGAGGAGGGAGGAGTAGGAGGGAGGAAGAGATAGGCGGAGAGAGGAGGATGAGGGAAGAGGAGGGAGAAGGGAGGAGGAGGAGTAGGGAGGAATAGGAGGGAGGAGGAGGGATTAGGAGGAGGAGAGAGGAGCATGAGATAGGAGAAGGGAGGAGGAGGGAGGAGGAAGGAGGAGGAGGGAAGAAGAGGGAGGAGGAAGGAGGAGGAGGAGTAGGGAGGAATAATAGGGAGGAGGAGGGATTAGGAGGAGGAGAGAGAAGGAGGAGGTAGGAGAAGGGAGGAGGAAGGAGGAAGAAGGATGAGGAGGCAGGAGGAGCGAGGAGGAGGAGGAGGAGGAGGGTAGGAGGAGGAAGAGGGAGGGGGAGGAGGAGGGAGGAGGAAGAGGGAGGAGGAAGGAGAAGGAGGAGGAGGGAGAAGGAGGGAGGAGAAGAACGCAGGGGGAGGAGGAGGGAGATGGAGGAGGATGGAGGAGGAGGAGGAGAGAGGAGGAGGAGGAGGGAGGAGGCGGAGGGAGGAGGCGGAGGGAGGAAGAAGAGGGAGAAGGATGAGGGAGGAGAAGGAGGGGAAGGATGAGGAGGGAGGAGGAGGAAGAGGGAGGAGGAGGAGGGAGGAGGAGAGAGGAGGAGGGGGAGGAGGTAGGAGGAGGAGGAGGGATGAGGGGGAGGACGTAGGAGGAGGGAGGAGGAGGGAGTAGGAGGAGAGAGGAGGAGAAGGGAGGAGGAAGGAAGAGGAGTGATTAGGAGGAGGGAGGAGGGAGGAGGAAGAGGGAGAAGGAGGAGGGAGAGGGAGGAGAAGGAGGAGGAGGAGGGAGGAGGAGGAAGAGGGATGTGGAGGGAGGAGGAGGGAGGAGGAGGGAGCAGGAGAGAGGATGAGGAGGAGGGAGGAGAAGGGAGGAGGAGGGATGAGGAGGATGGAGGAGGAGGGGGAGGAGGAGGGGGAGGAGGTAGGAGGAGGAGGGAGGAAGAGGGAGGAGAAGGGGGAGGAGGGATGAGGGGGAGGACGTAGAATTAGAAGGAGGGAGGAGGAGGGAGTGGGAGGAGAGAGGAGGAGAAGGGAGGAGGGAGGAAGAGGAGTGATTAGGAGGGAGGAGAGCGAGGAGGTAGGAGGAAGAGGGAGGAGGAGGAAGAGGGAGGATGAGGAAGGAAGAGGAGGAGAAAGAGGGAGGAGGAGGAGGGAGAGGGAGGAGGGGGAGGGGAAGAGGAAGAGGGTAGGAGGAGGAGGGGAGAGGAGGAGGAGGATTTTAACGCATATGCCTGTAGACAACTGCAGCGAAAAGGTGGGTCTGTCTATCTATCTGACCCGGCGTGGCTTTGCCCAGCTCCTGGCGGGTAGCGTCTCATTAAATTCACACAACAAAAAAAGTAACTTAAAAAAATGTCCTTCCACACACCATCCATTATTTTTAATGAAAACTCTTTCTAATCACCTGCATGACTACAGTAACTTCTTAAGCATAAAAAGATGAGTTACAATGTTATGCATTGTGCATTATTTTTATGAAAACTTTGAAAATGCCTTAAAGATTGTATCATTATTTATTATAACTCATATGCCGGTACATAACTATAGACACGGAGTTTATAAATCTTTGAAAACGATGCAACAATATGACTATAAGTTATACAGCAAAGTTATTAAAAGGTATGCCCTTGAAATAACTTTTACAGAGTTAAGTCCCCTCGCTGTATAGAAATTATTATGAAAAATGGAAAATTAAATAATATTCAGTAAGTCGCCGATTTCACAATAAAAAAATATCACAGTGGGCTGCGCTGGAATGAAAGGAAGACGTGTAGAAAATTTCATCTCAATCGGATGGGCCGTTCGCGAACGCATAAAGGACATACGGACATACAGACGGAGATTGCCTTTTATATATAAGATACTAGCTGACCCTGCCCGGCTTCGCCCAGACCCTGGTGGGGAGCATCTCATTTAATTCATATAAGTAGTCATATAAGTTCTCGTTCCCGTTACCGACTGACTGCCTGTCTGTCTGTCTGTCTATCTGTCTGTCTGTATGTCAGAGGGAGGAGGATGAGGAGGAGAGAGGAGGTGGAGAGAGGAAGAGGTAGAAGGAGGAGGGAGAAGGAGGAGGGAGGAGTGAGGAGGTAGAGGGAGGAGGTAGAGGGAGGAGGAGGAGGAGGAATGATGAGGAGGGGGGAGGAGGTAGAGGGAGGAGGAGGGAGGAGGAGGGAGGAGGAGGGATTAGGAGGAGGAGGGAGGAGTAGGGTGGAGGAGGAGGCGAGGAGGAGGGAGGAGGAAGAGGGAGGAGGAGGGAGAAGGAGGGAGGAAGAGAACGCAGGAGGAGAAGGGAGCAGGAGGAGGATAGGGAGGAGGAGGGAGAGGGAGGAGGAGGGAGGAGGAGGAGAGAGTAGGAGGAGGGAGGAGGCGGAGGGAGAAGGAAGAGGGAGGAGGAAGAGGGAGAAGGAGGAGGGAGAAGGCGGAGAAGGAAGAGGGAGGAGGAAGAGGGAGAAGGAGGAGGGAGAAGGAAGAGGGTGGAAGAGGGAGGAGGAAGAGGGTAGGAGGAGGAGGGAGAAGGAAGAGGGTGGAAGAGGGAGGAGGAAGAGGGAGAAGTAGGAGGGAGGAGTAGGGTGGAGGAGGAGGGGGAGGAGGAAGAGGGAGAAGGAGGGAGGAGGAGAACGCAGGAGGAGGAGGGAGGAGGAGAGGGAGGAGGAGGGAGAGGGAGGAGGAGGGAGGAGAAGTAGAGAGTAGGAGGAGGGAGGAGGCGGAGGGAGAAGGAAGAGGGTGGAAGAGGGAGGAGGAAGAGGGAGAAGTAGGAGGGAGGAGAAGGAGGGAAGAGGATGAGGGGGAGGAGGAGGAAGAGGGAGGAGAAGGAAGGAGGAGGAGGAGGGAGGAGGTAGAGGGAGGAGGGGAAGAGGAAGAGGGTAGGAGGAGGAGGGGAGAGGAGGAGGAGGAGAAGGGAGGAGGAGGGAGGAGGTAGTAGGATGATTGATTGCCATCCCACCAGGTTAATATGTTATCGCGGACCTCAGAGAGAAGTGTCTATGTAGAAGACCATTTCCTGGACGTACGTCTTTTGGGAGGGGGAGGAGGGAGGAGGGAGGAGGAGGAAGAAGAAAAAAAAAATACGACAGTGGGCTGCTCTGGAATGAAAGGAAGGCGTGTAGAAAATTTCATCTCAATCGGATGGGCCGTTCGCGAGCGCATAAAGGACAGACGGACATACAGACATACGGACAGACAGACAGACAGACAGACATACGGACAGACAGACAGACAGACAGACAGACGGAGATCCTTTTTTTATATATAAGACTAGCTGACACGGCCCGGCTTCGCCCAGACTCTGGTGGGGAGCATCTCATTTAATTCATATAAGTAGTCATATAAGCTCCCGTTCCCGACTGTCTGTCTGTCTGTCTGTCTATCTATCTGTCTGCCTGTCTGTCTGTCTGTCTGACCCGGCCCAGCCCATGGTGGAGAGCATCTCATTTAAATCATATAAGTAGTCATATAAGATCCCGTTCCCGACTATCTGTATGTCTGTCTGTCTTGGGTAAATGGAGGAGGGAGGAGGAAGAGGGAGGTGGAGGAGGGAAGAGGAGGGAGGAGGAGGGAGGAGGAGACAGGAGGAATAGGAGGGAGGAGGAGGGATTAGGAAGAGGAGGGAGGAGTAGGGTGGAGGAGGAGGGGGAGGAGGAGGGAGGAGGAAGAGGGAGAAGGAGGGAGGAGGAGATCGCAGGAGGAGGAGGAGGAGGAGGAGGAGAGGGAGGAGGAGGAGGGAGAGGGAGGAGGAGGGAGGAGGAGGAGAGAGTAGGCGGAGGGAGCAGGAAGAGGGAGGAAGAGGGAGGAGGAGGAGGGAGGAGAAGGAGGAGGGAGGAGAAGGAGGAGGGAGGAGTAGAGAGTGGGAGGAGGGAGGAGGCGGAGGGAGGAAGAGGGAGAAGGAAGAGGGAGAAGGAGGAGGGAGGAGAAGGAGGGAAGAGGATGAGAGGGAGGAGGAGGAAGAGGGAGGAGGAGGAATGTGAAGGGAGGAGGAGGGAGGAGGTAGAGGGAGGAGGAGGAGGAGGGAGGAGGATAGAGGAGGAGGAGGGATGAGGAGGAAGAGGGAGGAGGAGGAATGTGAAGGGAGGAGGAGGGAGGAGGTAGAGAGAGGAGGAGGAGGGAGGAGGAGAATGGAGGAGGAGGGATGAGGAGGAGAGGGAGGAGGAGGGGGAGGAGGAGGGAGGAAGAAGGAGGAGGGAGGAAGACGGATGAGGGGGAGGAGGGAGGGGTAGGAGGGGGAGGAGGAGAAGGGAGGAGAAGGGAGGAGGAGGAGGGAGCAGGAGGAAGGAGGAGGGAGGAGGAGGAGGAAGAGGGAGGAGGAGGGAGGAGGAAGAGAGAGGAGGGAGGAGGAAGAGAGAGGAGGGAGGAGGAGGGAGGAAGAGATAGGCGGAGAGAGGAGGAGGAGGGAGGAGGAGGAGTAGGGATGAATAGGAGGGAGGAGAAGGGAGGAGGAGGGATTAAGAGAAAGAGGGGGGAAAGGGGAGAAGGAGGAGGGAGGAGGGAGGAGGAGGAGGAAGAGGGATGAGGAGGGAGGAGGAGGGAGGATGAGGAGGAGGGAGGAGGAGGAGGGAGGATGGTGAAGGAGGAGGAGGAGGAGGGAGGAGGGTGAAGGAGGAGGAGGGGGAGGAGGGAGGGGGAGGAGGAGGGAGAAGGAGGAGGAGGGAGGAGGGAGGAGGAGAACGTAGGTGGGGGAGGATGAGAAGGGAGGAGGGAGAGGGAGGAGGAGGGAGGAGGAGGAGAGAGGAGGAGGGAGAAGGAGGAGGGAGGAAGAGGTAGAAGGAGGAGGGAGAAGGAGGGAGGAGGAGACAGGAGGAATAGGAGGGAGGAGGAGGGATTAGGAAGAGGAGGGAGGAGTAGGGTGGAGGAGGAGGGGGAGGAGGAGGGAGGAGGAAGAGGGAGAAATAGGGAGGAGGAGACAGGAGGAGGAGGAGGAGGAGAAGGGAGTAGGAGGAGGGAGAGGGAGGAGGAGGGAGGAGGAGGAGAGAGTAGGCGGAGGGAGGAGGCGGAGGGAGCAGGAAGAGGGAGGAAGAGGGAGGAGGAAGAGGGAGAAGGAGGGAGGAGAAGGAGGAGGGAGGAGGAAGGATGAGTAGAGAGTGGGAGGAGGGAGGAGGCGGAGGGAGGAAGAGGGAGGAGGAAGAGGGAGAAGGGAGGAGGAGGGAGGAGGTAGTAGGATGATTGATTGCCATCCCACCAGGTTAATATGTTATCGCGGAAATCAGAGAGAAGTGTATATGTAGAAGACCATTTCCTGGACGTACGTATTTTGGGAGGGGGAGGAGGGAGGAGGGAGGAGGAGGAAGAAGAAAAAAAAACTACGACAGTTGGCATCTCTGGAATGAAAGGAAGGCGTGTAGAAAATTTCATCTCAATCGGATGGGCCGTTCGCGAGCGTATAAAGGACATACATACATACAGAGATACGCACATCCTAATTTATATATAAGATACTAGCTGACACGGCCCGGCTTCGCCCAGACTCTGGTGGGGAGCATCTCATTTAATTCATATAAGTAGTCATATAAGCTCCCGTTCCCGACTGTCTGTCTGTCTGTCTGTCTATCTATCTGTCTGTCTGTCTGTCTGTCTGTCTGTCTGTCTGACCCGGCCCAGCCCATGGTGGAGAGCATCTCATTTAAATCATATAAGTAGTCATATAAGATCCCGTTCCCGACTATCTGTATGTCTGTCTGTCTTGGGTAAATGGAGGAGGGAGGAGGAAGAGGGAGGTGGAGGAGGGAAGAGGAGGGGAGGAGGGAGGAGGAGACAGGAGGAATAGGAGGGAGGAGGAGGATTAGGAAGAGGAGGGAGGAGTAGGGTGGAGGAGGAGGGGAGGAGGAGGGAGGAGGAAGAGGGAGAAGGAGGGAGGAGGAGATCGCAGGAGGAGGAGGAGGAGGAGAGGGAGGAGGAGGAGGGAGAGGGAGGAGGAGGGAGGAGGAGGAGAGAGTAGGCGGAGGGAGGAGGCGGAGGGAGCAGGAAGAGGGAGGAAGAGGGAGGAGGAGGAGGGAGGAGAAGGAGGAGGGAGGAGTAGAGAGTGGGAGGAGGGAGGAGGCGGAGGGAGGAAGAGGGAGGAGGAAGAGGGAGAAGGAGGAGGGAGGAGAAGGAGGGAAGAGGATGAGAGGGAGGAGGAGGAAGAGGAGGAGGAGGAATGTGAAGGGAGGAGGAGGGAGGAGGTAGAGGGAGGAGGAGGAGGAGGGAGGAGGATAGAGGAGGAGGGATGAGGAGGAAGAGGGAGGAGGAGGAATGTGAAGGGAGGAGGAGAGAGGAGGTAGAGAGAGGAGGAGGAGGGAGGAGGAGATGGAGGAGGAGGATGAGGAAGAGAGGGAGGAGGAGGGGGAGGAGGGGGAGAGGAGGGAGGAAGAAGGAGGAGGGAGGAGGACGGATGAGGGGGAGGAGGGAGGGGTAGGAGGGGGAGGAGGAGAAGGGAGGAGAGGGAGGAGGAGGAGGGAGCAGGAGGAAGGAGGAGGAGGAGGAGGAGGAAGAGGGAGGAGGAGGGAGGAGGAAGAGAGAGGAGGGAGGAGGAAGAGAGAGGAGGGAGGAGGAGGGAGGAAGAGATAGGCGGAGAGAGGAGGAGGAGGGAGGAGGAGAGTAGGGATGAATAGGAGGGAGGAGAAGGGAGGAGGAGGGATTAAGAGAAAGAGGGGGGAAAGGGGAGAAGGAGGAGGGAGGAGGAGGAGGAAGAGGGATGAGGAGGGAGGAGGAGGGAGGAGGGAGGATGAGGAGGAGGGAGGAGGAGGAGGGAGGATGGTGAAGGAGGAGGAGGAGGAGGGAGGAGGGTGAAGGAGGAGGAGGAGGGGGAGGAGGGAGGGGGAGGAGGAGGGAGAAGGAGGAGGAGGGAGGAGGGAGGAGGAGAACGTAGGTGGGGGAGGATGAGAAGGGAGGAGGGAGAGGGAGGAGGAGGGAGGAGGAGGAGAGAGGAGGAGGGAGGAGGTGGAGGGAGAAGGAGGAGGGAGGAAGAGGTAGAAGGAGGAGGGAGAAGGAGGGAGGAGGAGACAGGAGGAATAGGAGGGAGGAGGAGGGATTAGGAAGATGAGGGAGGAGTAGGGTGGAGGAGGAGGGGGAGGAGGAGGGAGGAGGAAGAGGGAGAAGGAGGGAGGAGGAGAGAGGAGGAGGAGGAGGAGGAGAAGGGAGTAGGAGGAGGGAGAGGGAGGAGGAGGGAGGAGGAGGAGAGAGTAGGCGGAGGGAGGAGGCGGAGGGAGCAGGAAGAGGGAGGAAGAGGGAGGAGGAAGAGGGAGAAGGAGGGAGGAGAAGGAGGAGGGAGGAGGAAGGAGGAGTAGAGAGTGGGAGGAGGGAGGAGGCGGAGGGAGGAAGAGGGAGGAGGAAGAGGGAGAAGGGAGGAGGAGGGAGGAGGTAGTAGGATGATTGATTGCCATCCCAACAGGTTAATATGTTATCGCGGACCTCAGAGAGAAGTGTCTATGTAGAAGACCATTTCCTGGACGTACGTATTTTGGGAGGGGGAGGAGGGAGGAGGGAGGAGGAGGAAGAAGAAAAAAAAACTACGACAGTTGGCATCTCTGGAATGAAAGGAAAGCGTGTAGAAAATTTCATCTCAATCGGATGGGCCGTTCGCGAGCGTATAAAGGACATACATACAGACAGACATACAGACAGAGATACGGACATCCTAATTTATATATAAGATATATATATATATATATATATATATATATATATATATATATATATATATATATATATATATATATATATATATATATATATATATATATATATATATATATATAACGGTGTTAAGGTCCCGTTCAACTGTCAGTCTGTTCATCACCACCATTTCCCTGTACGTTTGCCTTCCAGCGTCGTGGGGAAGAATTATTGGCGTTCCAGCGTCTGATGGGTGGTACTGGATAGTGTCATTCAGTTTGATCGTACAATGTCTTTGATATCGTCAATCCATTTTCTTCTCGGGCGTCCTCTTGCTCTCGTAGCAGATCTTCTTTGATGTAAGGCCAGTGCTGGTAGTTAACAGTGTTGACGTGATTGGGACCTTTTTTGTGTTTCTTTTCTGCATCTACTTGCGGAAATAGAGTTTCGCATCTCGCTTCCTGGTGTCAGTTGCGTTTCTTACTTGTCTTTGTTTTCTTCTGTGTTGCTGCTTGACATGTATAGTCAGATTGTTTTCTTCTTTGTTGCTGCTTATACATCCCGGGGAAAAAGAGATAAGTATCCTGTGGCTATTCTGGGCAAGAACAAATACCTGACCCAAGAATGACGATCGTGCGAATGGTAAATCATGATTGTCCACGGTTACCGATATAACTAGGATAATGATTATGATGAGATGGTCTTCTCAAAATGCATCTAAAGTATAGATCATTTCGGAAGTGATGTCCGGATCTGAGATCATTCTGGACTTCATATGGTTACAAGCATTGTTTTGGGATCTGGGATCATTCTGGACTTCATATGGTTACAAGAATTGTTATGGGATCTGAATTCCCCCTGGATTTCACGTGGTTAAGCGCATTCAGCTTCCATTGTGAAAGCTGATGGTGATAGTATTGGCTTCGATTGAAATGTTAGGAGATTCTTTTTAATACAACGTGTTTATGAACTACTGAATTATTTTCATTGTATCTTACATTAACAGGTACCACTACAGCCATATGACTAAAGGAAGGATCTTTGACTCGACAATAGTCTCCTTTGAATTAAACACAAATGGTGGAGACCACAATTCACCAGAGTTCATAGTTCACCGGAGTTTATGGATCACATTATATTTTCTTTAACGTTATTGGTCTAGATAATGTATCATTGTGATTACTTTTAGTTGAGGATTTCCAGGTTGCTAGTTGCATGCCTTCGTGTGTGTTTGTTTTGTTTACTTGATCCTAGAAAAATACTGCTCATGATTCAAGTAGGAAATTGGAGGAAAGGCAATAGTCACAGGTGTTGGAACTTTACTAACCCTTCTCAACGACGCCTAAAATAAGTGCAACCCAACAATTGTAGTTTAGGAATAAATAATGAATAGGATAAAAAAAACTGATAGAATGGACAAAATTAAATTATATGTTGATTTGAACCATTCTGTTTGTATAATGCAATATAAGAGACAACAGTAAACATGGAACAGACCCCATAAGAAAACAACTATATACCGATTCCAAAAAGATTTAGAAGTGCACTGCTAAAGGTGAAGCCAATACCTGGGACTGATTGTAACAGTGATCACATTCCACTGTGTACGTAAATAAAAGTAACATTGAAAAACTAACAAGGAGGTTCCGAAAATTATTCTTAGCAAAGATATTCTAAGACCAGATAAAAATAATCCAAGACAAATACAGAATTATTGTGAGAAACAGACACATTTCAATACCCGAAATACAAAGCAGAAATGAGCAATGAAAAATACCGAGTTTAGTTTAGTTTAATTTAGTCGACGGATCAACATCATGGCACACGGGTGTAACCCATAAATGATCCGTTCTACTCCTATCACATGCATGAGTCCGGAGAAACTCAACTCAGTGCACGAACACCGTAGCACTGTCGAGGATCCTGAAATACTTTGGGTAGATTTTAAACTCGAAATTTTGCCCGGGCAGCGCCGTTATGCTACTCTTTTTCGACTTCCAACTGCCGAGGGGTTTTTTACGTGCGCAACAATATACACGGGCTTCCGATCTCACTACCCAGAGACCATGGGAAGTTTTGTTACTAAATGTCCACGTGAAAACATCCCGACCCTTACCGGGGCTTTAACCGGGGACCTCCAGCACCCGAGGCGGACACCGTACCTCGAGACCACTCGACCCCCGGAAAATACTGAAAAACAAGCAAAGATATATAGTCATAAAAAAGGCAAACTGCTAAGAAGTGGATGACTGAAGATGTCTAAAGTTGATGGACAAACGTAAACATGATAACGAAGAATACGATAAAATAAATAAAGAAATTAAAGATAAATGAATAACGACAAAAGAAACTTGATTACGCGAGCAGTGCAACAAAAATACATTTATATTAAATGAACGATATAAAATATATGCACACAAAAATTGGTGATATTCGCAAGAGGATCATACACAATGTGTTTGAAATCAAAGACATGAACGTTATTAATGTATGAGGATGCTATGATAAATATGTGGAATGTTTACGATACGATGGAGAATGAATATAATTAACAGAAGAGTGTAACTTAGAAAGTCCACTTTTACTAAACACAGAAGTCACTGATGCTGTCAAACTCACGAAGAAAAGAAAAAACGACTTATCCAGATGAAATCACAGTGCAGGAATTAGACGTATTAGAAGACTATTTCGAATATAAATAATAATTAAAGCGTTGAATGGTACTTACAACAGTGGATAGACACCTAGTGGTATGCAGAAATCTGTATGTGTGGTTTTACTCAAGAGACCAGACGCAATTGAAAGCGAAGAATATTGTATAATCAATCCCATAACTTCTACTCAGAATTACAATGAGAATTTCACGAAGAAGAGTCCGGATGTAAAAGGGTTTAAACATCAGGAGGGTCACCTTCATTGCACCAGGTTTT
The DNA here is from genome assembly GCA_963921405.1 of Cepaea hortensis. Classification (NCBI taxonomy): domain Eukaryota; kingdom Metazoa; phylum Mollusca; class Gastropoda; order Stylommatophora; family Helicidae; genus Cepaea; species Cepaea hortensis. The sequence continues at coordinate 26,246,486 of OY992885.1, forward strand.
ATCCCATATGGCAGGACGAGCTGCCGAAAGCGTCGCATAGAGCACGAACTCGGAAGCTCCAGCGATGACACGCAGGAGTCTCCGAGAAAATTGAATCGAACCCACAACTATCGGAGCGAGAGGCAGGCGATGTAACCACTTCGCCTCGGTGACTTCGGTAATGATTGAAATTAGCGAGGACAAGTTTGGGCTTGTGGAAGGACACAGAAAACATATTAAAGAAATATACATATTCAGAACAATACATTAATGGAGAGGCCAATAGAGGCACAAACAGACTATACTTATGTTTTCTTCGATTACATCACAGCATTTCACAAAATGCAGCACAATGAAATGATAAAAATGTTGGAGGAAATTATAATTCATGGGAAAGATCTTAGAATATAAGATATTTACTGGATATAAGCAGTAGCTGATATAACAGGAAATTAAAAGGGATATCATGAACAGATAAATAAAACAAGGAGTTATACAAGGATGTTTTTGTCACCAGATCACCTCTCTCTATAAATCAGGAAAACAAAATTAGTTGCATATCATTTACAGGACAAAGCAGTCAACCTCAGCATTTTTGGCGCTTGGTGATCTCTTAGCAAGTTTACGTTCAGTAGTTTGCCATTGCTTTATGAACGACAGGCACACATTGTAAGGTTGCCTGCTGCCAAATCGCTCACAGCTGTTATTCGAACGCGGGTATGCGGGATTACGAACTGCGTCCGTCACACCTTCGCCACGGAGCAAGCCATACAGCGAAAGAATAATAATGATAACAGTGACTTCAAAGACAGAAGAGGAATGCGAATTGGCACTTATATTATATATATACAGTGGAAACCGCTTAAGGTGATATCGGATGTGGTGAATTTCTGTTGTGAAGAACAATTTGATTATCCCCGGAAATTTTTCTTCTTTGAGTAAACGAGGTCAGGTTAAGCGGAATCTGTTTATCAGGAATTTTCGGATATACCGAACGATTAAACGTGTCCCGACTATATATAATTTGATCTGCTTCAAGCGAACTTTTTTTCAAGTACCTAGACATGTGTACAACCTTTCGGCTATTTTCGGAAATTGCTCGCTTCGTTGGTGTTAGCATTTGAGTTATTTCCCCTCTAAACATAGCTGGAAAGTTAAAATCCTATCTTTGAAAAGTAAGATTGAGCCATTACAAGAAATGGAAAATAGTGCCCCGCCCATAAAAAAAAATCAAGGTGTTCAGGAATCATTAAAAAAAAAATAAGGATCCGTACAGATAAATGTTTTATGGTGGACCAGTTGATTTTTGTCACAGAATGAAGAACCGAAAAGCGGCGTTAAATTTAAGGATGGCATGGAAAGGCATTTTTTTTTTTTTAGTAACTCAAGTACGAGTACTAAGAATCAGAGACAAATTGTAGCTTTTTCATTTCAAAGTGTAAATAGTTGTGTTTCTCAAGATAGTTGTGCGAAGTTTGTACATTACAACTTTTTTTGTGATTTACATATTTTCTGTGTCATACATCTGTCGCATTCAACGCTAATTCATTGTTGTATTCTTCATTGTAAATGCATTATCATATGCATATTATCTGGATACGATGAATTTCTGACAAGAAGAAATATTTCTTGGGTCACTGGTGAGTTCTCCTTATCGGGTCAGCACTGTATATATTATAATACTGGGCGCCAAGCAAGCGTAGTGGCCGAACATTGCCTACTGACCAGCAGGTCATGGGTTCGGTTCGCAGATGGACAAATTCGGATATTTCAGAATTGACATGGTCTCCAAGGTTGACCCAACCTAAAATCGGTACCAAGAATGTCTAGGGAAGCAAAGACGGACCGTGTGATACTGGTCTCCTGAGCCACCGAGCGCCGATTGGTCTATACAAACATGGATCTGGCACCATATGCCTGGTCAGCCCTAAAGTGTGAACAAGATCCTTTATTTATTGTATTACAATATGAGCATATGTGTTATCAGGTGACGCGGTATTGATAGATGAAGCAACAAAGATATGCAACAGTTAAGAAAAATTGTAGTAATCATCATTATCCAGTGGACATCGCAGTAATCATCATTATCTAATAGACATTGTAATTTTTTTTTGCATAACCTATTTACAGGACATCGATGTCAACATCAGCACTGCTGTTGTAGATATCTTGGCAAATTTATGCTCAGTAGTTTGCCATTGCTTTCGGAACAACCGACTGCCATACCAACACGTTAAAACCGCGTCCGTAATGCCTTTGCCACTGAGACAGCCGTACATTGTAATAATCATCATTATTCAGTTCATATTGCTTTAATCATCATTATCTAATGGGCATTGTAGTAATCATAATGATCTAATTGGCATTGTAGCAATCATCATTATCTTATGGACATTGTAGTAATCATCATTATCTAATGGACATTGTAGTAATCATCATCATTATCTAATTGACATTGCAGTAATCATCACTGTCAATTGGACACTAGTAACCATCATTATTTAATGGACATTATAGTAATCATCATTATCTAATAGACATTGATTTAATCACCTTATCAAATAGACATTGTAGTAATCATCATTATTCAGTGAACATTGTAGTAATCGTCATTATCCAATGTTCATCGTATTACTCATCGATATCCAAGGGGATTTGTAGTAATAATCATTATCTAGTGAACTGCCGTGTGCAGATCGCCTCCACTTAACATTCTTTCGAAATGTCTCTATATCATAAGCCACATGTCCTGTCTCTGTTATTGACGTGTGCAAAAATTCATTCACGTCTTGAGTCCATCATTGTTGTGGCCTTCCTTTTTTCCCGCCTTCGTATTTTCTAAACTTTCCTGTTATTTTCACGTGAATACGATATTCCATTTGTCCTCATTTTCCTTTGTCTAAGTAACCAATTGTCCCCAGTATCATGTTCTTGATGGACTGGTGGACAGATCCATGATAATAGAGAGCAAACACAGAATTTAAAAAAAAAATAAACAATTACATAAATAAAACAATTCCGCGTGTATCAAGAAAGCGGAAACAATTGTTTTATCAATGAAAAATATAACATTAAAATGTGATTTTACATTAGAGTGGGAAATATATAACCACGTCAATACATTCACATTTTTGGGGACAATCATAACATCTGTTGGATAATGCGTGACAGAGATTAAAAGCAAAATACGAGAGTAAGTTAATAAGTAAGCCACAAATGGCTGTAGAAAAATAACTAAATATGATAACAACTTGAAACCAGTTTATTTGTATACATACATTGTCCCTTTATTTCTTAACATAATTTCCACCAACATTGATGCACTTATCCCATAGTCTTATCAGTCATCCCAAACCCGCTGCATGGAACTGCGTGCTATGTTTTCATTTGCCTGCCATCCCACAGAACTGTGTGACTTATTGACTCACCCTCGAAACTTTTTCTACCCAGCTATGCACCGCTTTACGGGACAAACAATTTGTCAGCATTAGCTCTGAAAACCCACCTTGGCGGGAGACATTTCGCGAATGACGCCGAAGATGAATGTGAAGTGTAAACGTGGTTTAGACAACAGAGCACGCAGTTTTTGACTGAAAAGTTTTTTACTTTAACAGATTGTATAGTGCTGTGGAGGCTTTCCTTGTGATGTGAAGGTTTTTCTTATATTCGTATTTTAATACGTCTGTCTGTCTTCTCAACTTTGCCTACATTACTACCTAAATATATGTGTAATTGCATATCTGACTAATCCGGTTTCAAGATGGCGACGGACGGTCGTGTTGTTTTGTGTTCGTTAACTTTTTTCGTAGGGGATGGATTTATTCATCTCTTGCGTGTAATTGGTGTGCCAGGATGTAAAACCAGGAGTTTCTACTCAAGATCTGCGCGGGTGCTACGGAGTTCGTGCATCGAGCGAAGCCATCCTTGAGTTAATTTTCAGCAGCGTGTGTGGTGTTCTCAGTCTGTGTTTACGTTTTTTTCAACATGGCGGAAAAACGTGTTTTCTTCGTGCGGTCAGCAGTCAACATACCGAAGCGGCGTGGTAGCCGCGCAGGGAAAAAGAAGCAAGGTAAGCGTGGAGGTTTGAGGCGTTTTAGACTCAAGTGTCACCGACTAGGACTCAGGAATATCCGTATTCTATATTGGAACGGTGCCAGTGTAAAACAACGGGGCTCTATTTTAGAAACCCTAGTTTACAGGAACGACATTGTAGCACTCCAGGAGACGAGACTGGGCGATCAGCTACTCCAAATTGCCGGCTTCAAATGTTTCTACAACAGACGACATCTGGGAATGGCGATTCTCGTTCGCGACAGCATGGTGGCGTCAGAGCTAGACATGTCCAGTTGGGACAGTGACGATATACAAATACAGGCGTTGAGAGTTCATTCCAGTATACCATTCGTGGTGGTTAATGTTTATGCCCGCAATGCCAGTGTGGACGCCCAGAAGTGGCAGTGCTTAAGTGGCATATTAGGCCACGAGAGAAATGTTATTTTCTGTGGTGACTTCAACGCTAAAGGCAGATCATGGGGAAACACTTCCTCCAATACACAGGGGGAGGAGCTCGAGACTGCACTGGAAACCATCGACCTGGTTTGTATCAACAGTGGCTGTGTCACCAGGACAGCAAGCCGTCCGGGCGATGAGGACAGTGCTATTGATCTGGCGCTAGTTTCACCTTCACTCACTACAGTGTGTAGATGGGGTGTCCTAGGACACCATGGCAGCGACCACCACCCTTGCAGCATGTTGGTGGAGAAAGGCAGAACAAGGCAGCACAAGCTAAAGGTAAAGACTTTCCAGTATGACAGTACAGGGCAAGATGTGGTGAGTAAAATAAGACGTGACAAGCGCAGAACGTTTCAGGGCAGGAAAAAAAGCTGGGAGCAGCCACCGTGGTGGAGTTTCGAGGTGGAGAAGGCTTGGGTGGATAAGCGTAGTGCTGTAAGGAGATGGCAAAATGCCAAGAAGAACAGAGCTGGTCATCCTAGTCCCTGCTTGCACTTAGAAAGAGAGATGCACACAAAAGTAAGCTACTTCAAAAAACTGGTCAAGGTTGTTAAAAGCGAAAAATGGGCAGAGGTGTGTCAAAGAGTAAGCACAGACAAGTCACTGAAATTGTTCTGGCGACTACATAAAAGCATGAGTGGTGTAGTCAAGAATAAGAGCATTTCTGACTTCCAAGGTGCTGACCTCATCTGGCAGAGGACTGACGAGGACAAGGGCAAAGCCCTCTTTGAACGCTACCTTGAGCAAAGCAACCAGACAGACATGGGAGGCCGAAATCTGGCCAAGGAGGTCACTTCGGACAGATGCAAGGCCCAGAACACTTCGGATGAAGACACAGTGACAGTGAAAGAAATCAAGGCTGTGCTTCGACGATCAAAAAACAGTGCTCCAGGTCCTGATGGCATAAGATACGACGACATAAATAGGTGTACCGACATTGAGCTAGAGAAACTAGCAGACATGTACAACAACAGTATAGGGAGTGCTAGCATCAAGGAGGAATGGTTACACAGCTATCTGATTCCCTTGCCGAAGCCTGACAAAGACCACAAAAAAATTCAGGGATATCGAATTATAACCATGCAGAATACAATAGGCAAGCTGCTGGAGAAGGTAATTGCCAGGAAAATATCAAGCCAACTAGAGAGGCAAGGTGTTTTCCCACCCACCCTGGGTGGGTACCGCCCAAAGAGAGAAACCTGGACCAATGCAGCAGTCTTTGCCCAGGATGTCTATGAAGGTTTCCACTCAGGCACTGAAACCGTTGCTGCAGCGATTGATCTTGAGGACGCATACAACAGAGTACCACTGGATTTTTTAATATTTCAGCTTCTCGAACTAAACGTAAGTCCATTCCTCCTTAGTTGGATCGCTGCAGCCCTCTTCCAACGGAAAGTAGTTTTTAGATGTGGCAGTTGGACTTCGGAACCAACAACAATATATCCTGGCCTACCACAGGGATCACCATTATCTCCGGTACTGTTCAACGCCTACACAGTGAGAATCACCAGTGAGCAGATCACTGGACATGGCAGGACATTGTCATATGCCGATGATGTTTTAGTGTATCGTCAGGGTAAGGATAGAGAGGAGGTTGCTGTGGAACTACAAACCGAACTCAATCGCATAAGTACTTGGTGTGATGAAGCTGGGGCAATGGTCAACCCAACAAAGGCAACAGTGACTTGGTTCTCGTTGAATAATCATATTGTCAACACTCCAACACCAACTGTAATGCTGTGTTCAGAGACGGTGGAAAGAACGCAGGCAATGAATTACCTGTGGATACGGTTTGATCGAAGCCTTGCTTATAATGTGCACATAGACCAAGTGATAACAAAGGCCAAGCGGGGTTTGGCAGCGATGCGGGTGATGGCGGCAGCAAACTGTGAACAGCGCCATCTATGTCTTCTGTACGAGGGTTTGGTCATGTCCGTTTTGGAGTATGCAATGGCAATCCTGACTCTCAGCCATAAGCAGATAGAAAGGATGGAAAGGATACAGAATGAATCTATGCGCATTATTCTTGGATGTACAAGAGATACAGCATGCAGGGCGATGCGCTACCTTCTTGGTTTTCCAACCATTGAAGAGAGAATACAAGGTTGCAGGGCACGCGCCTACCTCAGAATTAACGCAAACACACAACATCCACTGCATAGTGAAATTAGGAAGGTGAAGGGCAGCAGGTTAAAAAGAGGACGGTCGTGGATGGGTCAAGCCGAAGACATTCTTCAACAGGTGTGTTCGCTTGAGGACTTAGAACCTGGCGAGGAGTGGGTGCAAGTGCCAACAGACTTCTGCACATCCTTTTCAGTTTGCATCCAACTAGATAGAAAATGCAGACATGAAAATCCGGCTGCTGTTGAGGCTGAAGTACAAGCGTTGATTTTCGAGAATTCGCTAGACGGTAACGCGGTCATCTACACAGATGGGTCCGTCGTCCGACATGTGAGAAGCTCATGGGCCTTTACAGCTCGGGCCGGAGGGAGAATTGTGAAGGAGGACTCTGGTGCTTTCACTGAAACCACAAGTAGCCTGACCATGGAAGTCATGACAGTAAGTAAAGCAATAACATGGCTCGAGACACAGACATTCACTAGGGCTTGTTTCCTTAGCGACTCAATGAACATGATCAAGAGGATAGAGGAGGGGTCGATCCGAAGAGAATGGTTGCTGCCTTTGGAGAGGTCTCGACTGGCAAAGATTAGTTTCATCTTCGTGCCAGGGCATGCGGGAGTACAAGGAAATGAGCCGGCTGACAAGCTCGCAGGTGAGGCTACTGTGGAGGGCGGACGCGCCATGGACCAGGCCGACATTCTGAATGCTCTATGAGAAGTAAGACTTTTGCGAGAACCAAGTGATGACTGTGAATCTACAACAATGGCCAGACTGCGAGAGCAGCAAATTAAAAGAGGGGTGGCCAAACAAGAACACTACGCAGGAAGCCAAAGAAGATTGATAAACCAACACAGAACTGGCGTCGTTAGCCGCTACACGTTGCGGGATTTGCTGAGGAGGGGATCCGAGCACTTATAGACTGAATGGTTCGATGTGCAATGAGGATGATCTGTCGACTAACTAACTAACTTGTGTAATTTCACCTCTAGGAGTGAGGTTTTACGAAAGGAAATCGGGTTAACGACGGCCTCATTTTTTTTTTTTTTTATCTGTGTCTGTCTCGTTTTGAATTGTTATACCTAAATAGTTAACCACACCTGAGAAGAGGTTACAATAATTAGAATACATGTATTACCTACTCGTTATTTTTATTCCAGAAAATTTACAGCTTTGCTAAAATCCAATTTAAGAAAATTAGGTGCATATCCGTTACAGGACGTAGCAGTCAACTCCAGTATTGTTTGGCTGCTTGTGATTAAAGTGCAAGATTTTATGTTTAATAGTTTTTAATTTGGGACAATATCAGCCAATTAAGAGAGGAGTGAGGCATGGATGTGTAATGTCTCCAGATCTTTATTCCCTATATAGTGAAAATATTTTCAGAAATGTAGAAGATATAAATGGAATCAGCATTGGAGGACGAAACATCAATAACATTAGATATGCAGATGATACAGTATTGATTGCAGACAATGAACATGATCTGCAACAATTAGTAGATGTGGTTGTTGCACACAGTGAACAACTGGGGTTAGAATTAAATTGTTAAAAGACACAGATTGTAGTCGTCACTAGGAATAACAAAATACCACAATGTAATATAGAAGTAAATAGGAATATTCTTCAACAAGTGAATCGGTACAATTATCTCAGAACAGTCATAACATCTGATGGGAGATGCCTTGAAGAGATTAGAACAAGAATCGCCATGAGGAAAGTAGCCTTTAGCAGGATAAAACACATACTGACGAATAAAAAGATGTCAATTGAAACGAGAAAAAGAGTGTTGAAGTGCTACAGAGAGCCTGTTCTTTTGTATGGATGTGAAACTTGGACAATGAGCAGTCAAGCTGAAAAACATCTAATGGCTGCAGAAATGTGGTTTCTTAGGAGAATGCAAAGAATACCATGGACATACAGAAAAGCCAATCACCAAGTACTACAGGAGACAAATGAAAATCGTAAATTGATTATAGAAATTAGACGTAGGTAGTCAGATTTTTTTGGACATGTTATAAGAAGAAATTATCTACTAACTAATTAAGTACTCCAATTTACCATACCATACCATTAATATACCATTGCATGGAAACCAACGCAAGGCGGTCTGTTCCCAAGTCGCCCGCAGCTGTGTTTCAAACAAGGTATGTGGGATTACCAATTGCCTCCGTAACCCTTTCGCCACAGAGATGGCTATTACTTAATCAAAGACAATATTGTAAACAACTGTCTGAACCTCTGAACTTTGACCACATTGCTACTTAAATATGTGTGTGATTTAACCTCGTGGAGTGCAGTTTTTTCCAAGAGAATAATGGTTAACATTTGCTTTATTTATTCTTTTTATTTGTGTCTGTCCCCTTTTGATTATTTTTTTTTTTTAGAACCAAACAGTTAACCACACTTGAGAAGAAGTTACAATAATCAGAATAAGTGTATTATCTTATCTACTCGTTATTTTCATTTCACACAGTTAACATGTATGCTAAAATCCATTTGGGTATTACATAACTCAAAACAATATTTAACTTTTGTGAATTTGAATATTTATATTACAAACAACATATTGCACAAATTATAGCCTAAAATATGTCGTTGTATCTCATCAGGAGCACACTACAGAAACAAGTTCACAATATATTGAAGTATCGAAATACATTCTTCCTTTTTAACTGTACTACACAAACCACGTTGTCATGTGTTTCAATGTCACTATTGCAGAAATGCTGAAAATCGCCTACTATATTGTTTTATTGTTTACATACGTGTGATTTACCATCGTGTATAACAGATACCTCGGCATATTTCAGTAACGTTTAGTAAAGACTAGTAATGCTGTAGACCTTCTGGGCATTTTAACTAAAGACGTGGTGTTTGAGACAGGCTATCTCACATCGTAGAAATTAAAATAAACCAATAAAGACTGGCCTACACAGGGTTTGGGAAGGAGAAAGAAAAATAGGGAAAATACCATAAATTGTAAAGACACAAGTTATACAGAGAACATCAACAATATTAACTACGGTAGTAATACAGCGATACTTACATACTTACTGACATATTTACTTACTTGAATACTTGGTTAGTTATTTAGTTACTTACTTATTTATTTACTTAATTACTTGCATATTTACTTACTTACTTACTACTTACTTACTTACTTACTTATTTACTTACTTACTTATGTACTAAATTACATACATACTTACTTACTTACTTACTTACTTACTTGAATACTTATTTACTTACATACTTACATCCTTACTTAATACTTACTTACACACTTACTTACTTACATGCATACATCCTTACTTAAATACTTACTTACTTGTTAGTTAGATTATAGATATGACTGGGTTACCTTATGACTGAGACGGTACTACATGCTTTCTGCTAGCGCCAAATGTTGGGCGACGCTCACCAAACCCGACACCCCACATTGTGCCAAAGTCTTCGGGCGGAGGAGCGCAACTGGGAGTGTACAAGCCTTACCTTAGTACTAGGGAATGCAACCTAAAGATAAGTGTCGTGACAGGGCAGACCTTGCCCTAAGACTTCGTTGGTAACAGGTCTAGTATCGAACCTCCTGCGGGCCCAATCTGTAACCATTTAAACATAAAGTTAAATCAAATGTTAAATCGAAAAAAATCTCCGACAGGCGGAAAGTTAGAGGATTGATTTGCTGATCCGATAGCTTTGCAGCTTGTCTTGTTCCAGACCTATTGGTGTTACCTTCTTTCTGGGGTAAACTAGGCAGGTCGAGAGAGGGATCATGCTGCATGGGCAACACATGGTCTCTACAGTTCAGCAACGGCTTTGTGCTATAGAAACGTTACGCCTTTTTAAAGCACAATAACTATTGATTTATTTAGTTGTTTCAGGATTTGAGTTTAAAGATTGAGCACAACCCACTACTGGCACCGCTGATCGTATTCCGACACGAACCTTAAGTCTTGTCCACGTCAGATTGGAAGCACAGAGAACACCGACAATATTAAAAACGCCAGTAATAAATCACCGCTCTCCGTAGCTTTACCGACGCGATTGATAATCCCGTATACCCGGGTTCGAAACACAGTGGTGCTGGTTTTTCGAAAAATGTATAGGTGCTGGTCGTTCAGAAAGCAATGACAAACTCATTGGCACCTTGCTATCTTGACAGACGATAATTTGATACATTGTGCTTCAAAATGCATAATAACTACAACCCATGGCGGTAGCGAATGTGACAGATGAGGCTATAAATGGTCGTCCGCAGTGGATGCATGTGAACATATGGTCATTTCCACCATCATACACCACCTTACGTCTCGCGCGCTCGGTGTGTGACTTATCTGCAATCATTTACTCCTTTCTCTTTATTCCGTTTCCAATATTTGCCCTCCATGCAACACATTCAGTAACGACTTGCTCCAATGTGCATTATCAATGCCTGTATCAATCATATCCCGCTTACAGACATCTTTGTATCGTAGTAGAGGCCGACCCTGAGATCTCTTACCCATCTGTAATTCACCAAAAGAGATGTCCTTTGGTATTCTATCATCATCCATCCTAGTAAAGTGTCCTTTCCATCTACGTTTACAAAGACTGAGCATGGAACAAACCTGATCTTTCCAAATACTTCAGTATTTGTGATTTTGTCGTGCCACTTAATACCAAGCATTCTTCGCAGACACCGCATATGAAAGTTGTTTAAACGTTTCTCTTGGTGTGAGAAAGTTGACCAGGCTTCACAGCCATAAAGAAGAGTAACAAGGACACAGGCTTGATAGACAAGGACTTTTATTTTGGCAGTAAGCTTCCTGTTTTCCCAGACTCTTTTTGTTAACCTGTTCATTATTGTTGCTGCCCTACCAATCCTGATGTTGATTTCCTGATCTAGTGATAATTTGCTATTTATCTCTGATCCTAGATATGTAAAATAGTCTACTATCTCCAGTTCGGTGTCATCAATAAAGACTGATGGTACCCCATGTGCACCTTGTGACATAATCTGTGTCTTCTTGTTGCTAATTGTTAAACCAAATTCAGAACAAGCATTGGAGAATGCAGATAGTAGAAGTTGTAATTCTTCCTCAGAGTGCGTCGTAACTACAGCATCATCTGCAAAAAGCAACTCTCTAATCAGTACAGTCCTAATTTTGGTCTTGGCCTTTAATCTCCGAGCATTGTAGAGCCCGCCATCTGAGCGTGAGTGAATGTATATACCACCATCCTCATCACGAAAGGCATATTTCAGTAGAAGTGAAAAGTATATTCCAAAGAGGGTGAGAGCAAGTACGCAACCTTGCTTAACTCCACTTTTGATTTCAAACTCTTCTGAAGTTGCACCATCAATCGTGATTATACCCTTCATGCCTGTGTGGAACGATTCCACAATGGACAGAAGAGTTGGTGGACAGCCAATCCTTTTTAGTGCCTTCAACAGACCCTCACGACTGACCAAATCAAATGCCTTTGTGGTGTCAATGAAGGAAATAACCAGTGGCAGATTCCGTTCACGGCATTTTTCTTGCATATTGTCGCAATGGTAGACCGGTTCTGTCGGAAGCCACACTGTGATTCGGGGTAGACTTTATCTCCCATAACGTGAAGCCTGCGCAGAACAATTCTGGCAAATACATTCCCAATAATACACAGAAGTGAGATACCCCTATAGTTGTTACAGTCGCTCCGATCGCCCTTGTTCTTGTACAATATTATGACGCTGGAGTCTTCGAAATCCTGTGGCTCTTGTCCTTCTCGCCAACATAGCTCTATTAGCTGGTGAATCTGTATAGTGAGTGTGTCTTGCTCACTCCTCATAACCTCTATTGGAATCCCATCCTTACCAGGAGCCTTGCCAGATGCAAGTTCATGTATAGCACGCTTAACTTCTGTTATGATGGGAAGTGTGTCCAGGTGGTCAAGAGTTGACCGGACCTCTATGGGTTGAGGGCATCATCCGCTAGTGTGGTCTCACTTGAGTAAAGCTCCAAATAGTGCTCTGCCCATCTATCGATCTGCTGTTTCTTATCAGTGATCATTTCTCCAATCAAGGTTTTCAGTGGTGCACTTCTTTTGATCTTTGGACCATAGGCTCTCTTTATCCCTTCATACATGTTTCTGATGTTTCCCTTATCACTTGCATTTTGAATGGACTCACATAACTTGATCAATAATCATTTGCACAGTGCCTGGCAGCCTTGTGCACATCCTTCCTAGCTTGCTTCAGCTCACTGAGAGTGTTACTCGTTGTTCTCTCCTTGTTTCTTAAGAGAGCTATCTTCTTCTTATCAATCAAGAACTGCATTGTCTGGCTGTTTACCGCAAACCAGTCCTGCCTCTTATGATCCACATTGTCGTAAACCCCTACCGCTGTGTTATAAAGAGTTTTCTTAAGATTCATAACATTCGATTTATAATCTTCCATCAAGCCAGCTCACCAGGCTCTGCATGAGACCACAAACGATGTAGTCTTAGACGCCTATGTCCACATCTGCTGGTGACGGGAAACAGATAGATCGCAGTTCGACCTCAGATAGCAGTTAATGCTCAACCTCTTATAGTCATCGCTCCAATATCTTCCCCATTGCTCCCTCCACTTCCTGCAGAGCCTCATAGAAGCTTAAGGCTGCATCACTTAGCTGTGGTTTGGCGTACCGCCTACCGGAGCTTTGCTAAATGATCGTTTATTTACAAACATTGTCAGTCTGCTACATTATTATGCTAGGTTATGTAATATTGAACACCATCACTGCACACTGGACAGCTCTGTATTCCGATACATCAAGAAAGCTGAAGTAGTTCTTCTCACTGTATCCAATAGACACTGGTTATGATATCGTCTCTCTTGATCTGGATGAGTCATGGGAGTGCTTGATCAAGCCTCACTTCCAATTCATGCAGTCAATCTAGCGTTAGAGTCTCGTCGGCAACTACCATCCGAGTCAATACCAAATTGATTATACAAACCATCTGCATGCTTCTTCTCGTTAATATGGGCATATTATTTGTCAGCTAGCATGCTCATTCACAACCATGTACTCCGACATGTCTGGGAGGGCACATCCAGGAGTTTGATGTGACTTCCGAATGCTACTGCTGTGCCAAATCGGGAAATGTGAAATCAACTATGGGTACAATCTAACCGAGAAAGGAACAGTTGGATATGGATATTGTATTGTAAGCATGGTATGCAATGGAGTAAACGTAATTAAAGCAGAGGCATATATAATAATATTAATTTCAGCTGGCTGAACATATCCCACAGATTTGATTTATTAGCTCTCCGTTATGTGTCTGGCCGACCTGACCGAATAACATGACATTATGATAGTGACATAAACACCATGGACACTCTTGTGATCGGGAGAAATGAAATGATTGGAGAGGGATTTGTCGCGTTGTTGTTAAAGCTGCCTAAGATGTTCCCTAAAGAATTACATGCCTCTTATTCATTACAAATTATTTTTTATGAATTCATGTACTGTTTAAAGACACAGATTTCACTCAGCGTACCATTGAAAATCACTATGTGCCACACTTGGCACGCTTGTCGTAGGTTGCCGACGCAAGCTCTAAACCATTGAGACCTCTAGGGGAGCCGCGATAGCACTATGGCTAGTAGCTGGCGCATTAGCCCAATGGTCATAGTTTGAATTCGCACCGAGACGAAATTTAAAAATTGACTTGCTCTTCCAGTCTAAAATGGGTATCAGGAAATTTCTTGGGAATTAAATGCGGCGGGTGTGACATTGATCACGTCACCACCGGAGTATATTCATAACTAATAGTATACAAACACATCAGTCTGGCACCGTATGCGCAGGGAGTCGCGGTAGTGCAGTAGCTAGACAATCACCTGCCGACCCGGTGATCATGGGTTCGAGCCGCAGCGATGCAGATTCCAATTGTTCATACTGACCTGGGGATGTCAGGTCTATAGAAATATGATTCTAGCATCATATGCCCACCACGCCTTAAAGCGTGTAAAAGAATCCTTAAGTCAGACCCGGAACCAAACATTACTTGGGGGAAATTGTGATTTGGTTTTGTTAAGCGTACTTGCATTGAACTCACTGATCCCTCGACACATGCATGTCTCCTTGAAACGATTGCATTGAAGTAATATATGGACACAGTGCACGAATTTAGTGGCACCGCTGAGAATCCAAACAGATATGTGTGTATCAGACAAAAGGCAGTCACACAGCAGATGCTGCAGGCAGAATGTCGCGTGCTGTACCTTCACCTTCTAGGTCACGTTATTTGGAGTGGGGTGTTAGACAGACAGAGGGACGGACAGGCAAGTAGGTAGTGATACAGACAGACAGACAGACAGACAGACAGACAGACAGACAGACAGACAGACAGACAGACAGGTAGGTAGTGATACAGACAGACAGACAGACAGGTAGAGAAACAGACAGAGGGACCGACAGGCAAGTAGGTAGTGAGACAGACAGACAGACAGACAGACAGACAGACAGGTAGAGAAACAGACAGAGGGACGGACAGGCAAGTAGGTAGTGAGACAGACAGACAGACAGACAGACAGACAGACAGGTAGAGAAACAGACAGAGGGACCGACAGGCAAGTAGGTAGTGAGACAGACTGACAGACAGACAGGTAGAGAAACAGACAGAGGGACGGACAGGCACTAGGTAGTGATACAGACAGACAGACAGACAGACAGACAGAAAGACAGACAGACAGGTAGAGAAACAGACATAGGGACCGACAGGCAAGTAGGTAGTGATACAGACAGACAGACAGACAGACAGACAGACAGACAGGTAGAGAAACAGACAGAGGGACCGACAGGCAAGTAGGTAGTGATACAGACAGACAGACAGACAGACAGACAGACAGACAGGTAGAGAAACAGACAGAGGGACCGACAGGCAAGTAGGTAGTGAGACAGACAGACAGACAGACAGACAGACAGACAGACAGGTAGAGAAACAGACAGAGGGACCGACTGGCAAGTAGGTAGTGAGACAGACAGACAGACAGACAGGTAGAGAAACAGACAGAGGGACGGACAGGCAAGTAGGTAGTGATACAGACAGACAGACAGGCAGGTAGGTAGTGATACAGACAGACAGACAGACAGACAGACAGACAGACAGGTAGAGAAACGGACAGAGGGACCGACAGGCAAGTAGGTAGTGAGACAGACAGACAGACAGACAGACAGGTAGAGAAACAGACAGAGGGACGGACAAGCAAGTAGGTAGTCAGACAGACAGACAGACAGACAGACAGGTAGAGAAACAGACAGAGGGACCGACAGGCAAGTAGGTAGTGAGACAGACAGACAGACAGACAGACAGACAGGTAGAGAAACAGACAGAGGGACGGACAGGCACTAGGTAGTGATGCAGACAGACAGACAGACAGACAGACAGACAGGTAGAGAAACAGACAGAGGGACCGACAGGCAAGTAGGTAGTGAGACAGACAGACAGACAGACAGACAGACAGACAGACAGACAGACAGACAGACAGACAGGTAGAGAATCAGACAGAGGGACCGGCAGGCAAGTAGGTAGTGATACAGACAGACAGACAGACAGACAGACAGACAGGTAGAGAAACAGACAGAGGGACCGACAGGCAAGTAGGTAGTGAGACAGACAGACAGACAGACAGACAGATAGAGAAACAGACAGAGGGACGGACAGGCAAGTAGGTAGTCAGACAGACAGACAGACAGACAGGTAGAGAAACAGACAGAGGGACGGACAGGCACTAGGTAGTGATACAGACAGACAGACAGACAGACAGACAGACAGACAGGTAGAGAAACAGACAGAGGGACCGACAGGTAAGTAGGTAGTGATACAGACATACAGACAGATAGACAGACAGACAGACAGACAGACAGACAGACAGGTAGAGAAACAGACAGAGGGACGGACAGGCAAGTAGGTAGTGATACAGACAGACAGACAGACAGACAGGTAGAGAAATAGACAGACAGGTAGAGAAACAGACAGACAGACAGACAGACAGACAGGCAGGCAGACAGACAAATGGATGGATGGGTTGGTGGATGGGTGGGTGGGTAGATATAGAAGAAGAACAAACAGCCGATGATGAAGAATAAGATAATGATGATGATGATGACAAACAAGTAGAATAATGGCGAGGAGAAAGATGGGGAGGAGGATGACGAGGAGAAGGATGCGAGCTGTATTGTGCGGGAAAACTGTTAGGTGACCTCACATCCACCCAATTCCCCCCCCCCCCCTTTCCGTTATCTTGCAATCGGTAAATCAGCATGTGAACACATACACATGCAAACTGAAAGTAAACCAATTACCTGTTTTTATCATTGGATAAAAGTTTTGCAGGCAGCCACACAAGTTCGTCACACAAATATACGGAACGGAGCACACGTACTACCACATTCACACAGACATACACATCATGCATAATATATACAACATTGCGATTGCTGCTAGATCGCATCCGCTTATAGATGTCACGTGATACTAAGCAACTATTAAAATACCTGTTGTTGTTAACTTAGGTGTCAGTAGCTCTTACACCATCCCGAGACAATTTTACTGTCTTACTGTTCTCCTGGTCTGTTATGTATAGTTTATCACAGTTATATATTTATACTGTTTATAGTTTAACTAAGACTTGTTTTACCAGTCGTTTTCTAAAAGAAAATGTTAACATTTATTTAATAATTATATAGCAAGTGCTTGTGTATGTAGTTTTATGTAATAATTCCTTGTCATTGGAAGTTCGATAAAGAATTCTTGCATGTTACATAGAACCAGTTCTAAAAAATGGCTGCGAATATTGGACAATTAGTTGAACAAGCGGAAAAAAAATATACACACAAGCTTTTCGATTGTGGTTTACAGAAAATGTTGGAGGAAAATGCGACTGCAAACCGTAGCCTGAACACCTCAGAGGCTTTATGGTTTAAACGCCTATCCGCATGTTGGGACCGATGTCTCTTTATATGGCCGCAATAGCTTTATGCCTTGATTTCATTCAATCGTTATATCTTTAGTCCAAGTTAAAAAAAATATTTTGGCCTTAATTATTATGTGCTTTAGCTGGTATGTTTTTGTTCAAATTACCCATGAAATAGGAGGACCGTAAATAACAACTTCGAAATGAAATTAACTATATTAGCACTTAATCTCGAAGACTGAGATTTTAAACTCCTAAGGCCGGCTCACTGGCGTCTAGGACTTCTGAGCTCTTAAAAGTCTTAATCCAGAGAAATGAGGCTCGCCAAGTGTATAATAGTTTTTACATTGTGCTATAGCATTGTTAAGTTGTTCATACTGTGTGCAGTCGGTGCAAAGACTTGTATGATATTAATATCTACTGTTTTGCCCTTTAATACAACATAATTCGATCTGATATAATTACTCTTTTCGCTCTGTCCAAGATTGTTCTCACACCCCTTATATGATTCTGTCTATTACATTTCTCTTGCTCCACTCTGTCTTGTCTAACGTAATTTTATTATATTAAAATCCATTATGTCCATTTCCCACTTGACATGTTCCAGTTCATCAATCAGTAGGAGTGTTTTTGCATTCCCTGTCCCGATAACAAATGCTTTACTTCTTGATTTGCCTACAATATCTCGCTTGCTTGCTTGCTTGTGTTCGCTGGCTGTGAACTCCAGCGTGAAGTCCTGTATGTCGAATTAAGACATCATGCTGTCCAACATCAGTGTGATGTCATACAGGACCTGAGGTTTGCGTGAGTATCTGTTGTCCCATGTCTGACTTATTGGTGTGCAGACTAGTGGTTCCTCGCCGTGCAGGCAGACACTCTCCGACTTCGGAGGAATCAACGATCCTACTGACTTCAGCCTGTACCCCGAAGGGACCTGTTGCCCAGGACGCTCGGCGTGGATGCGTCAATAGGTCTTGGCCAGTATAGAAACCAGCCCTGGTGCCTTGAAAACACCTCTGCGACCCTACAATATCTTGATAGCAGGTCTGTTAGCACCTGTAGAAATGATCTCCCCTAACGGACCAGATAAGTGATGAGCTCCCCTTGACTCGTTCATGTTGCATAAATTGGGTATAGACATGATGTTCCAGGCATCTGAAAAAAATGTGGCTTGCCATTGTTTTCCTTATTGGCAGTAACCATACTGGTCGGTTACCGTGGATAGTGTCTCTTAAAATAGATCCTCTGCCTACCGCCATGAAACTGGAGACCATCACCAACTATGATTTGTCAGCTGCTCACTTGATCCACCCACTAGTTGGTCACATGGTCCCATGTTATTGAATTTACATTTTCCTCGAGGGAAATTATGCTGTGACCTCTGGCCTCAGGGTGGACACAACTTTCTACACAAACATATGTCAGTTAGATAATGGAGTTGGCGTGGTGCCCACCACATAATCTATTGGCTGATGCTTGGTCCAGAAGCTATTAATGCAGAAAGAATGCTATTAACCCGTTTTTACTGCTATATGAATAATAATCTTGTACGTAATACCACAATCCTGTACAGATTGCCACATTCCTGTAAATAGTACCACAGTCATGTACATAGTACCATTCCTGTACCTATTACCACAGTCCTGCACATAGTACAACAGTCCTGTACCTATCGCCACAGTCCTGTAGATAGCACCACAGTCATGTACATAGTACCACAGTCATGTACATGGTACCGCAGTCTTGTACATAGTACCACAATCTTGTACATAATACTACTGTCATGTGCATAGTACCATAATCATGAACATATAACCACAGTCATATACATAGTACCATGATCATGTGCATAGTACCACTCCTGTACATAGTAATATAATCCTGTACATTGTGCGACAGCGGCCACCCCAGGGCAACAGCTGTGATTGGCTGGCTAAACCAGGCATGGGTAGCCGATTTGGTGCAAACTGATCGGTAAATTAGGGTATACCTACCCAACATGTGAAGACAGGATTCGGCAGACTGCGCTGAAGAAATCATTCATGATTCAACGGGCAAGACGGTGTTTACCTGCAAAGCGTTGTGGAACGTAATGAGCGCGGCAAGGCACGTAGAGCGCCCTGGCCATCCACTGCATTCGTCTCCTGTTGTCTTGACTTATCTTACCACTGGACTCATATGGACTCAGGCGAGCGAGTGAGGTCGACGAATTGCGCAACTCTTCCTCACTTTAATCCAATTCATTGCGCAAGTCATTCTTCATCCAACAGCCATCTTAGAATGCATGGCTCTATACGTTTAACCCCACTGGATGAAATGAATGGTCATCATCATTCTTGATAGACAAACAACAATTCTGTACATTGTACCACAGTCCTGTATATAGTACCACAATCATGTACATAGTACCACAGTCATGTACATAGTACCACAGTCATGTACATAGTACCACAGTCATGTACATAGTACCACAGTCATGTACATAGTACCACAGTCATCTACATAGTACTACAATAATGTACATAGTACCACAGTCATGTACATAGTACCACAGTCATGTACATAGTACCACAGTCATGTACATAGTACCACAATCATGTACATAGTACCACAGTCATGTACATAGTACCAATGTCCTGAAAATAGTACCACAGTCCTGAAAATAGTACCACAATTCTGAACATAATACCACAATACTGAACATGACATCACAGCCCTGAACATAGTACCACGGTACTGAATGTAGTACCACAATACTGAACATAGCACCACAGTCTCGAACATAGAACCACAGTCATGAACATAGCACCACAGTCCTGTACGTAGTACCACAGTCCTGAACATGGTACCGCTGTCCGCTAAAAAGAAAAGCGCAACGCTGACCACTTTCGGGCTCCAGAAAAGGAAGATGAATAATAATTTAAAAAAAACAAAACAAAGGAAGAAGAGCACCTCATACATTCCCTTCGGTTAACAAGAACAGAATACAGAAATAAATAATAAGATTCATAGGATCTGGGCCTACAGGGAATAAGAGTATTTTCTCTAATTCCAGACAAATGATTACATCATAGGTTGTTCCAGCCACAGTGACGGTATAATTAGAGTCTATCAACCAAACAACAACACAAGAATAATACAATATCATTTTATTGAATTTCCTACATAAATGTAAATGACAAAAAGAAACATAGGTGGACCTGAATGTAGTTAAAAACAGAAAAAGCGTATGTACCTATTAAAAAATCACAGTATTTGTAGGTGGGCAGAAAACAAAACCAGAATGGCTATTGACGCAGTCGTACTGGCTCATTCAGTGTAGGGAGCTATCAGTTCTCACCACATAATTCTTGGATTTTGATCACAATTTATGCCTTGGCGCCTTTTTCGAATTTCATGGATTTTAACATAGTCTTGGAAGCCTATGTTGCTTGGAGTTCTTTGGTTGAAAGGGCCGGTTCATTGGCGTTGTTTCCTTAAATAGTGACGCCATAATTATATCCCAGCATCCTAGGTGGGGAATACTTGCGGTGTTGCATCAGATCGTTTCCATTCTCTTCTATCCGTCTTCTACAGAAAGAAGAGTCGACTAACACGACCGTGAACACAATGATTAAGACACCCAAGACTTGAAGATGTATGAGGCAGAAGATCTTGCAGAGGATAGAGAATCTCTCCTGTTATTTGCGAATAGTGCGACGTTCTGCTAAGGACTTACTACATGATGACGGTGATAGCGCTGTCAGATTTGAAGTCCAATAAGGATGTAATAATATATTAACGTGGACCATCTCGGCTGGCTGAGTGGCTAGGAGACCCGGGTGCGATTTCTAGGGAAGGTGTGGATGTTTGTGTGTTGTTGTTTTTTCTGTCGGGGGCAAAAAAGAAAATCCCTAACCTACACAGTTTGTGGCGAATGCACTAGCCAGGCAGCCTGAATTCCACAGGCTCATGACCTCAGTATCTTACACCGCAAGGCACTATTGGCAGTAGATGACAGGCAGGCTTTTGTTTTACATATGTCTGGGACAGCAGAGAAAATTAGGATGCCCTCTATATAAACCTGGACGATGCTTGGGACAGCAGAGAAACTAAGGATATATTGTTCATTAACATAAAAGTGTCTGGAACTGAAAGGTTAAAGTAATAGCTAATAGAACAGAGGTGGTTAACATAATGTCTTGAATAGAAAATTAAAGTAGCAGTTAGGACATCGTCTTCTCCTTTCTTCCTCTTTCACCCTTTATCCTCCAGTGGGGTGTAGGCCCTAGACCAGCTCATTCAAAGCAATTCTATACTTATCTATCACATGCAGCCCCATCCCTGTCCTTCCCATATCATTCGTTTCTCTTATTTCTTCTCTTCTCTGTGTGCTTATTTCTTCTCTTCTCTGTGTGCT
>OY992885.1:26273420-26510761 GCA_963921405.1 Cepaea hortensis
CTTAATTCCATGGACTGCCAATGTAACTAACAACTATTGCCTGAAAGAGGCTAATGAAACCAGAATAATATATTCAACAATTAGACAGAGATAAACAGCTTTCTTTGGTCATGTGATGAGAAGAGAGACATTGGAGAACATCGTGACAAATGGAAAGATCGAGGAAAAGTGATTCAGAGGCAGCCAAGAGAAATTATGCTGAATGGATTGAGACAGTGGCATGGAGGAATATCATCAGCAAAGGTGATCCAGAAAACCAATTACCGAGATCTGTGGAGAGTAAGTCGTGTGCAATGTTATTTGGTGAATAAAGTAAGAGAGATAATCCAGGGTGTTAATACATCATGTGTAATGTTCAAGTTAGTTGTTTATCCTTTACATTACGTAGCAGTAAACCCCACCAATTTTTGGCTGTTCGTAATTCCTGGGCAAGTTTATATTCAGTAGTTTGCCATTGCTTTCTGAACGACCGGCACACATACCATTTCATAAAAAACAACGTGAGGTGGACTTCTGCCGATTCGATCACAGCTGTGTGTCCAACGCGGGTATGCAGGATTACGAACTGTGTCAGTAACCCCTCTTACTCACAATTGCAGGGAAGAACCGCTTCCAATTCTTGCGCGCTGCGAGCCACTGCGTGGATAAACGGGATTACGGAGAAAGTCGTGTAATCCCTCGGCCAGAGCTGCCGACGATTGATGCATAATGCCAATTGAAATTGATGTTGTTAATGTATTAAATGACCATAATCCATGTTTATGTTTTAATAAATTATGGAAGAGGTCATTTCCTCCTTTGAGTCTTTTCTTGTCGTGTCAGTAGTTCAATAAGTCACACCCTAGATATTAATCAATTAGCTGAGAGAAGAGAGGCAAGGAACACCCAACAAGAGATTGTTGGCCTTCAGGAAACATTACATTGTTCCCTGGAGGAATTCCTTGGTTCTCCTAAACTCTATATATTAAATCAAGCATTTGAGCCAGTGCTAGCTTAATTGATTATAACGGACAGGATCACATTGAGAAAGAGGAACTAGTATCCTAGTAGTAGTATCAACTAGTATTGAGACCATCAATTCCATACATTCGACAACAACATTTCAACTTTCACATATGCCAGTGCTAACTTTGGGCTCAATATCAACTTGGAGAAGACTGTAGTTATGTACCAGCAAGCTCCAGGGATTAATCACACCGTGCCGAATATCAAAGTGAATGGTCATAGACTAAGTGTTGTGGACAAATCCACCTATCTTGGCAGCACTGTGTCCCAAGCTGCCACAATTAATGACGAAGTGAATGTAAGAATCTCCAAGGCCTTTTGCAGGCTGTACAAGAATGTGTGAGACAGAAATGGAATAAGCTGCAAACAAAGCTGAAAGTCTACAAAGCAGTCGCACTATCCATACTGCTATTTGCTTGTGAAAGCTGGACTGTTTACCAGCGACACGTCAGGAAATTAAACCACATCCACATAGTCTGCCTTAGGAAGCTATTGAATATTAAATGGCAAGACAAGATTCCAGACACCGAAGAGTGTCCGTGCCCAGTATCCACACTCTGCTAATGAAGAATCATATTCGCTGGGCTAGCCACTTGAATTGTATGTCAGATCACAGGCTCCCTAAACGAATTTGTTACGGTGAGCTGCGTTGTAGTAAACGCTCTTAAGGCGGCTAGAGGAAACGCTTTAAAGGCACTGAAGATCTCACTAAAAGCTTTTGGAATTCATCACGACACTTGGGAGACTGCCGCCAATGACGGAAATTCGTGGCGTACGTCATTACACAAGGGTGTAGTCACTTATGAGGCAAACAGGACTGCAAGAGCTGTGGGGAAAAAAGGCTGGACCAAAAAAAAATTACTGCAGGAGATCCTCATCCTGGAACGTCAAGCATTCTTTGCCCACATTGTCAAAGAGCATCTCGAGCCAAAATAGGCCTTATCAACCATCTTAGAGCTCACGACTCCAAACGTTCAACACCACTGGATGAAATGAATGGTCATCACCATTCTTGATGGATAAACACCAACTGTATGATGTCTTTCTATAAGGTGTTATCTTTATGATAACTTTCTATAAAGTGATAACTTTACGATGTCAGCCTATAAAGTGGTTATTCTGTGATCTCTATCAATAAGTTACCCCTGTCAACAAAAATAGGCAATACCATAGCATACACTATGATACACTGCCGATCGAGTGTGAAGTCTTAGGCCTTCACATATTCTAGGCCACGACATGATGATGTGTGGTGGCTAGTTCTGATCCTCGTCGCCTTTCATTCCCAGACAATTGCCAGGTATGTTTGAACATTGGCTGCTACCTATTTTAATCAGGCTGGCTCGATCTCAGGGCACTATTGGATGGAAAATGTAATCCTACTGCTAATGGGGATTGTATCTTGACTATCGGTAAACGTGGTGATAATTATTTCCAATAGACTTGTACGTAATTACCACTTTTCATAACGCATGTTGATGATTACCACTATTGATATAGTTGCAGATAATCACCTCTTTTCATAAACATGCAAATAAAATTAGCTGGTTTAATTTTTTTTTTTTTTATGTTAGTTGATATTCTTTTTCAGGATGTTGCAATCAACCCCAGCATTTTGTGTCTGTGTTTTAATGGTAAGTTTACGGTCAGTAGTTTGCCATTTGTATAGAAAACAACGCAATGAGGTCAGCTTCCAAATCGCCAGCAGCTGTGTTTTGAACTGCGGGATTACGAATACCACAGAGCCGGCCGATTCATAAGCATCTATATAATTCCTTTGTTTGGTACATATGTAGATCATTACCTTTTTCAGACGATAGGGAAGACCGAGAACCGAACGGGACAGAACTGACGCTACTTCTGTGCAAGGTGTTGATGGGGAACGCTTTCGTGTGTAGCAGGAAGAGTAAGATGTGTTTCTATCATTGTATATATGATTGTGTCTATTTAATTACGCATCTAGACATATACCTACATACCGGGCTATCTATATATCTACATAATCACCTACATGTCTACTGCCTGCCTATATAACTATATGTCTCTCCGTCCGTCCTTGCCCCACCCCCCCCCCCCCCCCCCCGACTGTCTGTCTGTCTAATTAAAAACGATCCAATAAATGACAGTCAAACGGGGTTTTCTACCCAAATATTCTTGCCATACTGCTTTAACGAAAATGACGGGGAAATGGCATTTTAACATTAACAATGGCAACATTTGTGAAGCAATATTTGTAGACTTTAAGAAAACTTTTCATATGGTAGATCACGACATTAGCATTAATAAATTGAAACAAACGAAAACTAACGCATAGATGGTTAACCTAATGACATCACTTTTGTCTGCAGACAAGTCGTATCCTTCAAAGACTGTCTATCAAGATCCACACAGCTTAATATTGGTGTGCCTCAGGCCTCAACACTGAATATGCTGCGTTTTGCAACTTACATTAACGATCTTACTTTGTATCTCAGTATAACGTGTGATCTATATTAAGACGAATGTACTATATGTACTAGTGACGAGAACCGTAGTGAATGTGAGAGTTCTTTACAAAAAGTTATAGATAATCTTACTAGATGGAGCAATGAAAACCGCATGCAAATTAACATCGACAAAACCAAATCCATGCTAATAACAACCAGACAAAACAACAGACACCGGTCATAACTGGGACACCGCTTGAACCCCGCATGGACACGTTAAGTATAGTTAATATTAATGAATATAAAACATTAGGTCTTTTATTGACAGACATTTACATTTGATCTCTCATGCCTACGTCCTTATTAAGAAAATAGAGCAAGCAATTTACCAGTTAGCTAATATTCATAATTTCCTGGACGAAACCACACGAAGAATATGTTATACATTCTATATTCAATCACACGTCGACAGTTGTTCACAATGTTAGATAATTGCCCTAAATCTAATATGAACCTACTGTGTTTTCTTAAAAACAGCGCCATTCGACTAGTTCTGTCATAAAGCATATTTGAAAGTACAGCCATCTAAAGCTTTCACCACTTCGAAAACGTTTCATTTTTATAATGATTTAATCTTGAATTATACTCTAAATTCTGCTTTCACAGACGCTAAGAAGTTTAAGAGACCACCTTGTATGTTATGTAATAAAGAAGACTGCCCACATGGATGGGAGAACAGATATGATTCAGTGCTTGGCAGTGGAGGCTTGCGTTTTCGAGAGTTTGTCATCTATGATGAGAAACAGTGTTATCCCGAGTTCCTGGTCAACTACGAGAGAATTGGAGGCTGGGTATGTTGTATCATAATCATGTTGGGGGAGGTGGACAATCTTATTATCATTATCATAAGCGTTACCATGACTTAGGGGATAGTCCAAATGCGTTTCAGAAGTCCCCGACATACGGAGTCTAGGGTTCGAAATCAGCCGCCGAAGATTTGGAAACCTACCGCTTTGCGTTGATTTCCATGGTATGGGGCTTCGGCCACTTAGAAAGCAATGGCGAATTAAACATTCATAGTACATCACCAACAGCTAACAAATGCTGGGGTTGATTACAGCGTCTTGTAAAGGACATGGAGCTGACAAATGTCTGAAGGTATTACAGATCTCGGTGAGACAAAGAGACACATGTCTGATGGTTGACGGGGAAAGGAACATGTATGTGATCCAAGAATGGTGTAAGTTTGATATGAGAAAATATGATCGCCCATGCTTTATTACATGGAACATGATGATTGTGATGTACTGATCTAATCTACATCCGTCTAGGATAATAGTCATTTCAGCTGTGAAGTGGTCTAGATCAGGAAACATTTCAGCTGTAGTGTAGTCTAGATCAGGAAACATTTCAGCTGTAGTGTAGTCTAGATCAGGGATCATTTCAGCTGTAGTGTAGTCTAGATCAGGAAACATTTCAGCTGTAGTGTAGTCTAGATCAGGGATCATTTCAGCTGTGAAGTGGTCTAGATCAGGAAACATTTCAGCTGTGGTGTAGTCTAGATCAGGAAACATTTCAGCTGTGGTGTTCCACCTGTAGTGTAGTCTAGATCAGGAAACATTTCAGATGTAGTGTAGTCTAGATCAGGGATCATTTCAGCTGTGGTGTAGTCTAGATAAGGGATCATTTCAGCTGTGGTGTAGTCTAGATCAGGTAACATGTCAGCTGTGGTGTAGTCTAGATCAGGAAACATTTCAGCTGTGGTGTAGTCTAGATCAGGGATCATTTCAGCTGTAGTGTAGTCTAGATCAGGGATCATTTCAGCTGTAGTGTAGTCTAGATCAGGGATCATTTCAGCTGTAGTGTAGTCTAGATCAGGGATCATTTCAGCTGTAGTGTAGTCTAGATCAGGGATCATTTCAGCTGTAGTGTAGTCTAGATCAGGGATCATTTCAGCTGTGGTGTAGTCTAGATCAGGGATCATTTCAGCTGTAGTGTAGTCTAGATCAGGGATCATTTCAGCTGTAGTGTAGTCTAGATCAGGGATCATTTCAGCTGTGGTGTAGTCTAGATCAGGGATCATTTCAGCTGTAGTGTAGTCTAGATCAGGGATCATTTCAGCTGTAGTGTAGTCTAGATCAGGGATCATTTCAGCTGTAGTGTAGTCTAGATCAGGGATCATTTCAGCTGTAGTGTAGTCTAGATCAGGGAACATTTCAGCTGTGAAGTGGTCTAGATCAGGAAACATTTCAGCTGTGGTGTAGTCTAGATCAGGGATCATTTCAGCTGTAGTGTAGTCTAGATCAGGAAACATTTCAGCTGTGAAGTGGTCTAGATCAGGAAAAATTTCAGTTGTGAAGTGGTCTAGATCAGGAATCATTTCAGCTGTGGTGTAGTCTAGATCAGGAAACATTTCAGCTGTAGTGTAGTCTAGATCAGGAAACATTTCAGCTGTGGTGTAGTCTAGATCAGGGATCATTTCAGCTGTGAAGTGGTCTAGATCAGGAAACATTTCAGCTGTAGTGTAGTCTAGATCAGGAAACATTTCAGCTGTGGTGTAGTCTAGATCAGGGAAAATTTCAGCTGTGAAGTGGTCTAGATCAGGAAACATTTCAGCTGTGGTGTAGTCTAGATCAGGGATCATTTCAGCTGTAGTGTAGTCTAGATCAGGGAACATTTCAGCTGTAGTGTAGTCTAGATCAGGAAACATTTCAGCTGTGGTGTAGTCTAGATCAGGGAACATTTCAGCTGTAGTGTAGTCTAGATCAGGGATCATTTCAGCTGTGAAGTGGTCTAGATCAGGAAACATTTCAGCTGTGGTGTAGTCAAGATCAGGGATCATTTCAGCTGTGAAGTGGTCTAGATCAGGAAACATTTCAGCTGTAGTGTAGTCTAGATCAGGGAACATTTCAGCTGTGGTGTAGTCTAGATCAGGGAACATTTCAGCTGTGGTGTAGTCTAGATCAGGGATCATTTCAGCTGTGGTGTAGTCTAGATCAGGAAACATTTCAGCTGTGAAGTGTTCTAGATCAGGAAACATTTCAGCTGTAGTGTAGTCTAGATCAGGGAACATTTCAGCTGTGAAGTGGTCTAGATCAGGAAACATTTCAGCTGTGAAGTGGTCTAGATCAGGAAACATTTCAGCTGTGGTGTAGTCTAGATCAGGGAACATTTCAGCTGTAGTGTAGTCTAGATCAGGGATCATTTCAGCTGTGAAGTGGTCTAGATCAGGAAACATTTCAGCTGTGGTGTAGTCAAGATCAGGGATCATTTCAGCTGTGAAGTGGTCTAGATCAGGAAACATTTCAGCTGTAGTGTAGTCTAGATCAGGGAACATTTCAGCTGTGGTGTAGTCTAGATCAGGGAACATTTCAGCTGTGGTGTAGTCTAGATCAGGGATCATTTCAGCTGTGGTGTAGTCTAGATCAGGAAACATTTCAGCTGTGAAGTGGTCTAGATCAGGAAACATTTCAGCTGTGAAGTGGTCTAGATCAGGGATCATTTCAGCTGTGGTGTAGTCTAGATCAGGGATCATTTCCGCTGTGGTGTAGTCTAGATCAGGAAACATTTCAGCTGTGAAGTGGTCTAGATCAGGGATCATTTCAGCTGTGGTGTAGTCTAGATCAGGGATCATTTCAGCTGTAGTGTAGTCTAGATCAGCGAACATTTCAACTGTAGTGTAGTCTAGATCAGGGAACATTTCAGCTGTGGTGTAGTCTAGATCAGGGAACATTTCAGCTGTGGTGTAGTCTAGATCAGGGATCATTTCAGCTGTGGTGTAGTCTAGATCAGGGATCATTTCAGCTGTGGTGTAGTCTAGATCAGGGATCATTTCAGCTGTAGTGTAGTCTAGATCAGGGATCATTTCAGCTGTGAAGTGGTCTAGATCAGGAAACATTTCAGCTGTAGTGTAGTCTAGATCAGGGAACATTTCAGCTGTTGTGTAGTCTAGATCAGGGAACATTTCAGCTGTGGTGTAGTCTAGATCAGGGATCATTTCAGCTGTGGTGTAGTCTAGATCAGGGATCATTTCAGCTGTGGTGTAGTCTAGATCAGGGATCATTTCAGCTGTAGTGTAGTCTAGATCAGGGATCATTTCAGCTGTGAAGTGGTCTAGATCAGGAAACATTTCAGCTGTAGTGTAGTCTAGATCAGGGAACATTTCAGCTGTGGTGTAGTCTAGATCAGGGAACATTTCAGCTGTGGTGTAGTCAAGATCAGGGATCATTTCAGCTGTGGTGTAGTCTAGATCAGGGATCATTTCAGCTGTGGTGTAGTCTAGATCAGGGATCATTTCAGCTGTGGTGTAGTCTAGATCAGGAAACATTTCAGCTGTGAAGTGGTCTAGATCAGGAAACATTTCAGCTGTGAAGTGGTCTAGATCAGGGATCATTTCAGCTGTGGTGTAGTCTAGATCAGGGATCATTTCAGCTGTGGTGTAGTCTAGATCAGGAAACATTTCAGCTGTGAAGTGGTCTAGATCAGGGATCATTTTAGCTGTGGTGTAGTCTAGATCAGGGATCATTTCAGCTGTAGTGTAGTCTAGATCAGGGAACATTTCAGCTGTAGTGTAGTCTAGATCAGGGAACATTTCAGCTGTGGTGTAGTCTAGATCAGGGAACATTTCAGCTGTGGTGTAGTCTAGATCAGGGATCATTTCAGCTGTGGTGTAGTCTAGATCAGGGATCATTTCAGCTGTGGTGTAGTCTAGATCAGGGATCATTTCAGCTGTAGTGTAGTCTAGATCAGGGATCATTTCACCTGTGAAGTGGTCTAGATTAGGGATCATTTCAGCTGTGGTGTAGTCTAGATCAGGAAACATTTCAGCTGTGAAGTGGTCTAGATCAGGAAACATGTCAGCTGTAGTGTAGTCTAGATCAGGAAACATTTCAGCTGTGGTGTAGTCTAGATCAGGAAACATTTCAGCTGTGGTGTAGTCTAGATCAGGAAACATTTCAGCTGTGGTGTAGTCTAGATCAGGGAACATTTCAGCTGTGAAGTGGTCTAGATCAGGAAACATTTCAGCTGTGGTGTAGTCTAGATCAGGGATCATTTCAGCTGTAGTGTAGTCTAGATCAGGAAACATTTCAGCTGTGAAGTGGTCTAGATCAGGAAACATTTCTGCTGTAGTGTAGTCTAGATCAGGAAACATTTCAGCTGTGGTGTAGTCTAGATCAGGAAACATTTTAGCTGTGGTGTAGTCTAGATCAGGGATCATTTCAGCTGTAGTGTAGTCTAGATCAGGAAACATTTCAGCTGTGAAGTGGTCTAGATCATGAAACATTTCAGCTGTGGTGTAGTCTAGATCAGGAAACATTTCAGCTTCACAGCTTCACAGCTTCACAGCTTCACAGTGGTCTAGATCAGGAAGCATTTCAGCTGTAGTGTAGTCTAGATCAGGAAACATTTCAGCTGTGGTGTAATCTAGATCAGGGAACATTTCAGCTGTGAAGTGGTCTAGATCAGGAAACATTTCAGCTGTGGTGTAGTCTAGATCAGGGATCATTTCAGCTGTAGTGTAGTCTAGATCAGGAAACATTTCAGCTGTGGTGTAGTCTAGATCAGGGATCATTTCAGCTGTGAAGTGGTCTAGATCAGGAAACATTTCAGCTGTGAAGTGGTCTAGATCAGGAATCATTTCAGCTGTGGTGTAGTCTAGATCAGGAAACATTTCAGCTGTAGTGTAGTCTAGATCAGGAAACATTTCAGCTGTGGTGTAGTCTAGATCAGGGATCATTTCAGCTGTGAAGTGGTCTAGATCAGGAAACATTTCAGCTGTGAAGTGGTCTAGATCAGGAATCATTTCAGCTGTGGTGTAGTCTAGATCAGGAAACATTTCAGCTGTAGTGTAGTCTAGATCAGGAAACATTTCAGCTGTGGTGTAGTCTTGATCAGGGATCATTTCAGCTGTGAAGTGGTCTAGATCAGGAAACATTTCAGCTGTGGTGTAGTCTAGATCAGGAAACATTTCAGCTTTGGTGTAGTCTAGATCAGGGATCATTTCAGCTGTGAAGTGGTCTAGATCAGGAAACATTTCAACTGTAGTGTAGTCTAGATCAGGAAACATTTCAGCTGTGGTGTAGTCTAGATCAGGGATCATTTCAGCTGTAGTGTAGTCTAGATCAGGGAACATTTCAGCTGTGGTGTAGTCTAGATCAAGAAACATTTCAGCTGTGGTGTAGTCTAGATCAGGGAACATTTCAGCTGTAGTGTAGTCTAGATCAGGGATCATTTCAGCTGTGAAGTGGTCTAGATCAGGAAACATTTCAGCTGTGGTGTAATCTAGATCAGGAAACATTTCAGCTGTGAAGTGGTCTAGATCATGGATCATTTCAGCTGTGGTGTAGTCTAGATCAGGGATCATTTCAGCTGTAGTGTAGTCTAGATCAGGGAACATTTCAGCTGTAGTGTAGTCTAGATCAGGGAACATTTCAGCTGTGGTGTAGTCTAGATCAGGGAACATTTCAGCTGTGGTGTAGTCTAGATCAGGGATCATTTCAGCTGTGGTGTAGTCTAGATCAGGGATCATTTCAGCTGTGGTGTAGTCTAGATCAGGGATCATTTCAGCTGTAGTGTAGTCTAGATCAGGGATCATTTCAGCTGTGAAGTGGTCTAGATCAGGAAACATTTCAGCTGTAGTGTAGTCTAGATCAGGGAACATTTCAGCTGTGGTGTAGTCTAGATCAGGGAGCATTTCAGCTGTGGTGTAGTCTAGATCAGGGATCATTTCAGCTGTGGTGTAGTCTAGATCAGGGATCATTTCAGCTGTGGTGTAGTCTAGATCAGGGAACATTTCAGCTGTGGTGTAGTCTAGATCAGGAAACATTTCAGCTGTGAAGTGGTCTAGATCAGGAAACATTTCAGCTGTGAAGTGGTCTAAATCAGGGATCATTTCAGCTGTGGTGTAGTCTAGATCAGGGATCATTTCAGCTGTGGTGTAGTCTAGATCAGGAAACATTTCAGCTGTGAAGTGGTCTAGATCAGGGATCATTTCAGCTGTGGTGTAGTCTAGATCAGGGATCATTTCAGCTGTAGTGTAGTCTAGATCAGGGAACATTTCAGCTGTAGTGTAGTCTAGATCAGGGAACATTTCAGCTGTGGTGTAGTCTAGATCAGGGAACATTTCAGCTGTGGTGTAGTCTAGATCAGGGATCATTTCAGCTGTGATGTAGTCTAGATCAGGGAACATTTCAGCTGTGGTGTAGTCTAGATCAGGGATCATTTCAGCTGTGATGTAGTCTAGATCAGGGATCATTTCAGCTGTAGTGTAGTCTAGATCAGGGATCATTTCAGCTGTGAAGTGGTCTAGATCAGGGATCATTTCAGCTGTAGTGTAGTCTAGATCAGGGATCATTTCAGCTGTGAAGTGGTCTGGATCAGGGATCATTTCAGCTGTAGTGTAGTCTAGATCAGGGATCATTTCAGCTAAGGTATGGTCTAGACCAGGAACCATTTCAGCTCCGGTGTAGTCTAGATTAGACATTTAAGCTGTGACGTAATCTAGATCAGGGACCATGTCAACTGTAATGTGGTGTCTAGATCAGGGACGGTTTCAGCTGTGATGTAATCTATATCAGGGATCATTTCAGCTTTTTTTTTGTAGTCTAGACCAGGGATCATTTCAGCTGTGAAGTGGTCTAGATCAGGAAACATTTCAGCTGTGAAGTGGTCTAGATCAGGAAACATTTCAGCTGTAGTGTAGTCTAGATCAGGAAACATTTCAGCTGTAGTGTAGTCTAGATCAGGAAACATTTCAGCTGTGGTGTAGTCTAGATCAGGGATCATTTCAGCTGTAGTGTAGTCTAGATCAGGGGTCATTTCAGCTGTGAAGTGGTCTAGATCAGGGATCATTTCAGCTGTAGTGTAGTCTAGATCAGGGATCATTTCAGCTAAGGTATGGTCTAGACCAGGAACCATTTCAGCTCCGGTGTAGTCTAGATTAGACATTTAAGCTGTGACGTAATCTAGATCAGGGACCATGTCAACTGTAATGTGGTGTCTAGATCAGGGACGGTTTCAGCTGTGATGTAATCTATATCAGGGATCATTTCAGCTTTTTTTTTTGTAGTCTAGACCAGGGAGCATTTCAGCTGTGATATGGTCTAGATCAGGGACGGTTTCAGCTGTGATGCAGTCTAGACCAGGGATCATTTCAGCTGTGATGTCACGATCAGACATTTCAGTTGTAATGTAGTCTGGGTCAGGCATTTCAGCTGTAATATAGTCTAGATCAGGGACCATTTCAGCTGTGATGTTGTCTCGATGGAGTTTATGTGGCTTAGATAATTTCCCCCCACATTAAAACTTGTGTTAATAGCGATGGTTCCTTTACAATGGGAGAAGAATTGTCTTTAGAGAATGTGTTTATTATGCCGCCTTGTGACGAAGGGTTTAAGAATGCAATTGGTAATCTCGCATACCGATATAGAAACACGGCTGAGGGAGATTTGGAAGCATTTTGGTTTCCATACAAAGGTATGAGTGCCGTTGTTCAGAACGCACTAGCAAACTACTGAACGCAAGCTTTCCAAGAAATCACAAACAGTCAAACAAAAAATGGAGTTGAATACTTGAATGCCTTGTCCTATAAAGGAGATTAATCTAACTTTTTATGATACAACTAACTAATTACTGAATGATGTTTTATTGTTTCTATATCGGCAGGAACCTCTACAGGAGTATGAGTGAGGGAAGGGTCCTTGACAAAACGCAAGAGTGCTTTGAACAACATGCAAACTTTAACGTTCATAGGTTACCAGAGTTCAGAGGTCACCATAGTTTATTTATTAAAATTTATTTCCTTTAGAGTTATTGGTAAATTTTATTTGTCATTATAATCTACTTCTTAGTTTTGCATTTTCAGGTCACTAGCTGCATGATTTTATGTTTGTGTAAAATAAATTAACATGCTGCGAATGTAAAATGTATAATCAACGTATAGTTCTTACCATGATGAAGATAAAAGCACTGTATGTGTTAAAGTTTGTTGATTATCCATTATGGAACGTCGTTGTCAACCTCAGCGCTATAATTATCCCAATAATTTGAAACATAAGAGGCAGTAAACGAGCCTGCACACAATACAGAGGCATTTCCCTATTGAGTCATACTATACATATATTTTGCAAAACTAAACTAAACTAAACTAAACTTAAACAACTGCAGTGAATAGAGGGCACTCAGGATCCTTCAAAATAAGATCCAGAGTACGACAAGATTGTGTCCTGTCAACTCTCTTATTCATAACCAATATAGACAGCATATGTAAAGAAACCAGCCAAACAGGGACCGCAACAACACCGCGTGAAGAACAGGACACAGAGGAAGAACCAATAACAATTTACACCATTAAAGAACTCCTATTTGCGGAAGATCAAGCACTAATAGCAAAATTAGAAGCAGAATTACAAATCTCCATAAATAATTTAAATGAAGCGTGTAAGAAACATAATATGGAAATTAGCAACAGTAAAACATAGGTAATGACTATAACCAAAGAAGAAAAAACAACAAGTATTAAGCTAAAAGAAAACCCACTGAAACCAGTAAAGAGCTTCAAGTACCAAGCAAGTATAATATCATCGAATGACAAATCAGAAGTCGAGATCGAAAATAAATGCAATAAGGGAACCAGCTCACTGGACAAATGGCACCAATACACTATCAGAAGACACTAAAAAACAACACTTCCTACCAACTCTATGCTACCAATGTCAAACCTGGACAATGACAGAAAAAGAGAAAAGAAAAAAAATTACAACAACGAAAGTGAGATTCCTGTGAAGAATACTCAATGTATAAAGAAGAGAGAAAATCAGAAATGAAGAAATCAGGACTAAAGTGGGGGTTACTGAAGCACTGGATTTCATTAGAAAAGAGCAAGTGAAATGGTTCGGCTACCAACTAACAATATACCACAACAAGCAATGGTGTACAGATCACATTGAACCAGAAGAAGAGGCCGATCATTTAAACCAGGGGTGTGAAAACTACGGCCCGCGGGCCACATGCAGCCCGGCAACTGATATTATGCGGCCTTCGAGGGCATTTAGAAATAAAAAATGTTTCTTCGTTTTTAAGTCATTTTATTGAATTTTACAGAATTTCATGTACCGCTATGATTGTGTTAACATTTTTGATAGATTTTCTTTCTAATTTTCTATTTTTTGTAAACAGTCTTTGACCTTCGTAATGCATTGCTAAAATGCGAATTTATCGATTTTAACATAGAGAAATATTTATCGACATGTAATAATTTAATAAGGATGATTTTATGAAAAACAGATATTTATCCGGTGAATAAAATGATTTATTTTGCAAGAAAATATTAAATTTACACGATTGTTGCTATTATAAATTATTTCCACATTTAAATGTTCAATTTAATTTATGTGTTGTAGTAGTCTTGATATATTTATGAAATTTATTCTGTGTTTGCTCCTTGTTTTCCGAATATTTTATTTTCACACACAGCCGGAAGTAGGTTTTGTTTCATTTTCTTTTTTAAAGTTTTATAAAATTCTAACTGTTTGAATGTTATTAAATGAGAGTCACTAAAAAAAAAAAACTTAACATTAAAGATGAATGCCGTGTTTTTAATGATGAATGGACAGCTAAGTACCGTTTTATAAAACTTGGTAGCAAATAAGTTTGCTTGTTGTGTCGTGGGTCAGAGGTTGTCTTCTAGTAGTACAATTTAAATAGTCAGAATATCCTGACCATACATTATTACCTCTTCACTGTGTGATCCATCAAGAAAGTCTGTGTACAACTGTTTTGAATATCAAGAATGTTATTGACACAATTGTCAATGTCATCAACCACATCAGATCAAGAGGACTTAATCACAGACAGTTCAAGGCATTACTTGACGATGACATGATCATATTGTTGAAGGATTTTAAAATTGATGAGTAAGATCTCGGAATAATAATAATAATGATACTCAAGTGCCTTGCCAGCTGGCATAGGCCTTCATGTCTTTACCCAGTTCTCTGTCTTTAGTGTTCTGCATCACCTCTGCTAATGATACTTCTCTATGCCGCCGTCTCATTCCATCCAGCAACATTTTTTCATGGTCTGCTCCTGCCTTTCTTCCCCTTGATCTTTCCAGCTGTCACGATGTTCTCTAATGCCTCCCATCTAATCACATGAGCAAAGAAATATGTTTGTGTCTTTCCTATTGAGATTATAATGATCTAGCTTCATTAGCCTCTTTTAGCCAGTCGTTGTGAGTTACTTAGTAGTCCAAGGAATTCGCAACATTCGTCTCGAGAACCACATATCTGTTACTTCCAAGCACTTCCTAATGTCTCAGTAATATTAAAAGATATGTACTGGAAACAAGCAGCAGCAATTAAAGTAATAACTAAAGAGGTAAATTATGAAGATGTAAAGCAAGGAGTAAGACAAGAGTGTGTTTTGTCACTAGATCGCATCTCTTCCCAGCATTACTTGGCTGTGTGTGATTTACCAGACAATTTTACATTCAGCTTGAAAAAGGAGAGATTGGCATATGAGACTACGACCTCCAGCATGAGAATGGAGGTGGAAGGGGTGACATCAGCATTCCGGTGGTTGGAAGAGACTGCTGCAACACGCATTGTATTCATTGCGGACTCATGGAGTATGCTTGGTAATGTTTCGAGTAGAATGGATCGTCTCGTTTCAGAGGTCACAGATTGTGAGAATTATATAGATTTTCTGTCCTGGGCGTGCGGGAGTGTGGAGGAATGAAGAGGCTGATAGGCTGGCAGGGAATGCACTTCTTGGTGGTATATTACCTATCGACAAGGGAGAGATGGTTGGGCGCCTGTGGGACCAAGTGTAGAAAGCGGATGAACAGATTGAGAACCTGTATGTGGTGAATGATATGGCAGGGTTGCCAGGGGTTCTGGACGAATCTCAAAACTTTCAATCAGGAGGCAGTTGGAACCATTAGCAGTGTGACTCTTCGCTAGCTGTTGAATGAGGGGACAGGGCGCGTAGGGGAATATCCTGAGTTTAGTGATGTCGGTTCTTAGCTCAATTTAACTCATCTCAACAGTTACGTTCAGTAGTTAGCCCTTGTTTTCTGAACGGCGATTGGATATCTTGACTTTTCTGACAAGGGCGAAATAATTAGAAGACCCGTGTGCACATTGCGCATGTTAAAATCACTCGGCAGTTGGAAATAAACAAGAGCAGGCTTATAGGTGACTGCCCTGAAAAAATTTCCAAATTAGAATAGCTACTCACAATAATTTATAGCAAGTGTTATTTTGCTATACGTACATGTGGATTCTCGCCGACATTACGGAGTTCAAGCACTGTGCTGAGGTTCTCCTTTTATCATCCTTGTATCATCTATGGGAGGAGACTGATCACTTATGGTGATATCATTGTATAATGACAACAATCCTTGTCAGAAATCAGATCAAACAAAACTAATAGGCTCTGCGTAATTCACCCATGGGGCTCGACGAGCTTCTAGATCTTCACTTCTTTAGTTCAGGTTCCTCGTCAAGCAATCAATAAATCAGGTGACATCTACACGATGAAGATTGAAGATGGATACCCAACATCGTCTGTCTCTCACCATGATTGTACATTCTGCTATACTTTTGTTAGTCCATCTCTTTATGGTATCTTCCCACTTGTATCGTTGTCTGCCTCTTGGTCGCTTGCCTTCAACCTTGCCCTCCAGTATGGTTTTTATAAGAGTGTTGTCTTTTAACGTGGCCGAAATATTTTATCTGCCAAGTTTCTCTTACTGACTACCAATGTTCTCACCTTGGGGTTAGCCGTCTGTCAAAGGAACCTGCAGGAAGGACCAAAATTACATGTAACCGTAGCCTTAACTATCACTCCAGACTGTGAGCTAGGCTGACTACACTATAAATGTTCTAACAAAAGTAATTATTTCCTTATTTTTACAAACTTGGCTGCTACCATGACGTTTCTACTTTGTGTAAGGAAAAGGTTTCAAAAGGGTTTTCAATGCAAGAGGATCGACTCAAACCGGATTTTATCGCATATGGCTTGATCTCTTTCCGCAGGACAAAGGACCAGGGTCCTTTGGGGAAGCAAAGGATAATATTAATGTTACCTGTTATTTGTGTAACTAAAGGCTACTAAGAATGGTTGCTGTGCGACTTACTCTCTCTTCATTCGAAAGTGTTTCCTCAAATTTCTACCATTTATGAACCAGTCTACATGTACTACTACTTCTAGAGCACTGGACTGAATTGTACGTATGGATT
Organism: Cepaea hortensis; assembly: GCA_963921405.1. Taxonomy (NCBI): domain Eukaryota; kingdom Metazoa; phylum Mollusca; class Gastropoda; order Stylommatophora; family Helicidae; genus Cepaea; species Cepaea hortensis. Next base: position 26,290,093 of record OY992885.1, read on the forward strand.
AGCTGTCTTTATTACCCACTTCTTAGGTACTTGTGATTTACATCCCCAAGTAAAGGTCGAAGTGTTAAGAAGTGAGTCAAGTTATAGGAGTTGCTACCTCGTCATCGGCACAGCGGAAGTTTAAGAGCGAGCTCTCTTATCCAGACTTTTATACATAAAAGTAAATGTCGCACGGCGTATTAACTGATTAAGTGCCATGGGATCATTAATTGTCTTACATAGTTAGTTGGTTGGTTGGTTGGTTGGTTGGTTGGTTGGTTGGTTGGCTGGGTGGTTGGTTGGTTGCTTGCTTGGTTGGTTGGTTGGTTGGTTTTTTGCTGGTTAGTTGGTTGGTTGGTTGGTTGGTTGGTCGGTCGTCGGTCGGTTGGTTGGTCGGTCGGTCGGTCGGTCGGTTGGTCGGTCGACAGATCACCCTCATTGCACATCGAACCATTCAGTTCATAAGTGCTCGTATCCCCTCCTCAGTAAATCCCGGCTAACGAAAGCGGCTAACGACACCAGTTCTGTGTTGGTTTTTCAATCTTCTTTGGCTTCCTGCGTAGTGTTCTTGTTTGGCCACACCTCTTTTAATTTGTTGTTCTCGCAGTCTGACCATGGTTGTAGATTCACAGTCATCACTTGGTTCTTGTGAACGACTTATATCTTGTAAAACATTCAGAATGTCAGCCTGTTCCATGGCGCGTCCGCCCTCCACATTAGCCTTAAATGCGAGCTTGTCAGACCGCTCATTTCCTTGTACACCGCATGCCCTGGCACGAAAATGAAACTAATCTTTGCCAGCCGAGATCGCTCCAGAGACAGTAACCACTCTTTTCAGATCCACCCCATCTCTGTCTTCTTGAGCATGCTCATTGAGTCGCTAAGAAACATGCCCTATTGAATGTCTGTGTCTCAAGCCATGTTATTGATTTACTTATTGTCATAGTCAAGCTACTTGAGGTCAAAGCAAAAGCACTAGAATCTAACTTCACAATTCTCTCCCCCCCCCCCCCCCCCCCGATCTAAACCGTAAAGGCCCATGAACTTCTCACTCGTCGAACGACCGACCCATCTGTGTATATGACATCATAACCATCTAACGAATTCTCGAAAATCAAAGCTTGTACTTCCGCCTCCACCAAAGCCGGATTTTCTTGTCTGCATTTTCTGTCTAGTTGGATGTTAACTGAAAAGGACGTTCAGAGATTTGTTGGCACTTGTTTCCACTCATCGCCAGGTTCTAAGTCTTCAAGTGAACACACCTGTTGAAGAATGTCTTCGGCTTGACCCATCCTCGACTTTCCTCATTTAAACCTGCTGCCGTTTACCTTCTAAATTTCACTATGCCGTGGATGGTGTGTGTTTGTGTTGACTCTGAGGTTGGCACGTGCTCTGAAAATTTGTACTCTGCCTCCAATGGTTGGAAAATCAAGAAGATAGCGCATCGCCCTGAATGCTGTCTCTCTTGTACATCCAAGAATAAAACGCATAGCTTCATTCTGTATCGTTTCCATCCTTTCCATCTGCTTACGGCTAAGAGTCAGGATTGCCATCGCATATTAAAAACAGACATAACCAGACCCTCATATAGAATACATAGATGGCGATGCTCACAGTTTGCTGCCGCCATCACCCGCGCCAAACCCCGCTTGGCCTTTGTTATCACCTGGTCTATATGCTTATTATAAGCAAGGCTTCTATCAAAACGTGTCCCCAGGTAATTCATTGCCTGCAATCTTTCCACAGTCTCTGAACACAGATTAACAGTTGGTGTTGGAGTGTTGACAATATGTTTATTCAAAGAGAAGTATGTCACTGCTGCCTCCGTTGGGTTGACCATTGTCCCAGCTACGGAGTTCGGGCTTTGTGCGACGCTTTCTGCGCTGCGGAAAGAGACCGGGCCATATGGGATAAAAACCCGCTGCAATGAATTCGACCCTGTAGACTTTTAAGTCGACTTTTAAAGTATTTTTTCAACTTTTAATTTCCCCAGATTCCACACACCAAGTGCTTATGCGATTTAGTTCTGTTTGTAGTTCCACAGCAACCCGATCTTTATCCTTACTCTGAGGATACACTAACACATCGTCGGCATACTCAATATCCTCCCCGGTTCAGTGATATTCTTGCTGGTAATTCTCACAGTGTGGGCGTTGAAAAGCCCGGATATATTGTTGTTGGTTCAGAAGTCCAACTGCCACATCTAAAAACTACTTTCCTTTGTAAGAGAGCTACAGTGATCCAACTAAGGAGGAATGAACTTATCTTGACTTTAATTGTCTTAAATGACTTCACGTAACTGCCAATGGCTTATATATCGCCAAAGTGTTGTCCTTGCATTATAATACAACAAGTCTTTTAAAAACACAATATAACTATACATAACATACAAAATTATACATAAAATACAAAAAAACTAAAACTAAAATGTCTGCTACCATAATAACAACTTTTAAGTCATAACTATGATACACCCCTGATTCCCGTTTTCAGTCATATATTTTATTTTTGTTTGGTCCAAACTTACTTTTTGTTTGGCACAGAATGTGATAAAGTTGTAAGGACATCGGTTCGATAACTTACCTACTATCACATACAAATATGTCTGAACTGGGAAAGACAGCCAAATGTTAGGGGAAGTAACATATATTATTAGTATTTTGGGATACATCGAAGCAAAATTAAATGGAGCAAAGAGAAAGCTTCTATACAAAGTGAAACTGTTGTTCTCAGGCCATACATAGGAAAATTTCCTTCACAGTGAAACAGTGACCATAATCTATATCTATAAAACAAAGTGTATGTATATATGTATGTATGTAAATATGTATGTCCTTTATTTGTTCGCGAACGGCCCATCCGATTGAGATGAAATTTTCTACACGCCTTCCTTTCATTCCAGAGCTGTCAACTGTCATATTTTTTTTTTCTTCTTCCTCCTCCTCCCCCCTCCCCCTCCCAAAATACGTACGTAAATATATGATGATGATGATGAAAGAATCCCCGAACCAAAACGCTAGGGAAAGGAAAGAAAATGACGTGACAACACAGAATCGTCACACGGCAATCATCATCATCAAGTGCCGTGCCGGCTGGCGTAGGCGTTCATGGCTCTCCGTAGATCTCAGTCTTTGGTTTTTTGGATCAACTCTGCTGCTGATATTCCTCCATGCCACGGCAATATCAATAACAATTCATCTTTTTATGTGTAAGGAAGTTATCTACAGTCGTGTAGAAGGGAAGAACTAGACGAGTATGAATTCGGAATGGCGAACTCTCTCCTTCTCTCTTCTCCTCCCTCCTCCTCCCTCTACCTCCTCCCTCCACCCTCCTCCTCTTCTTCCTCCCTCTCATCCCTCTCCCGACTCCCTCCTCCTTCTCCCTCTTTCTTCTCCCTCTTCCTCTCCCCTCCTCCTCCATCCTCCTCCCTCCTACTCCCTCCGCCTCCTCCCCATCCTCCCTCATCTTCCCTTCTCCTCCCTCTCCCTCCTTATCCCTCCTCCTCCTCCTGCCTCCCTCCTCCTCCTCCTGCCTCCTTCTCCCTCATCATCCTCACTCCTCCTTCTCCCTTCTTCTCCCTCTTCCCTCTTCCTCCTCCTCCTACCTCCTCCCTCCTCCCTCTACCTCCTCCTCCTCCCTCCACCCTCCTCCTCCCTTCTCCTCCTCTTCCTCCTCCCTTTCCTTCCTCCTCCTCCTCCCTCTACCTCCTCCTCCCCCTACCTCTTTCCTCCTCCCTCCTCCTCCTCTTCCACCTCCCTTTCCTTCCTCCCCTCCTCATTCTCCCTCCTTCCTCTAACTCCTTCCTCCTCCTCCTTCCTTCTTCTCCCTCTGCCTCCTCCCTCCTCCTATCCCCTCCTCCTCCCTCCTCCTCCTTCTCCTCCTCCCTCCTTCTCCTCCTCTCCCCTCCTCCTCCTCCTACCCTCTTCCTCTTTCCCTCCTCCCTCTCCCTCCTCCATCCTCCTCCCTCTTCCTCCTCCCTCCTCCTCCCTCTTCCTCCCTCTCCCTCCTCCATCCTCCTCCTCCCTCTTCCTCCTCCTTCTTCCTCCTCCTTCCTTCTCCTCCCTCCTCCTCCCTCTTCCTCCTCCTCCTACCTCCTCCCTCCTCCTCCTCTCTCCTCCTCCCTTTTCCTCCCTCCTCCTCCCTCTACATCCTCCCTCCTCCTCTCCACTCTTCCTCCTACCCTCTTCCTCTTCCCCTCCTCCCTATCCCTCCTCCTCCCTTCACATTCCTCCTCCTCCCTCTTCCTCCTCCTCCCTCCTCCTCCTCATCCCTCCTTCTCCCTCCTCCTCCTTCTTCCTCCCTCCTCCTCCCCCTCCTCCTTCCTCCTCCTCCCTCTCCTCCTCCTCCTCACTCCTCCTCCTCCCTCCACCTCCTCCTCCCTCTTCCTCCTCCTCATCCCTCCTCCTCCCTTCTCCTCCTCCCTCCTCCTCCTCCCTCTACCTCATCCTCCCTTCACATTCCTCCTCCTCCCTCTTCCTCCTCCTCCCTCCTCCTCATCCATCCTTCTCCCTCCTCCTCCTTCTTCCTCCCTCCTCCTCCTCCCTCCTCCCCCTCCTCCTTCCTCCTCCTCCCTCTCCTCCTCCTCACTCCTCCTCCTCCCTCCTCCTCCCTCTACCTCCTCCCTCCTCCTCCCTTCACATTCCTCCTCCTCCCTCTTCCTCCTCCCTCCTCCTCCTCCCTCCTCCTCTCTTCTCCTCCCTCCTCCTCATCACTTCTCCTCCCTCCTCCTCCTTTCTCCTCCCCCTCCTCCCTCTCCGCCTCCTCCCTCCTCCTCCCTCTACCTCCTCTCCTCCCTCCTCCTCCCTATACCTCCTCCCTCCTCCTCCCTTCACATTCCTCCTCCTCCCTCTTCCTCCCTCCTCCTCCTCTCTCCGCCTCCCTCCTCCTCCTCCTCCCTCTACCTCCTCCCTCCTCCCTCCTCCTCCCTTCACATTCCTCCTCCTCCCTCCTCCTCCTCCCCTCCTCCCCCTCCTTCTCCTCCTTCTCCCTCCTCATTCTCCCTCTTCCTCTTCCCTCTTCCTTCTCCCTCCGCCTCCTCCCTCCTCCTCCCTCTCCTCCTCCTGCTCCCTTCTCCTCCTGCGTTCTCCTCCTCCCTCCTTCTCCCTCCTCCTCCCTCTTCCTCCTCCCTCCTCCTCGCCTCCTCCTCCACACTACTCCTCCCTCCTCCTCCTAATCCCTCCTCCTCCCTCCTATTCCTCCCTACTCCTCCTGTCTCCTCCCTCCTCTTCCCTCCTCCACCTCCCTCTTCCTCCTCCCTCCTCCATTTACCCAAGACAGACAGACAGTCAGACAGATAGTCGGGAACGGGATCTTATATGACTACTTATATAATTTAAATGAGATGCTCTCCACCATGGGCTGGGCCGGGTCAGACAGACAGACAGATAGATAGATAGACAGACAGACAGACAGACAGACAGACAGACAGACAGACAGACAGACAGACAGACAGACAGACAGACAGACAGACAGACAGTCGGGAACGGGAACGGGAACTTATATGACTACTTATATGAATTAAATGAGATTCTCCCCACCAGGAGTTGGGCGATGCCGGGCCGGGTCAGACAGACAGACAGATAGATAGTCGGAACGGGAACTTATATGACTACTTATATGAATTAAATGAGATTCTCCCCATCAGGGTCTGGGCGAAGACGGGCCGGGTCAGACAGACAGACAGACAGATAGACAGACAGACAGACAGACAGATAGTCGGTAACGGGAACGAGAACTTATATGACTACTTATATGAATTAAATGAGATGCTCCCCACCAGGGTATGGGCGAAGCCGGGCCGGGTCAGCTAGTGCTATATAAAGAGGCAGATAAAGCACTGACAGTGTGGGAAGCAACGAGTTCTAGAATAAAAAACCACAACATTTAAAGCCACAAAAACGAAGTCATCACTAAAGTGATCCAGTGTTTTGTTATAAGTCCCGAAGCAGAAACTTGCTATCTGTTTAGTTTAGTTTAGTTTAATTTGAATAACGAAGACACAAACAATAGATTGCACGATATATTGCCTGGCATGGTTCCGTCGCCCTGCTACTGAGTGAGTGCGTGGCGCGACTCTGTGAGCCGTGACATTCATGTGGAATGCTTTTACATCTGTCCGCTTTTATTTGTACAGTGAACTACATGTTCGGAACAATGGCTGAACTGACTGATTTGCCTTTTCGGTTCACAACTGCATTTTTCATTAGACTCCTGGGAGTCGACGCTGGAGCTCCGGAGTTCCTGCTCTGTGTGGCGCTTTCGGCGGCTCGCCCTGCGGAAAGAGACCGAGCTATGTGAGAAACCCGGGTCAGTGAAGTCTTTCCGGTGACTGCCGATTCCATCGACGATGAACTGTAATTTTCGAGGATGACTTTTGTGTTGGCATTCTGGTGGCGGCATTATGCACAGTGTACCTGTGCGGGCTGTTGGATTGCCGAGACTCCTGTCTGTTCCACTCCTCACATTGGACAGTGAGGAGCATTTTGTGTGATATTCACTGGCACGGGAATGACCATAATGGAGACGACCCGTTACCGCGAAGTTGGAACCTCGACTAACTAATTAACTATTGCCAGGCATATTTCGCTGCATCTCATCAGGTACATACTGCAGAATTCACACAACATAAAGTAAAATGACTAGATAAATCCTTCGACGGATCACCATCATGGCACCGGGTGTAACCTGTAAGTGCTCCGTTCTACTCCTAACTCAAGCCTGAGTCCGGAGAAACTCAGCCAGTGCATGAACTCCGTAACACCGGCCAGGATCCTGAAATACTTTGGGTAGATTTTTAACTTAAAACTTTGCCCGGGCAGAGGCGTTAGGCTACTCTTTTTTGATTTCCAACTGCCAAGGGAGTTTTTACGTGAGCAACAATACACACGGGCGTCCGATCTCGCTACCCAGAGACCAGGGGAAATCTGTGTTGTCTGTAATGTACTAGGATCATCACATGCTATAGGCCTGAGTGCACGGAGGTATGGGTGATCAGTGTGTTCCTCCCCATAGCGAGCGACGAGCCCATGAATAGAACGCTTGTCCGATTGCATGTGCCATTGTAAGCGCAGCTTTCCTAGCCGTTACACCAACGTGTTAACCTACATAGGTCTACTATAAATAAACCTTTAAACTGGGCCAATCAATGAGCGTGTTCTGAAACTGACACAATGATTCTAGGAATAGGCGAAACCAAAACACAGATATCACTGAATGATAAAGAACACGTCAGCGTGTGTGTGAGTGTGTGTGAGTGTGTGTGTGTTTGTGGATGTGTGGATGGGTGTGCTTGGGTGGGTGTATTTTGCTTTTACTTTGAAAACGTCACTTAACTCTATTCACAATTCGAATGAGTTTTGAAGTGGTGTGTTTCACTCGTGCGGCTTGACTTGGTGTGTCTCAATGAGTGCGGCTTGACTTGGTGTGTCTCACTCTGAGAGCGGCTTGAAGTGGTGTGTCTCACTTTGAGTGCGGCTTGAAGTGGTGTGTCTTACTTTGAGTGCGGCTTGAAGTGATGTATCTTACTGTGTGTGAGGCTTCAAGTGGTAGGCGTCACTTTGAGTGCGGCTTGAAGTGGTGTGTCTCACTTTCAGTGCGGCTTGAAGTGATGTGTCTCACTTTGAGTGCGGCTTGAAGTGTTGTGTCTCCTTTGAGTGCGGCTTGAAGTGATGTGTCTCACTTTGAGCTCGGCTTGAAGTGATGTGCCTCACTTTGAGTGCGGCTTGAAGTGATGTGTCTCATTTTGAGTGCGGCTTGAAGTGATTTGTCTCACTTTGAGTGCGGATTGAAGTGATGTGCCTCACTTTCAGTGCGGCTTGAAGTGATGTGTCTCATTTTGAGTGCGGCTTGAAGTGTTGTGTCTCCTTTGAGTGCGGCTTGAAGTGATGTGTCTCACTTTGAGCTCGGCTTGAAGTGATGTGCCTCACTTTGAGTGCGGCTTGAAGTGATGTGTCTCATTTTGAGTGCGGCTTGAAGTGATTTGTCTCACTTTGAGTGCGGATTGAAGTGATGTGCCTCACTTTGAGTGCGGCTTGATGTGGTGTGTCTCACTTTGAGTGCGGCTTGAAGTGATTTGTCTCACTTTGAGTGCGGCTTGAAGTGATGTGTCTCACTTTGAGTGCGGCTTTAAGTGTTGTGTCTCCTTTGAGTGCGGCTTGAAGTGATTTGTCTCACTTTGAGTGCGGCTTGAAGTGATGTGCCTCACTTTGAGTGCGGCTTGAACGGATTTGTCTCACTTTGAGTGCGGCTTGAAGTGATTTGTCTCACTTTGAGTGCGGCTTGAAGTGATGTGTCTCACTTTGAGTGCGGCCTGAAGTGATTTGTCTCACTTTGAGTGCGGCTTGAAGTGATGTTCCTCACTTTGAGTGCGGCTTGATGTGGTGTGTCTCACTTTGAGTGCGGCTTGAAGTGATTTGTCTCACTTTGAGTGCGGCTTGAGGTGATGTGTCTCACTTTGAGTGCGGCTTGAAGTGATGTGCCTCACTTTGAGTGCGGCTTGAAGTGATGTGCCTCACTTTGAGTGCGGCTTGAAGTGATGTGTCTCACTTTGAGCTCGGCTTGAAGTGATGTGCCTCACTTTGAGTGCGGCTTGATGTGGTGTGTCTCACTTTGAGTGCAGCTTGAAGTGATGTGCCTCACTTTGAGTGCGGCTTGAAGTGATGTGCCTCACTTTGAGTGCGGCTTGAAGTGATGTGCCTCACTTTGAGTGCGGCTTGAAGTGATGTGTCTCACTTTGAGCTCGGCTTGAAGTGATGTGCCTCACTTTGAGTGCGGCTTGAAGTGATGTGCCTCACTTTGAGTGCGGCTTGAAGTGATGTGTCTCATTTTGAGTGCGGCTTGAAGTGATGTGTCTCATTTTGAGTGCGGCTTGAAGTGATGTGTCTCATTTTGAGTGCGGCTTGAAGTGATTTGTCTCACTTTGAGTGCGGCTTGAAGTGATGTGTCTCACTTTGAGTGCGGCTTGATGTGGTGTGTCTCATTTTGAGTGCGACTTGAAGTGATTTGTCTCACTTTGAGTGCGGCTTGAAGTGATGTGTCTCACTTTGAGCTCGGCTTGAAGTGATGTGTCTCATTTTGAGTGCGGCTTGAAGTGATGTGTCTCATTTTGAGTGCGGCTTGAAGTGATTTGTCTCACTTTGAGTGCGGCTTGAAGTGATGTGTCTCACTTTGAGTGCGGCTTGATGTGGTGTGTCTCAATTTGAGTACGGCTTGAAGTGATTTGTCTCTTTTTGAGTGCGGATTGAAGTGATGTGCCTCACTTTCAGTGCGGCTTGAAGTGATGTGTCTCATTTTGAGTGCGGCTTGAAGTGTTGTGTCTCCTTTGAGTGCGGCTTGAAGTGATGTGTCTCACTTTGAGCTCGGCTTGAAGTGATGTGCCTCACTTTGAGTGCGGCTTGAAGTGATGTGTCTCATTTTGAGTGCGGCTTGAAGTGATTTGTCTCACTTTGAGTGCGGATTGAAGTGATGTGCCTCACTTTGAGTGCGGCTTGATGTGGTGTGTCTCACTTTGAGTGCGGCTTGAAGTGATTTGTCTCACTTTGAGTGCGGCTTAAAGTGATGTGTCTCACTTTGAGTGCGGCTTTAAGTGTTGTGTCTCCTTTGAGTGCGGCTTGAAGTGATTTGTCTCACTTTGAGTGCGGCTTGAAGTGATGTGCCTCACTTTGAGTGCGGCTTGAACGGATTTGTCTCACTTTGAGTGCGGCTTGAAGTGATTTGTCTCACTTTGAGTGCGGCTTGAAGTGATGTGTCTCACTTTGAGTGCGGCTTGAAGTGATTTGTCTCACTTTGAGTGCGGCTTGAAGTGATGTTCCTCACTTTGAGTGCGGCTTGATGTGGTGTGTCTCACTTTGAGTGCGGCTTGAAGTGATTTGTCTCACTTTGAGTGCGACTTGAGGTGATGTGTCTCACTTTGAGTGCGGCTTGAAGTGATGTGCCTCACTTTGAGTGCGGCTTGAAGTGATGTGCCTCACTTTGAGTGCGGCTTGAAGTGATGTGTCTCACTTTGAGCTCGGCTTGAAGTGATGTGCCTCACTTTGAGTGCGGCTTGATGTGGTGTGTCTCACTTTGAGTGCGGCTTGAAGTGATGTGCCTCACTTTGAGTGCGGCTTGAAGTGATGTGCCTCACTTTGAGTGCGGCTTGAAGTGATGTGCCTCACTTTGAGTGCGGCTTGAAGTGATGTGTCTCACTTTGAGCTCGGCTTGAAGTGATGTGCCTCACTTTGAGTGCGGCTCGAAGTGATGTGCCTCACTTTGAGTGCGGCTTGAAGTGATGTGTCTCATTTTGAGTGCGGCTTGAAGTGATGTGTCTCATTTTGAGTGCGGCTTGAAGTGATGTGTCTCATTTTGAGTGCGGCTTGAAGTGATTTGTCTCACTTTGAGTGCGGCTTGAAGTGATGTGTCTCACTTTGAGTGCGGCTTGATGTGGTGTGTCTCATTTTGAGTGCGACTTGAAGTGATTTGTCTCACTTTGAGTGCGGCTTGAAGTGATGTGTCTCACTTTGAGCTCGGCTTGAAGTGATGTGTCTCATTTTGAGTGCGGCTTGAAGTGATGTGTCTCATTTTGAGTGCGGCTTGAAGTGATTTGTCTCACTTTGAGTGCGGCTTGAAGTGATGTGTCTCACTTTGAGTGCGGCTTGATGTGGTGTGTCTCACTTTGAGTACGGCTTGAAGTGATGTGCCTCACTTTGAGTGCGGCTTGAAGTGATGTGTCTCACTTTGAGTGCGACTTGATGCTGGCTGGAGTAACGGACTCACAGAGCATGATGAGAAGGGTGAAGACAGGCGTGCTTCATGCAGAGTGGCATGCTTCATTAAAACAAATCAAAGATAGGGAGCATCTCTTGAAGCTTTTCCCTAGGACATGATCGTATGGTGGGAAACGAGCAGATGTGCAGACTAGTTGGGTCTGCACTGTTGGGTGGGGTACTAGTGCGTTATATTGTAAACGTGGTCGGCAAACTTTGGGATCATGTGTTTAGTTTCAGGGACGGATACATCATCATTGCTTGGATAAACACATAATCAAATTTCAATTGGTACCATTAGTATTGGGACTCTTCGCTGGCTGTTGATGATGAGGAAGGAGAACGTATGACAATTTCCTGAGTGATTTGATGTCGGTTTTGGACATAACTCATTACATCACTAGACTAGACTATTGTAAGTCTCGAAATCTGTGAAAACAAAACATCAAAAGTCTTTCGCTCAAAGTGAGGCCCAACACTTAAAGCAGCGCTCAAAGTGAGACACACCATGTCAAGCCCCAGGGAGAGTGAAACACACCACTTCAAGACCCTCCTAAAGTGAGACAGCCATTCACAAAGTGAGACACATCACTTCAAGCCGCACTCAAGGTGAGACACATCACTTCAAGCCGCACTGAAAGTGAGACACACCACTCCAAGCCGCACTCAAAGTGACGCCTACCACTTGAAGCCGCACACAAAGTAAGATACATCACGTCAAGCCGCACTCAAAGTAAGACACACCACTTCAAGCCGCACTCAAACTGAGACACACCACTTCAAGCCGCACTCAGAGTGAGACACACCAAGTCAAGCCGCACTCAAAGTGAGACACACCACTTCAAGCCGCACTCAAAGTGAAACACATCACTTCAGGCCGCGCTCAAAGTCAGACACACCACTTCAGGCCGAACTCAAAGTGAGACACACCACTCCAAGCTGCACTTAAATTGAGGCCTACCACTTCAAGCCGTACAGAAAGTGAGACACACCACTTCAAGCCGCACTCAAAGTGAGACACATCACTTCAAGCCGTACTCAAAGTGAGACACACCACCTCCATTCTCAGACTAGATTTTGTGGAATCATACACCAGACTCTCCTGCACTAAACACCGTCCATTAACCTTCGTTATCATATCCCGGTTATTTCTTTTGCCTCTTAGCACCACGCCAACCGTGTGGACGATTACATTACTTTGAATAACAAAGGCACAAACAATAGATTGCAAGGGATATGCAACATTTTTTTTTAAAAGTGCAATCTGTTGTTTGTGTCTTTGTTATTCAGATTACATAACTTGGCGACAGTTGTTGTGAATATGTTTTGTTCCTCTAATTCAGCACTGCCTTTTAGCCAATCCTTTCACGCACTTTAATGACGCATAGATGAAATAGGAATCAATGATTGCTTTCCTATATACCTTGTTAGGTAACTTGGGTGTAGAGACACATTGGTTTCGCTGGTATTAAGACTAGAGGTAAGATTAGTTGTTCGAGCTGTAAGTTAGTGAAGAATACATTTTACCAGTCTTGGAGGGTATAAGGTGCTGACTCCATATTGTTTAAACCCATCCGTACTCCGTGTGTGGTGTGCTCAATATCACGCCGTTAGCTTTTGTTTACCAGAACACTTCCAGGTACCTACTTTAGGCTGGGTCCACCTGGGAGCCTAGGTCAGTTTGTAACAAATCTCTCCCAGGATAGGGGTTTGAGCAATTGACCGCCGAGCCAGCAGGCACATGTGAACCTTTGAACGTGAACATTTGTAGCCAACATGATAGTACTGCATTGTGTGGAAACTATCCCACAACCCTGAGGTAAGGTTGCTAGACGACCCGGTTTTCCGGGACACTGCTGGTTTTTAGTTAAATATTTCACTTTCACTGTCCAAAAAAGGCTTTAGGAAAGCCCATTTGTCTCTGGTCTCTTTTCCTGTCAAATGAAAGATTTCATCTCAACGTTTTCTCTATTTTTAGCTCGTAAAATTGTTTAATTTGAAAATCCCTAATGTCTGTACGCGGAAAAGCAGTAGTTTCGTTTTCAGTATCCCTGGCATCAATAAGTCCTGTCTGTTGTCTTGTGCATAATTGTATGTAATTGAAGTTGTTAGCATTTAACAACGTGATCTGTGTGTGGGGCGAAATGAACGACATTCCTATATGTTATTGGTGATAATCATTTATATAGTTTTATGACTGTGTTAACGGACTTCAAAATTAAGAAGAGAAAGTGTTAAATTCCAGGAAAATATATTCAGAAGAATGGTGTTAGTTATTTAGTTAGTCGCGGTTCCAACAACGGCCCGCTCAGGCACACTGTGCTAAATACCACGGCCAGAATGTCACCACAAAAGTTCTCTACGAATAATACAGTTCACCCTTGATGGAATTGACAGTCACTTTCCCAACCAGATGTTCCCTACAAAGTCTCGATGTTTCTAGATATTTTTGTTCCATTTCTAGATGTTTTCTTGCCTGCCACGCCATTTTTTTTCCTCCGAACTGTAGACCACGCAACAAAACAACCTCGAAAGATGTAAATAAACATTTAACTGCTAATGATGCCGTCGCCAGAATGCCAACACAAAACTCCTCCTCGATAACAAAGTTCATCATCGATGGAAACAGCAGTCATCAGCAAAACCAGCAGCCACACATTTCTGCATAAGGCAAGAAAACCGGTCGCTTCTGCGACACACCCGCCGCCATACATGAAGACATTTCTGGATGTTGTTGTTCCGTTTCTAGATGTTATCTAGCCAGCTACGTCATTTTGAGCATGCAGATCACACCACAACACCTCGGGCAGATGTAAAAAATAACATTTCACTGTACATAATGCCAAAACAACAGTCCTCCACGAAAGCACGGTTCATTGTCAAAAGAAGCGGTAGTCAACCAGAAGACCAGCCGCCACACATTTCTGCATAGGGCACACAAAAGCCGGTAAATTCTGGGACATAGCCATCAGCCATTGCTCTTAACATGCAGATCACGCTCCAAAACCTCGGGCAGATTTAAAAGCATTTCACACGAAACTCACAGCTCACAGCGTCGCGCTACACACTCAACTCAGTAGCAGGGCGACGGAACCGTAAACTTCCAATCCAACAGGACGAAAATGCGAATTCAACGGTAGCCGCGAGCATAAATACCCAGAGGCCTTAACCGTTTCACTGCCTATCCGCCATGTTGCGCACCGGAAGTCTATCAGAAGAATGGTGTTTCAAACAACGAGGAAGAAATGGTTGTTATGGGTCTGCTCAACAATGACGTTTTGAAAGATTCTTAGAAAATGTCGTTGTCATTGCTAACACTATCAGGCAGTTGACTGAATCTATACAAATTTTGGTGGGCTTTCCCATCTAAAATATCTATTTGGACTTGTATCTTTTTTGCGCCTTGTTTCAACCAACCTTACGGTCCTTTCTTTGCTTCTTGCTGTAACCGACTCTGCGTCTCAGTCGTTTAACTACTGTGTGCTACATTGTTGCTGTTGTTACATAGAACCTGTTCTAAAATATAGCTGCGAATACTGGACACTTAGTAGACAAGCTAAAATGCCTAAAAGTTTTGGAGATATGGTGTTATAAATCAATGCTGAAAATTCTTTGCACAGCTAGAATGAGTAATGTGGATGTTTCACAAACATCTAAAGAGGCAGCCATTATTTTTGTCCACATTGTGGGGAGACAAAAACTGGAACATGTTTTGACAACTGGAAAGATTTGTGGAAAGAGCGGTAGAGGAAGGCAGCAAGTGACAATTGTTGACGGTCTGTGTCATGACATGCAAGGGATCCAACACACGAGCTGATACTTGTCGATGTAAATCGCAAGATGTGGAGAAGCATGGTGGCCTGCTGCAGTCAAAAGGTACATAGACTACTTTTCATTTGTTTCTTGTAGCACTTGCTCATTGGTTGTCCTGTCTGCCCATGCTTTTCTTTGCGTGTTCCTCAAAAACCACATTTCCACTGCCATTAGATGTTTTTCAGCGTGTCTGTCCACGTTTCACATCCATTCAAAAGTAAATGTTCTATGTCGCAATCTTTTTCTCCTTTCCTAGTAATCACAATGTCGAAAAAATATATCCGTTAATATTCGGTACGAGGGGAAGTCAATAAGTTAGTCACAAATAGCTGTAGAAAAATAACTAAATATGATAACAACTTGAAACGAGTTTATTTTTATACGAACATTGTCCCTTTATTTTTCAACTTAATTTCCACCAACATTGATGCACTTATCCCATCATTTTATCAGCCCTCCTAAACCGGCTTCATAGAACTGCGTGCTCGGTTTTCTAAAATTCTATTTATTTTCTAAAATAGGAGGAGAATTCTCCTCCCCGTAGCGAGCGGCGAGTCCACGAATTCAACGCTCGTCAGACGGCCCATACCATTGTAAGCGCAGCTTTCCTAGCCGTTACACCAACGTGTCACCTATAAGTAATAGTTACATACATAAACTCACGTAGTATTGTTTGGCGCTCACAGGAGAAGAAAGAAGTAGAGACTAGAGGACATACATCAAATTTCAAAGCTATAGTTACCAACCGGGATTCAAACCTGTCACCTCCAAATGACGACAGCGCCTCGCTGCAGGAACAAGTGTACTTCGACGCATGACCAATTATAGTCTGTCCGGAAATTAATGCCGTCATTCACGATCAATTATTTTGAAAACTGTTGCATCGTTATGAAATTTTTCCTGTCGTCTTATATTTATCTCCACCCAAGGAATATGTCTTTGATAGGTCCAAAAGCAACTTAAATCATCGAAAGCGGCGACATTCTTTGATGTTTTGGGGAAAATATAATGAATTCACGCTAACAAACTAGTCTTACAGTAAAGCACGTCATTTCTGGTAAAGACACAAGTACAAGGCGTAGCCAGATTCGTATGGGAGTGGGTGCAATAGAGAAGTAGCTTAACAGTCGACGGGGTCGACTGCATTGAACCGGGTTTTTATCCCATATGGCTCAGTCTCTTTCCGCAGAGCGGAAAGCGTCGCACAAAGCACGAACTCCATAGCTCCAGCGACGACCATCGGGAGTCTCCAAAAAAAATGCACTCATGAAATGAAGGAATCGAACATACAACTTTCGGAGCCCGAGTCAGACGGCTTGATCACTTCACCACGGAGACTCCCGAGAAGGGTGCAATGTGTAATATTAGGAAAGACAGAGACTTTACAGAGGCATGGGGTAAATAATGTGTAAATTGACAGGAAAGTAGGAGGAATATATTTCTTACCTTATTTTTCATTTCCTTCATGTTTCTTCAGCTGCTAGTTAATAATTGTACACAAGTATTCATGTTACTAGGATGCACTTAGCTTTTTATAATGAGTTCGTGAAAGCTTCCAAATAGCTGTGCATTAATGTGCGTATGGAGTGACCAGAAATGATACCGCAATTTAGTCACCATGTGTTCATTTTTACTGATCTCTTCAGCTGTCTGTGTAGTTTGTTCACACGTACACATGGGTGACAGACCCGCTTTGAGTCTTCGTGAAAGATTGTCTACTCTGCTGTTTACTGTTCAGAGACGGAACATGATTACCTGTTTTGCACTATAAAAATAGTTGTCAGTGTCTCTGTAGTGGGCTTTCATCTTAACGACCAAGATGTCGGTCCTCTTTTCATTGAAGTTTATAGATTGATTCGTCTGCACGTGTGTTGTCCACTAATTTGACAACGTGTTTGCTCCCACGTTTCTTGTTATGCCACAATATGTCAGTTTCCATATTACTCTTCTGTTGGTATTCAATGCGTTTAGTGTGTTGTTGTTGTTTTTTTTTTTTTTCAATACCAGTTTTTTGTCACCTCTGAGGGTTGGCGAAATTGAAAATTCATCACTGTGGAATACAAACTGTTGTCATTGACACTGTGCTGATGCTGTAATGTTTAGGGCCTGCAATTCGTCTGAATAGTTGGAGCAAAATATCCCAGAAAAGCGTGCACGCGGATTAAGGTCTGCGATCTGCTGAGACCTTAATCTGTGTCGGACGATTCCAGTAGGTTGATGACTGCTCTCGGTTGCACAAAATTCACTCCATCCTTTCTCCAATAGTCCTCTTCCTCTTTCAACACATGGTCCTCACATTTTCCCAATAACTTTTATCAATATTTAATAGCGCGGACTGGATTAGTATCTTGACGTCAGACAATTTGAATATAATATTGTCAGCTGCCACCAGTCCTTTAATTTTAGCCCACAGAAGTTCTATAGGGTTAAAATGAGAGTGGTACGGCGGAAGTCTCAAGCACCCATGACGATGCTCTTCTATCAACTTGTCGATTTGATATTTGGCTAAGGGCTTGCGAACGCGGTTGTTGAGCCCGTATACCCGGGTTCGAATCACGGTAGTGCTGGTTTTTTCGAAAAAAGGTATAGGGGCCGGTCGTTCAGAAAGCAATGGCAAACTACTGAACGTAACACGTGCCTAGTACAGCAACAGCAGCTGAAAATTCTGGTGTTAACTGCAACGTCCCGTAAGGGATACGCAACAAAAAATTTTTTTTACAAGGGACAACAATTCTAGCTAGAAATACCTTTGTGGAAATGGTATGTTTTCCATTCGGAACCATATCTTTATTGCTCTCTTTGTGCTCGATGCTGTAGGTATTTTGTCTTCTTGGGCAAAAACATTGATATCATGCATTGTCCATAATTGGACACGACTGTCTATCTAGGGATGGAAGCACAGTATTCTCGAGGCAATCTATAAATACATTACCATTCATCTTATTATGATAATCCCTATTGTCTGTATGCTTTGATACGAACACGAGCCCAGCATTCTGTTGTAAGCCATTATGCGTATTACCAGCACGGGCCATGACCAAAAGCTGTCCTATACTACTGGGCACATATCGCTTTATCTGTCCATCCACTGATTGCCATTCCTTATCACTTGTGTGGTGCGCATTGACCCAATTTCATCCAAATACACTATGCCATAATTTTCTTTGAGCATTTCCTTTATTTCACGTAGGTATCTGCTTCTCATGGCTCCTAAATGCTGCTGCTCGCAAAGAATAATTCTACCGCCCTTGTACTTTCTAAAAATGAAGATAATATCCTTATAATTTTCCACAAAGTTGTTTTGGATAGCTCTATGTTATTGTTCTTTCTCAACGAAACCCTAAGTTTTCTTACAGTCACTGTTTCTTTGGCATCCAGCATTTTTATAATGCTGGATAATCCTGAATATAAAATCCTACATTTTTATAATTTTTGGAGACTCCATGGCGAAGTGGTCAAGCCTTTTGACTCGGGCTCCAAAGGTTGTGGATTCGATTCCGGGCCGCATCCTTCGGTTCACGAGTTAATATTTTCGGTGACTCCTCTGGGTCGTCGCTACATCTGCGGAGTTCGTGCTTTGTGCGATGCTTTCCGCGCTGCGGAAAGAGACCGAGCCATATGGGATAGAACCCGGTGCAATGAAGTCGACCCTTTAAGCGACTCTTTAAAGCATTTTTATAATATCTCGCCTTATGAAATCCTTGTAAAAGCTGTCTATAATACATTTTCTACCTACCGTATGGTTATTGCGTGGTGGTTTAATTCCAAATTCTTGCACCCATCGACGAAATGAACGTTTACTCAAACCCAATGCATGCACTGTTCTTTTTTTCGGAATTTGTAATAGTATAAAACATTTTCCTGCGATCAGCTTCTTGACAAACATATGTGTACAACTTCATAGCGATGCTTTAAAATGTACACAATTTCGTATTCAATCCCATTGAAAAATATTCACACATTTCAATGTTAGCGAAAAAAATAATCAGGTTTAATTAAATAACCCACATTTTGACGACACCACTGAAGACTGCCAATTTAAACAGCACGGGGTTCTTGGCATAGGGCCAATCCCGTGAAACACGCAGAATATTCAACATTGAACTTTGATTGTCTGGCTAATACATTTAAAATTATGAACTTAACCTCTGACCCGTAAATTATATACCGCATATAAACAAACATCGAAATCTGCCGTACAATCTCCAGAACAAAAAATTGTTTGTTGGTTGGACATGGTGATAAGGTTATATGCTAAATCTCATAATTTTCCCTCAGTTGGTTACTGAGATATGGAATTTTATATTGGGGCAGACAAAAGTGAACACACTGATAGACACACCTTTACCTGGGCCAATCAATGATCCTGTACTGAAACTGAAACAATGATTCTAGGAATAGGCGAAACCAAAACACAGATATCACTGTATGATAAACAGCGCGTCAGTGTGTGTGGGTGTGTGTGAAAGAGAGAGAGAGAGAGAGAGAGAGAAGAGAGAGAGAGAGAGAGAGAGAGAGAGAGAGAGAGAGAGACAGAGAGAGAGAGAGAGAGAGAGAGAGTGTATGTTAGTGGACAGGTCATCCTCATTGCACATCGAACAATTCAGTTCTAAGTGTGTGTGTGTGTGTGTGAGAGTGTGTGTGTGAGGGGGGGGGGGGGGGGGGGTTTGCGAGCAAGCCTCTGTGTGTGTGTGTGTGTGTGTGTGTGTGTGTGTGTGTGTGTGTGTGTTTTCTGTTTGTTTTTTACGTTAAAAATGTGACTGAACTCCACACTTTCTATTAATATTCGAATGCGTTTTTTTTTTTTAACAGACAGATGTGAACTCAACGCTTTCTTAGAAGAAATAGTATAGTGACGTAGTCTGATCTTGTCTGAATGGTCTTCAGCCTACACTTTCTTTCTATAGTATGTTCCGATTTGAATGCCTTCATTCACAATCAATTATTTTGAAAATTGTCTGTTGCATCGTTATGAAATTTTTCCAGCCGTCTTATATTTACCCCCACCCAAGGAATATGTCTTTGATAGGTCCAAAAACAATTTAACACATCAAAAGCGGCGACATTCCTTTGATGTTTTGCTGAACAACTAGTGATTTCTCGCTAGCAAAGTTATGTTTACAGTAATTGGAGACCTGCCAATTCAGATGACACACAAAGGCGTATCCGGATTCGTATGGGAGTGGGTGCAATGAAAGAAGTAGCTTACAGGGTCGGCTGCATTGCACCGGGTTTTTATCCCATAAGGCCCAGTTTCTTCCCGCAGCGCGGAAAGCGTCGCAAAAAGAACGTACTCCGTAGCTCCAGCGACAACCATCGGGAGTCTCCGAAAAAAATGCA
Organism: Cepaea hortensis; assembly: GCA_963921405.1. NCBI lineage: Eukaryota > Metazoa > Mollusca > Gastropoda > Stylommatophora > Helicidae > Cepaea > Cepaea hortensis. The sequence continues at coordinate 26,309,967 of OY992885.1, forward strand.
CTCGTGAAATGAAGGACGCGGCCCGAAATCGAACATACAACCTTCGGAGCCCGAGTCAGACGGCTTGACCACTTCACCACGGAGAATTACGAGAGGTGTGCAATGTTTAATATTAGTAAAGACAGAGAATTTACAGAGGCACGGGGTAAATAATTTGTAAATTAACAGGAAAGTTGAAGGACTATATTTCTTACCTTATTTTTCATTCTTGTTTCTTCAGCTGATGCTGATGCTGTAATGTTTAGGGCCTGCAATTCGTCTGAATAGTTGGAGCAAAATATCCCAGTAAGTGTGAAAGTAGATTAAGGTCTGCGATCTGCTCAGACCTTAATCTGTGTCGGACGATTCCAGTAGGTTGATGATTGCTCTCGGTTGCATAACATTCAATCCATCCTTTCTCCAGTAGACCTCTTCCTCTTTCAACACATGGTCCTGACATTTTTTCCAGTAACTTTTATCAATATTTAATAGCGCGGACAGACAGACAGACAGACAGACATAAAGGTAGGTAGGTAGGTAGGTAGGTAGGAAGGCAGGAAGGTAGGTGGGTCGGTCGGTCGGTCTGTCGGTCGGTCGGTCGGTGGGTCGGTGGGTGGGTCGGTCAGTGAGTCGGTCGGTGTTTCGGTCGGTCGGTCGGCCGGTAGGCAGGCAGGAGATAGATAGGTAGGTAGGTAGCTAGATAGATAGATAGATAGATAGATAGATAGATAGATAGATAGATAGATAGATAGATAGATAGATAGATAGATAGATAGATAGATAGATCCCCGCCAGAAGCCGGGACTTGTCAGCTAGTTTATTTATATAATCACGTTTCATGAAAGAACTCCCATTTGGAGACACCTATGAACAATCCCATTTAACTTCGCGCTGTTTGTTTTAAAACGAAAATGACGAGAAAATTTTAAAAAATGCGGGGATGTGTCTTGGTGAAGCTGTAATACTGTTAAAATGATGGACTTAATCTTAGACCCGTAATTTATATACCGCATGTAAACAAACTTTGAAATCTGCTGTACAATCTCCAGAACAAAAATTTTTTTGTTGGGTGGACATAATGATAAGGTTATATGCTAAATCTCATCATTTTCTCTCAGTTGGTTACTGAGATATTGAATTTTATAATGAGGCAACAAAAAAAACAAAAAACACTATAGAATTGCCTCTGCTTTTGGCTTGACATGGTGTGTCTCACTTTGAGTGCGGCTTGAAGTGGTGTGTCTCACTTTGAGTGCGGCTTGACATGTGTGTCTCACTTTTAGTGCGGCTTGACATGATGTGTCTCACTTTGAGTGGGGCTTGATGTGGTGTATCACACTTTGAGTGCGGCTTAAAATGTTATGCCTCACTTTGAGTGAAACACTTTCGATGTTTTGGTTCACGGAATTCGAGACTTAACAGTAGTCTATCCTGGTGATGTAATGAGTTGGGTCCAGAACCAACATCACAGCAAATGGACAATTCCCATACGTTCTCCATTCTCATTTTCAACAGGCAGCGAAGAGTCCCAATACTAATGGTACCAGCTGAAATTTGATTATATGTTCATCTGGCCTTTTCCCGATCCCCTGGTCACTCCCTGCCGGACCATTCTCTCCAGGCCATGATGATGTATCTATCCCCCACACTGAACACATGATCCTAAAGGTTTCTGACCACACATAATTTCTACACAATGAAGTAATCAATATCATGTGGGCTGCAAAGGATTATGTTGCCTGCTGACCCAGCGGTCATGTGTTGAAATCCCTATCCTGGGAGAGATTTGTTACAAACTCTTGCAGTTTCATGCACCAGTACCCCACCCAACAGTGCAGAACTAGCCAGTCTGTTCATCTGCTCGTTTCCCAACAAAACGAGCATGTCCTAGGGAAAAGCTTCAAGAGATGCTCCCTATCTGATGTTTTTTTTTAACAGAAAGCATGACACACTGCATGAAGCACACCTGTCTTCGCCCTTCTCAGTTTGCTTTGTGAGTCCGTTACTTCCAGCCAGCAGAACGCTGCATTGACCGCCTCTACCTCCATTCTCATACTAGAAGTGGAATCATGCACCAGACTCTCCTGCACTAAACACCGTCCATTAACCTTCGCTACCAACCCCCAAGCATTGTTTTTTTTACTCTTGGCACAGAGCCTGTAGTGTAGACTATAGTATGTCCAGAAATGAATGCCGTCATTCAGGATCAATTATTTTGAAAACTATCTGTTGCATCATTATGAAATTTTTCCTGCCGTCTTATATTTACCCCCACCCATATGTCTTTGATAGGTCCAAAAGCAACTTAAATCATGAAAAGCGGCGACATTTCTTTGATGTTTTGATGAAAAACTAGTGATTTCTCGCTAACAAACTTGTTTTACAGTAATGCCAATTCCCCAGCCAGTTCGAATGACAAACACAAGGCGTATCCAGATTCGTATGAGAGTGGGTGCATTGTCTGCTCTGCTGAGACGGAACATGATTACATGTTTTGCACGACGAATACAGATGTGAATGTCTCTGTAGTGGGCTTCCTTCTTAACGATAAAGATGCTGGTCCTCTTTTCATTGAAGTATATAGAATGATTCGTATGTTCATGTGTTGTCCCCTCATTTGACAACGTTTCTTCTCACGTTTCTTGTTATGTCACAATATGTCAGTTCCCACCGCAATATTACTCTTCAGTTGGTATTCGATGCATCTAGAGCTTTTTGTTTTTTCACTGTCAGTTGTTTGTCACCGTTGAGGGCTCACAGGATTGAAAATTCATCACTGTGGAATACAAACTGTTGCCATTAACAAGTTATATTGTTTATGCCGATCCTGTAATGTTTAGGGCCTGCAATTATTCTGAATATTTGTATCAAAATATCCCAGTTGGTGTGCACTTGGATTAAGGTCTGCGATCTGCTCAGACCTTAATCTGTGTCCGACGATTCCAGTAGGTTGATGACTGCTCTCGGTCGCATAAAATTAAATCCATCCTTTCTCCAATAATCCTCTTCCTCTTTCAACATATGGTCCTCACATTTTTTCCAGTAACTTTTATCAATATTTAATAGCGCGGACTGGATTAGTATCTTGACGTCAGACAATTTGAATATAGTATTGTCAACTGCCACTTGTCCTTTAATTTTAGCCCACACAAGTTCTATAGGGTTAAAATGAGAATGGGACGGTGGAAGTCTCAAGCACCCATGACGAAGCTCTTCTATCAACTTGTCGATTTGGTGTCTGTTTTACAAGGGACAACAATTCTAGCTAGAAATACGTTTCTGGAAATGTTATGTTTTCCATTCGGAGCCATATCTTTATTGCTCTCTTTGTGTTCGATACTGTAGGTATTTTGTCTTCTTGGGCAACAACATTGATATCATGCATTATCCATAATTGGATACGACGGTCTATCTAGGGATAGAAGCACCAATCTCTACATACATTACCATTCATCTTATTATGATAATCCCTATTGTCTGTATGCTTTGATACGAACACGAGCCCATCATTCTGTTGTAAGCCTTTATGCGTATTACTAGCATGGGCCATGACCAAAAGCTGTCCTATACTACTGGGCACATATCGCTTTATCGGTCCATCCACTGATTGCCATTCCTTATCACTTGTGTGGTGCGCATTGACCCAATTTCATCCAAATACACTATGCCATAATTTTCTTTGAGCATTTCCTTTATTTCACGTAGGTATCTGCTTCTCATGGCTCCTAAATGCTGCTGCTCGCAAAGAATAATTCTACCGCCCTTGTACTTTCTAAAAATGAAGATAATATCCTTATAATTTTCCACAAAGTTGTTTTGGATAGCTCTATGTTATTGTTCTTTCTCAACGAAACCCTAAGTTTTCTTACAGTCACTGTTTCTTTGGCATCCAGCATTTTTATAATGCTGGATAATCCTGAATATAAAATCCTACATTTTTATAATTTTTGGAGACTCCATGGCGAAGTGGTCAAGCCTTTTGACTCGGGCTCCAAAGGTTGTGGATTCGATTCCGGGCCGCATCCTTCGGTTCACGAGTTAATATTTTCGGTGACTCCTCTGGGTCGTCGCTACATCTGCGGAGTTCGTGCTTTGTGCGATGCTTTCCGCGCTGCGGAAAGAGACCGAGCCATATGGGATAGAACCCGGTGCAATGAAGTCGACCCTTTAAGCGACTCTTTAAAGCATTTTTATAATATCTCGCCTTATGAAATCCTTGTAAAAGCTGTCTATAATACATTTTCTACCTACCGTATGGTTATTGCGTGGTGGTTTAATTCCAAATTCTTGCACCCATCGACGAAATGAACGTTTACTCAAACCCAATGCATGCACTGTTCTTTTTTTCGGAATTTGTAATAGTATAAAACATTTTCCTGCGATCAGCTTCTTGACAAACATATGTGTACAACTTCATAGCGATGCTTTAAAATGTACACAATTTCGTATTCAATCCCATTGAAAAATATTCACACATTTCAATGTTAGCGAAAAAAATAATCAGGTTTAATTAAATAACCCACATTTTGACGACACCACTGAAGACTGCCAATTTAAACAGCACGGGGTTCTTGGCATAGGGCCAATCCCGTGAAACACGCAGAATATTCAACATTGAACTCTGATTGTCTGGCTAATACATTTAAAATTATGAACTTAACCTCTGACCCGTAAATTATATACCGCATATAAACAAACATCGAAATCTGCCGTACAATCTCCAGAACAAAAAATTGTTTGTTGGTTGGACATGGTGATAAGGTTATATGCTAAATCTCATAATTTTCCCTCAGTTGGTTACTGAGATATGGAATTTTATATTGGGGCAGACAAAAGTGAACACACTGATAGACTAGACACACCTTTACCTGGGCCAATCAATGATCCTGTACTGAAACTGAAACAATGATTCTAGGAATAGGCGAAACCAAAACACAGATATCACTGTATGATAAACAGCGCGTCAGTGTGTGTGGGTGTGTGTGAAAGAGAGAGAGAGAGAAAGAGAGAGAGAGAGAGAGAGAGAGAGAGACAGACAGAGAGAGAGAGAGAGAGAGAGAGAGTGTGTATGTTAGTGGACAGGTCATCCTCATTGCACATCGAACAATTCAGTTCTTAGTGTGTGTGTGTGTGTGTGTGTGTGTGAGAGTGTGTGTGTGAGGGGGGGGGGGGGGGGGTTGCGAGCAAGCCTCTGTGTGTGTGTGTGTGTGTGTGTGTGTGTGTGTGTGTGTGTGTGTGTGTGTGTGTGTGTGTTTTCTGTTTGTTTTTTACGTTAAAAATGTGACTGAACTCCACACTTTCTATTAATATTCGAATGCGTTTTTTTTTTTTTAACAGACAGATGTGAACTCAACGCTTTCTTAGAATAAATAGTATAGTGACGTAGTCTGATCTTGTCTGAATGGTCTTCAGCCTACACTTTCTTTCTATAGTATGTTCCGATTTGAATGCCTTCATTCACAATCTATTATTTTGAAAATTGTCTGTTGCATCGTTATGAAATTCTTCCAGCCGTCTTATATTTACACCCACCCAAGGAATATGTCTTTGATAGGTCCAAAAACAATTTAAAACATCAAAAGCGGCGACATTCCTTTGATGTTTTGCTGAACAACTAGTGATTTCTCGCTAGCAAAGTTATGTTTGCAGTAATTGGAGACCTGCCAATTCAGATGACACACAAAGGCGTATCCGGATTCGTATGGGAGTGGGTGCAATGAAAGAAGTAGCTTACAGGGTCGGCTGCATTGCACCGGGTTTTTATCTCATATGGCCCAGTTTCTTCCCGCAGCGCGGAAAGCGTCGCAAAAAGAACGTACTCCGTAGCTCCAGCGACGACCATCGGGAGTCTCCGAAAAAAATGCACTCGTGAAATGAAGGACGCGGCCCGAAATCGAACATACAACCTTCGGAGCCCGAGTCAGACGGCTTGACCACTTCACCACGGAGAATTACGAGAGGTGTGCAATGTTTAATATTAGTAAAGACAGAGAATTTACAGAGGCACGGGGTAAATAATTTGTAAATTAACAGGAAAGTTGAAGGACTATATTTCTTACCTTATTTTTCATTTCCTTCTTGTTTCTTCAGCTGATGCTGATGCTGTAATGTTTAGGGCCTGCAATTCGTCTGAATAGTTGGAGCAAAATATCCCAGTAAGTGTGAAATTAGATTAAGGTCTGCGATCTGCTCAGACCTTAATCTGTGTCGGACGATTCCAGTAGGTTGATGATTGCTCTCGGTTGCATAACATTCAATCCATCCTTTCTCCAGTAGTCCTCTTCCTCTTTCAACACATGGTCCTGACATTTTTTCCAGTAACTTTTATCAATATTTAATAGCGCGGACAGACAGACAGACAGACAGACAGACAGACAGACAGACAGACAGACAGACAGACATAAAGGTAGGTAGGTAGGTAGGTAGGTAGGTAGGTAGGAAGGCAGGAATGTAGGTGGGTCGGTCGGTCGGTCTGTCGGTCGGTCGGTCGGTCGGTGGGTCGGTGGGTGGGTCGGTCGGTGAGTCGGTCGGTGTTTCGGTCGGTCGGCCGGCCGGCCGGTAGGCAGGCAGGAGATAGATAGATAGGTAGGTAGCTAGATAGATAGATAGATAGATAGATAGATAGATAGATAGATAGATAGATAGATAGATAGATAGATAGATAGATAGATAGATAGATAGATAGATCCCCGCCAGAAGCCGGGACTTGTCAGCTAGTTTATTTATATAATCACGTTTCATGAAAGAACCCCCATTTGGAGACACCTATGAACAATCCCATTTAACTTCGCGCTGTTTGTTTTAAAACGAAAATCACGAGAAAATTTTAAAAAATGCGGGGATGTGTCTTGGTGAAGCTGTAATACTGTTAAAATGATGGACTTAATCTTAGACCCGTAATTTATATACCGCATGTAAACAAACTTTGAAATCTGCTGTACAATCTCCAGAACAAAATTTTTTTTGTTGGGTGGACATAATGATAAGGTTATATGCTAAATCTCATCATTTTCTCTCAGTTGGTTACTGAGATATTGAATTTTATAATGAGGCAACAAAAAAAAAAAAACAAATAACACTATAGAATTGCCTCTGCTTTTGGCTTGACATGGTGTGTCTCACTTTGAGTGCGGCTTGAAGTGGTGTGTCTCACTTTGAGTGCGGCTTGACATGTGTGTCTCACTTTTAGTGCGGCTTGACATGATGTGTCTCACTTTGAGTGGGGCTTGATGTGGTGTATCACACTTTGAGTGCGGCTTAAAATGTTATGCCTCACTTTGAGTGAAACACTTTCGATGTTTTGGTTCACGGAATTCGAGACTTAACAGTAGTCTATCCTGGTGATGTAATGAGTTGGGTCCAGAACCAACATCACAGCACATGGACAATTCCCATACGTTCTCCATTCTCATTTTCAACAGGCAGCGAAGAGTCCCAATACTAATGGTACCAGCTGAAATTTGATTATATGTTCATCTGGCCTTTTCCCGATCCCCTGGTCACTCCCTGCCGGACCATTCTCTCCAGGCCATGATGATGTATCTATCCCCCACACTGAACACATGATCCTAAAGGTTTCTGACCACACATAATTTCCACACAATGAAGTAATCAATATCATGTGGGCTGCAAAGGATTATGTTGCCTGCTGACCCAGCGGTCATGTGTTGAAATCCCTATCCTGGGAGAGATTTGTTACGAAGTCTTGCAGTTTCATGCACCAGTACCACACCCAACAGTGCAGAACTAGCCAGTCTGTCCATCTGCTCGTTTCCCAACAAAACGAGCATGTCCTAGGGAAAAGCTTCAAGAGATGCTCCCTATCTGATGTTTTTTTTTAACAGAAAGCATGACACACTGCATGAAGCACACCTGTCTTCGCCCTTCTCAGTTTGCTTTGTGAGTCCGTTACTTCCAGCCAGCAGAACGCTGCATTGACCGCCTCTACCTCCATTCTCATACTAGAAGTGGAATCATGCACCAGACTCTCCTGCACTAAACACCGTCCATTAACCTTCGCTACCAACCCCCAAGCATTGTTTTTTTTACTCTTGGCACAGAGCCTGTAGTGTAGACTATAGTATGTCCAGAAATGAATGCCGTCATTCAGGATCAATTATTTTGAAAACTATCTGTTGCATCATTATGAAATTTTTCCTGCCGTCTTATATTTACCCCCACCCATATGTCTTTGATAGGTCCAAAAGCAACTTAAATCATGAAAAGCGGCGACATTTCTTTGATGTTTTGATGAAAAACTAGTGATTTCTCGCTAACAAACTTGTTTTACAGTAATGCCAATTCCCCAGCCAGTTCGGATGACAAACACAAGGCGTATCCAGATTCGTATGAGAGTGGGTGCATTGTCTGCTCTGCTGAGACGGAACATGATTACATGTTTTGCACGACGAATACAGATGTGAATGTCTCTGTAGTGGGCTTCCTTCTTAAAGATAAAGATGTTGGTCCTCTTTTCATTGAAGTATATAGAATGATTCGTATGTTCATGTGTTGTCCCCTCATTTGACAACGTTTCTTCTCACGTTTCTTGTTATGTCACAATATGTCAATTCCCACCGCAATATTACTCTTCAGTTGGTATTCGATGCATCTAGAGCTTTTTGTTTTTTCAATGTCAGTTGTTTGTCACCGTTGAGGGCTCACAGGATTGAAAATTCATCACTGTGGAATACAAACTGTTGCCATTAACAAGTTATATTGTTTATGCCGATCCTGTAATGTTTAGGGCCTGCAATTATTCTGAATATTTGTATCAAAATATCCCAGTTGGTGTGCACTTGGATTAAGGTCTGCGATCTGCTCAGACCTTAATCTGTGTCCGACGATTCCAGTAGGTTGATGACTGCTCTCGGTCGCATAAAATTAAATCCATCCTTTCTCCAATAATCCTCTTCCTCTTTCAACACATGGTCCTCACATTTTTTCCAGTAACTTTTATCAATATTTAATAGCGCGGACTGGATTAGTATCTTGACGTCAGACAATTTGAATATAGTATTGTCAACTGCCACTTGTCCTTTAATTTTAGCCCACACAAGTTCTATAGGGTTAAAAGGAGAATGGGACGGTGGAAGTCTCAAGCACCCATGACGAAGCTCTTCTATCAACTTGTCGATTTGGTGTCTGTTTTACAAGGGACAACAATTCTATCTAGAAATACGTTTCTGGAAATGTTATGTTTTCCATTCGGAGCCATATCTTTATTGCTCTCTTTGTGTTCGATGCTGTAGGTATTTTGTCTTCTTGGGCAACAACATTGATATCATGCATTATCCATAATTGGACACGACGGTCTATCTAGGGATAGAAGCACCAATCTCTAAATACATTACCATTCATCTTATTATGATAATCCCTATTGTCTGTATGCTTTGATACGAACACGAGCCCAGCATTCTGTTGTAAGCCTTTATGCGTATTACTAGCATGGTCCATGACCAAAAGCTGTCCTATACTACTGGGCACATATCGCTTTATCGGTCCATCCACTGATTGCCATTCCTTATTACTTGTGTGGTGCGCATTAATCCACATTTTATCCAAACACACTATGCCATAATTTTCTTTGCACATTTCCCTTATTTCACGTAGGTATCTGCTTATCATGGCTCCTAAATGCGGTTGCTCGCAAAGAATATTTCTACCGCCCTTGTACTTTTTTTAAAGTGAAGATAATGTCCTTATAATTTTTCACAAAGTTGTTTTGGATAGCCCTATGTTATTGTTCTTTCTCAACCAAACCCTAAGTTTTCGTACATTCACTGTTTCTTTGGCATCCAGCATTTTTTATAATGCTTGATACTCCTGGATATAAAATCCAAAATTCCCCCGGGAAGGTTAACCCGGTCAACAAATGCCCGCAGAAGTCGGATGTGTCGGCCTAACGGCGCAAGAACGCAGCTCTGCTGTAAACAGGCACAACGCAGTCACATCCGGAAAAAAAATCCGGATGAACGCAGAAGAAGAAGAAGAAATCCAAAATTTCTATAATTTTAGGTGTCTCCGTGGCTCCAAAGGTTGTGGGTTCGATTCCGGGCCACGTCCTTCGGTTCACCAGTTAAATTTTTCGGAGACTTATGTGGGTCGTTGCTAGAGCTGCGGAGTTCGTGCTTTGTGCGATGCTTTCCGCGCTGCGGAAAAAGACCGAGCCATATGGGATAGAACCCGATGCAGTGAAGTCGACCCTGTCGACTGTTTAGCGACATGTAAAAGCATTTTTATAATAGCTCGCCTTATGTCATCTTTGTCAAAGCTGTCTAAAATAACCTCTCTACCTACCGTTTGGTTATTGTGTGGTGGTTTAATTCCAGAGTCTTGCACCCATCGACGAAATGACCGTTTACTCAAACCCAATGCATGCACTGTTCTTTTTTCGGAATTTGTAATAGTATAAAACAGTTTCCTGCGATCAGCTTCTTGACAAAAATATGTGTACAACTTCATAGCGATGCTTTGAAGTGTATACACAATTTTGCATTCAATCCCATTGAAAAATATTCACACATTTCAATGTTAGCGATAAGTGGTAAGATTTAAAATAAAAAAAAACATATTAATCAGGTGTAATGAAATAACCCACATTTTGAGACACCTCTGAACAGTTAATGTTTAAACAACGCGCGGTTCTTGGCATAAGGTCAATCCCGTGAAACACGTAAAATATTCAACATTGAACGCTGATTGTCTGGCTACGCTGTAATACATTTAAAATTATGAACTTCATCTCTGACCCGTAAATTATATACCGCAATAAAGCAAACTTTGAAATCTGCTGTAAAATCTCCAGAACAAAAATTATTTTTGTTGGGTGGACATAATGATAAGGTTATATGCTAAATCTCATCATTTTCCTTCAGTTGGTTACTGAGATATGGAATTTTATATTGGGGCAGACAAAAGTAAACACACTATAGTTCATAACTTGGCGACAATTATCAATCAGTTCTTGTGTCTCCAGTTCAGCCTTACCTGCTGACCAATCACAGCACTCCCTATAATGACGTATTAAAGAAACGGGAATCAATAATTGCTTTCCTATGTAGCTTGTTTTGGTAACGTAGGTGGAGAAACACTTATTGGTTTCGCTGGTATCAAGACCAGAGGTAAGTTTAGTTGTTCAGACTGTAAGTTAGTGAACAATATTTTACCAAAACTGGAGGTGTATTGGGTAAATGGTGCTGGCCCCATACTTTTTTAACCAATCCGTACTCTGTGTGGTGTTCTCAATATCACGCCGTTAGCTTTTCTTTCTGTTACCTACTCTAGGCTGGGTCTACTTGGGAGCTTAGGTCAGTTTGTAACAAATCTTTCCCAGGATAGAGATTTCAAAACATGAACTCTGGGCCAGCAGGCAACATAATCCTTTGTAGCCAACATGATATTGATTACTTCATTGTGTGGGATATATCTCACAACCTTGAGGTAGGGTTGTTAGACGTCCCGGTTTTCCTGGACAAAACAGGTGTTTAATTAAATGTTTCGCTGTCCTAAAAAGGCTTTCGGAACGCCTATTTGTCCAGGGTCTCTTTTTCTGTCAAATGAAATGTTTAATTTCAAGTGTTTTTCTCAATGTTTGGTTCGTAACACTGTTTAATTTGAAAACTGCTAATATCCGCGGGCGCAGACTCAGTAGTTTCGTTTTCAGTATCTCTGGCGTCAATAGTTCGTTGATTTCGGTCTGTAAATTGTATGTAAACTAGGCTTTAAATATTTAACAACGTGATCTCTGTGTGGGGCGAAATGAATGACATTCTTATTTGTTATTGGTGATAATCATATATAGAGTTGTGTGATCGCACTAACGGATTTCAAAATGAAGGAGAAAGTGTTCTTTCCAGGAAAATACATTCAAAAGAATGGTGTTTAAAGAAAAATACGAAGAAGAAATGGTTAGCATGGGATGACGTTTTAGAGGATTCTTAGTAAATTTCGTTATTATTGCTAACATCATCAGGTTGTTGACTGAATCTATTCAACTTTTGGTGGTGTTTCCCCTCTGAAATATCTGTTTGGAATTGCATCTTTTCTTGCGCCCTATTCACAGCTTACCCTACGGTCCTTTCCTAGGCTCGTGCTGTAACTGACTTTGTGCGTCTCAGCCCTTTAACTGCTGTATGCTGCATGGTAGTTGTTGTTACGTAAAACCAGTTCTAACATACGGCTGCCAATCCTGGACAAATTGTTAACAAGCGAAAATAAAATCCTTAGATGTTTTGGATATATAGTTTTATAGAACAGCCACGATGAGTATTCTGGACATTTTGACGTAGGCCAAGACGCACAGACAATGTATCACAAACATCAGAAAGAATCATTCACCATTATTTGGCCACATTGTAAGGAGACAAAAACTGGAACATCTTGTTACAAATGGAACGATTCATGGAAAGAGACATAGAGGAAAGCAACAACAGAAAATTTTAGACGGTCGTATGTCTTGGAGTGGACGAGATCCAAAACACAAATTGATACCTGCCGTAAGAGATTGCAAGATGACGTGAAGCATGATTGCTCATGACAGTCGGCAAGGCACTTGAAGATATTGTTACAGCATTATGACTACCACATCCACATGAATCATTCAACAACATAATAAACGGCAGGATACTTGATAAAACAATGCTCTATTTGTCTGCACACACCATCATCATCATCTTCATGTTTCATACCGATAAACGTAGGCGGTCATGTTTCGCCTTCTCACGCTGTCACACGAGTCGTGGATCAGCTGTGTTTGTGTCTTCATTATGCCATGTGACCAAGTTATCTAGATATTTACCTCTCTACCTTCCCCTTGTTCTTTTCCTCACAATCATGCCAGTTGCCACCAGGTTCTCCAATTTATTTCGTATCATAACGTGTCCAAAATATTTTCACTGTCTACTTCCAATTTCTGTAATCAGTTTACGTTTTTCAGTTGCTTCTTGTAGGTCTTGCCCTGCTCTCATATTTCATAATTCTGCAAAGACGGCAAAATATTTTACTCTGTGAGTTTTGCGATATTTTGAGTTTTGGTGACTAAGCTATAATATTTAAATTGTTAAATTATGCCCGGATACATAAGGTACAATACATACTGTACAATGCATACTGTACAATACATACTGTGCAATACATACTGTAGGAACTGTCTAAACAAATGTTGTAAGGTCTCGGGACTATTAATCTAAGTCGGGCTCATGGACCCTAATATAACATCTCTTTTGAGGTTGAACAGGGTAGGAGTAATTGTAGAATGGAAATAATGGAATTTTTAGCGACTTATTTCTGTGGACATCGTGCATGTGTGGCTCATTATTGGCAGTTATAGAATATGTGAGAATGTATCTTCAGCCTTCCAGGACACCAAGGCAAACGTGGAAAGAGTATTTTCTCTCATGAATATGCAGTGGGGAGTGGAACGAAATCTCCTCCGCGTATAAACAGGTGAAGCAATATTTAAATGTGTATTTAATTGTTGGCCGGCGTCTGTGGTGAAGGAGTTGTATACGCTATTCGCAATCCCCCATACCGAGTTAGAAATCAGCTGCAAGCTATTTTGGAAGCAGACAGCCTTGTGTTGATTTTTAACATTGGTATGAGCGTCGGTCGTTTAGAAAGCAATGGCTGGCTACTGAACGTAAACATGCCTTTTAAATCACAAAAAGCTAAAAACAAATTCTGGGTTGGCTGCGACGTCCTGTGAAGGACTTGCAACCAATTTTTAATTAATCATCTAAGGAGCTGCTTGGAGTGTATGGTTATGGCACACAGCGAGAAGATCTTTTCTTCCTGGCTTTGTGGTCAGACAAACATCATATGTAGTCGATGCAGGAGTCAGCGAGGAAGGTTACAATTCTGAAGCTATTCTTCTTATAGTTCATGCCGAGTGGCGTTGGTGATCATGTTTGTCCATATCCTTCTGTCTCTCATGCTTCCAATCACGTCTATTACCGAAGTTCCTCCATGCCATGTCAAACTGTCCAGCATCTTCTCTTTTGGTCTCCCCCTGCCTCTCTTCCCCTCCAGCCTTCCCGTTGTGACGACATACTCCATATTTCCCCTTTCTCATGACATGCCCAAAGAATGTGGACTGTCTTCTTGTGGTGCACGTAAGGAACTCTCTTTGTGAGTTAGTACCATTGGCGATATCTTCATTGATCTTTCTATCCGTCCACTTTCTATCTGTCTCTTTATGTCTTTACGAAACAATTAATATGCACGAAATAACTAAGTTGTAGTATTGAATGTGATATCTTTTCTTAATCTTATTATTTTTATTATTAATCCTAATAGTGACATTATTAATGTTTGCAACATGTGTGATTCTTCTTATGCTTAAAAGAAATGTTCCCATTTCTTACTTACACAATCTGGCAACCCTGATCTATGTAAAGCCCCTTCCATTTCTCAACAATCTCGACACAAAGACCAAACCTAACTAGGGCAACTATAAATATATTTCCTAGGTCAAATAATCTCTATTGAAACCAAAACTGCGATTCTATCATTCTAGGAACTGATTAAACTAGAACTTAGTTTTCAATGTTTGTAGAGATGCAAAACATTAGCTGTTTTTTCTGCGTTATTTGTTATTTTAAAGCGTAAAAATTAGCTATTTTGTCTGCGTTAATTTTTATTTTATTTTAAAGTACAAAACATTAGCTGTTTTGTCTGCGTTATTTGTTATTTTAAAGAGTAAATCATTAGCTGTGTTGTCTGCATTATTTGTCATTTTAAAGTGTGAAACATTAGCTGTTTTGTCTGCGTTATTTTTTATTTTAAAGCTACCGTTACGGGAGTCTCCGTGGTGAAGTAATCACGCCGCCTGCCTTGCGTTCCCAACATCGTGGGTTCGATTCTGGGCTCCGTCGTTCGGTTCACAAGTTCAATTTTCTCAGACACTTTTGGGGATCGTCGCTGTAGCTATGGAGTCCGTTCTTTTGGCGACGCTCTCGGCAGGCCTCTTCTATCTGATGAAAGAGACCTAACCATATGGGATAAAACCTGGCGCAAAGAGGCCCTTTAAACCCAGTTTTTAAAAGCGCGCGTTATTTCCTAGATAGTGCGTACGAAACCCATTTTTTTAAACAACCTCTGGTCTTAACTAAACACTTTCTATCCAAAATAGAAAGCCTTTTTTAAACTGATTGATCTGAGCAAGACATTTCTTCCGAGAAATTGTGGTGTTAACCGACGCTATTGTTTCTTCCTAAAATTATTTATCATTGTTAACTGACTGTTCTAGTGCTACTTTTTCTTCCCAGAATTATCATTGCTAATGGACTGGTCAAACGCCACTTTTTCTTCCCAGAATTACTATTGCTAACTGACTGATCTAACTCTAAGCTTTCTTCACAGAATTAACATTGTTAACTGACTTATGTGAACAGTCAGAAATATGCGAAGAACAATATGGGTTTGTAGACGGCAAAGGTACAAGACAAATAATATGTAGTTTTTGAAAACATTAATAGAACGTTTGGCAGGAGTAAACAAAGACCGAGATCCTTTTTTCACTGTCTACACAAAGGCAGAATAAGACATGCTGACATGATAAAAAGCGCTTACAAAATCTCCAAATTGAAAGGAAAGACCTTAGAATTGTAAAGAACGTACACTAGAAAGAAAATGTTGCCATAAAAATTAATAATGAAGTATGACATTACCAGCATATGAAGAGAGATATGTGACAGGGATGCGTAATGTTTCCAGATCTTTAATTTCCCTATCACTGGTGCCTTACGGTCTGGACAGACGATTATTTGTTATATTGTGCTTCATAAAGGGCTTAATAACTACAACCCATTGAGGGGACCAGGGATGGAGTAATACCTCTGCATAGCACAAAGCCGGAGCTGAATTGCAGAAACTGCAACTTGCTTATGCAGCATACCCCTATTTCGGTTTGCCTAGTTTATTCAAGAGAAAACGTAATACCAGTATATCCGGAACAAGACAAGCAGGAGAAGCTGCCGGATGAGCAAAGCGATATTCTAACTGTCCGCCTGTCGCAGCTTCCATCAAAGACCAGTAGTCGGCCACGGCTAAGTGTCTGTTCTGCCCTGCTATGACATTTAGTCTTTAGGTTGCACGCCCTCGCACCAGGGTAAGGGAAAAACGCTCCCAATTGCGCTCCTCCGTCCGAAGCCGTTGTCACAATGTGGGGTGTCGAGTTTGGTAAGGGCCGCCAAACATTTGAGGCTAGCAGAAAACAGGTGGTACCATCTACCAACTTTGATGTGGTGGCTCAGTCATATCTGACATAGACCTGACTGTTTGTTTCCCTAAAAAGTAAACATATTATGTGAAGTTAAAACATATTAGAGGAATCGCCTCGAAGGACATTGCATCAACAATATACGATACACGTATGATACAGGGTTTATATCAGATAATTAACAGAATCTGCAGGACTGGGGTGATGTTATTGTACACAGTGAGCAACTAGGGTTAGAATTAAATTGTGGGAGTGGAGGGAGCAGATATTATGTCTCATCATCTCATCTCTTCTTGTTCCTCTTGTACTTTGCGTGTTGAGGTGAAGCTTAAACAGCCGGAGAATGCTAGTTTAGGACTCCCTACTTCCGGTCACGATTATGGAGGATAGGCAGTGAAACGGTTAAGGCCTCTGGAGTGTTTCTGCTCGTGGCCATCGTTTGCATTCGCATGTTCCTCATGTTGGACTGGTAGTTTATGGTTCTGTCGCCATGCTTCTGAGTTCAGTGCGTGGCGCGACGTTGTGAGCTGTAAATTTCGTGTGAAATGCTTTTAAATCTGCCCGAGTTTGTGGAGCGTGAACTGCAAGTTCAGAGCAATGGCGGCTGGCTATGTCCCAAAATTTACCGGTTTTTGTGCCTTATCCAGAAATGTGTGGCTGCTGGTCTTTTGGTTTTCTGCCGCTTAATTTGACGATGAACTGTGTTTCGCGGAGGTGTCACGAGATCGCCATAAGTTAACCAGATAATGATAATACCGACGTTTGCTTGGCGTATATTTTCTAGGCCACAACAGTCGTACTAACAGAGTAAACACAGCTGCACGGGTTACATCGGGGCAGCACATATACACATTTGGTGGTGAGTGAGAAGGAATGGATACACCGCGTTGGCAGTTCATAAACAGTTAAAATCACATAGCCTTGCCCGCTCAGGATATGGAATAGTTCCGTCTGTCATTTATAGTTCCGGACATCAGGCGAAATGGCGGCTGGGATTGTCACTACTGAACAGAAGATTGACAGTTTATCAACAGGTCGGAAGTGCCCGACTAGGGAGAAAACGGTCAGACTGTCATTGGGTATTTCCCGACATCAAACGGAATGGCGGATTTGACTGTCACCACATGACAGAAAGTTGAGGGCTGGTTATTGGAAACAGTGGAACACCTGCAGTACATCAACAACGTCACGTGCACAATGTAAGGTTGTTTGGAAAACCATGATTGGCAGCTTGGTATCGAAACCCTTTGTTGGAACTGTACAGTAACTCTCTAGATTGTTTTGGATGTCAAAACCAGTGATGACAAATCTAACATTAATGAAGCCAGGGAGGATGGATCCCTGACAAGGGAGGGTGCCCACTATGCCACCTGTGTGGGGGCATAAAGGATAACGTCACGTGGCCAACTTTGGTAGTTTGCCATATAAACCCGAGTTGGGGCCAACTAGGGGGACTTGAAAATGTGGCTCTAGTCGGAGTGCAATGGCACTGCAGTGCTTAGTGGAAATAATATCTACCGTGTGTTAATTAGGGACTTAATTTTACACGTGCCTATAATGGCAGATGTAGATATGATTGATAGGACTGCAGTAGTGCCATTTAAGGTATAACCTATTAATATAGTCTATTAGTTCTAATTAATATAGACTGTAGCCTTGTTAAAACTATAGTGTGATGATTAGCACTGTTAGTGGAAACTAGTTAGAGTAGACTAGTGATATTAGCTCTGCTAGTTAAGAATAGAGTAGGGTAGTGGTGATAAGCTATGCTAGTTAAGAATAGAGTAATGATGGATAATTGGGAGACGGGGAAATTGCCCGCTGGGGTTTTGCACTCTGTATTGGTCTTTCCTTGTCATAGCCTGATTCGGCCCTAGGTGGGTAGCTAATCTGCTCTATGACAAAGTTTAGTTAGCTAAAGATCATTAAGCAAGGCAATAGGCTTACACTCAGCCGATAGGATCAGTGACTAGTACTATCACCAGATGTGTTGTTTCTATCCTAGGTTCCCTACCAGATCCGAGGAAACGCAACAAGTTTTTAGGAAAGGTTCAAATCCCATTCGGAAGAACACCAGTGGAACAGTCAATAAAGTTTCGTACAGAACGTAACTAAAGCTAGAAGGAAGATGATTCACCAAAGAGGGTGATGATTACGGATGCACCACACAGCATCAGACAGTTGTAACTAACCGAGAACATTAATTATTATAGTTACCTAGTGTGATATAATCTCGTGTAATAGAACACAAGACATGATACTTGAGGCTAGATAGACACGAGTGAGGATCAAGTACATTTACAATTAACATTAATAACTGTGTACACACTACAAAGGACTTGTGCATTTTTTTGGGGGGAACGATAGGAACGGACATTGTGTAGGGTGCAACCGGTCCATGATTAACTGTTAATACCACCGGTGTCTATTTCGGATGTTCATGAAATGGGATTACCAGAGGTCTACAGAGGCAAGTCCGTATCCGGCAAGATGGTTTCGGCACTGGGTGAGATGTACCTGTTCTGACGTAACGTGCTGTGGTCTATCCTTGCTAGGATCAGCTGACTGGGTTGTTGTCTGAGAGTCCGATTCTACACACTTTATAGAACACGTCACACATTTTCTTCGCATACACGTCTCATATACGTTACACTTTTCTTTTAATAAATTAATCTTTATTAATTTTTAGAAGCAAGAGTTGTTGAGTATGTTGCGTTGGGGAAGTATGAGAAGGGGGCATAGTACGACAGTGAGAGAGTGATAGGAAAAGGTGTCCACGGGCTGATGGAGTGTGTTGGACGGAAGCTGGTGGATTTTCCAGAATATTGAGAGGAAAATATTATAATGTGGGTGTCGACTCTCTTCACTCCAGGGACGACACTGTAAAGGAGGACACGACATTATTGGGGGCTCGTAAACGGAATCTTTGGACAGCGGGATCTCTCGTAAACGGGATCTTTGGACAGCGGGATCTCTCGTAAACGGAATCTGTGGACAGCGTGATCTCTCGTAAACGGGATCTTTGGACAGCGGGATCTCTCGTAAACGGAATCCTTGGACAGCGAGATCTCCTGCAAGCAGGAACCTTTGACAGTGGGATCTTCTAACAACGGGGTCTTTTGACACGGGATCCTTAGTTATAAGAGGGAGATATCATTTTGGAGAATCCAGCTAGAGTGAATGTGGATAGGGGTTAGGACAAATATCTTACCTGTTCACACTTCACACGTCTGCATAGGTCTGTGGTCCTGATTCTACTCTTGTCACTGAGTGAATGTGCTGTGCGTGGTAATATCTAGATTTATAGTACTTGTTCATATATCTGTATAGTAATTTGCAGTTATATTGTACTCGACCTCCTAGCTTACCTCTCTGTATAATGGCCACCCCTAAACTAACCACGTTAGAATTAAAGGCAAAGGGGGAAGAAATGGGATTGGCGGGTTCTGCTCTAACGGATTACATACAGGAAGTGGAGAGAGAGTATCGTCAAGCAGAACGGGAAGATCGAAAGGCCGAGCTGGAATTGAGAAGGATGGAGTTGGAACAAGCAGCTAAGAAATTGGAAGCTGAGCAAGCAGCTAAGAAATTGGAAGCTGAGCAAGCAGCTAAGAAATTTGAAGCTGAGCAAGCAGCTAGGAAATTTGAAGCTGAGCAAGCAACTAGGAAATTAGAAGCTGAACAGGAAGCACAGAAAAGGGAGCACGAGTACCGGATGAGGGAACTCGAGTTGAAGAGTCAATCTAATGGAGAAACTAAGGGAGCAGTTGGAGGTTCCTCCATCGCAGGCTCAACACCAGTAGGTGGACATGGGTACCAGGCCATGAAGTTTCCTTTGGCGGTCTACGAGGAGGACAAAGAGAAGATTGACCAGTACCTTCAACGCTTCGAGGCTATTTCGGTTGCTATGGGTCTGGAGCGTAACAAATGGAATCTCAAGCTATCCCAGGGTTTACGCGGGACCGGCTACGAGGTTTATTCTCGCCTGCCACCAGGACATGAGAACAATTATGACGAGTTAAAGACGGCTCTGCTGAAACGATTCGAGGTTACGTCACATATCTACCGGAAAAAATTTCGAGCAGCGAAACGAGAACCGGGGGAGTAGTTTGCCGCCTACAGTTTGCGTCTAAAATCTTATCTCCATAAGTGGATGGATTTGGCTGGGTTCGCACATGACTATGAGAGTCTGGAAGAGCTCATGGTGGTCGACCAGTTGAAGAAGCAAATGTCTAAACCTCTCAGGACGTTCCTGGGAGAACAAGGAGCGGAACGTATTGACCTCGTGACTAAATTAGCAGAACGGTTCGTCGAAGTACATGGGGAGGCAGGGGAAAACCTTTCCACCAACTCCAAAAGTCAAGAGAAACATGACAAGAAGAAAACCAAAAAACTCAGGAACAAAAAAGTGGGAACCTTATGTGCCAAAAATCAGAGGATAGTTCAGAGAAGAAGAAGGAGGGAAGCAAGAGCACTTCAAGCTCTACACCTAAACGACCGTGGTCGGAGAAGTGGTGTTCAATTTGTAAGTCACCCTCTCACAATACGAGGGACTGCAAATCGAAGGCTAAGAACCCTCACTTCGCAGCATGTCAAGTGACTTCCAAGGAGGTTGTCACGGAAAATGCCAAGGTCAACAAGGAAGCTCGCCACCAGGAGAGCTCACTCAAGTCTGGCAATAGAAAATCTAGGACAGGGAAATGGTGAAACCAATGCCAGTCGAATACGCACAATGCTATTGACTGCAGAGGAGAGTCAGGAGACACTCAATTCGTCGTGTGCCCCGGGAAACCTAAGGAGCCCACCGAACAGGTCGAGGCCGAGGAAGAGACTCCAGACCAGCAAAAACCACCTGTAGTGGAATTGGTAGAGGTTAACGGTCGTCAAATGGAGTGTTTATACGACACAGGACTGAACGGGGAGGCCGTGATTTCTGCGGATCTGGTACATCCAGAACAATTCACAGGTGAGACATTGGATATACAGCCTGCACAGAAGAGTGCTGTAGTCATGAAGTTGCCTATTGCTAATGTGGAGATTCGGTCAAGGTACGTCACCGGCACCATCAAGGCTGCTGTATTGACCGATCCCATTTTTCCAGTCATCCTAGGTTGCCGGTATGTCTTTCTGGGAATGCCCAGGGAGCCAATCCATATGGGAGCAATGCAGACTCGCTCTCAGACGAAAACGGAAGAGGCAGACGCAATTGTGACTAACCCAATGCCGGGGGAGCTACAAACTGCCCAGAGTGAGGATGATACTTTACGTCCTTGCTACAGAAAGCTGCAGAAAAGTGCTGATCCACCAGGACGGGGACAGTACTACATGAAGAATAGGATACTCTACAGGAGAGCAGGAAGGGGAGACAACCTATACGGTCAGTTGGTCGTCCCGAAAGCTCACCGGTCCCAGATTCTTCATATGGGGCATACCATCTCCTTTAGTGGACACATGGGTATTGCCGCCACCATGCAGCGGATTTCCTGTCATTACTATTGGCCGGGAATGACAGATGATGTGCATCGGTATGTGAAGTCATGCCCTGAGTGCCAGAGGGTGGCACCAAAACACTGGACAGCACCGGTGGTGTTGGGTGAGATGCCCATCATGAACTCTCCTTTCGAGAGGGTAGCCATCGATATCGTGGGTCCACTTCCCAGGACTAGGAAGAGGAACATGTATATACTCACAATGGTGGATTGCTGTACAATGTGGGGTGATGCTATACCGTTGACCACGATTGACTCGAAAAGAGTGGCGGACGCACTGATGGAGGCCTTTACCAGATTAGGCTTTCCGGATCAAATTCTGACGGACAATGGATCTCAGTTTTGTGGAAAACCCATGGAGGAGGTATTTAGGGTGTTTCACTCTAACCACATACATACCAGCCCTTACCACCCTCAAGCCAATGGACAAGTGGAGCGTTTCAACGGCACGTTGATGACAATGCTCAGGAAACTAGCGCAGGAAAAACCTGATAGGTGGGATGAATATATCCCAGCAGCACTCTTTGCCTATCGGGAAGTTCCTCATGGCTCAACAGGACTACCACCCGCTACGTTGCTGTTTGGTCGTCCAATCAAAGGACCGTTGGAAGCCATGTTGAGGAGTTGGACTGAAGAGGGGACGTCAGAAGAAGTGATCTCATCCTACAAATACGTGGAGGAACTGAAAGAAAAACTCCACAAGGGATGGACTCTGGCAAATCAAAACGTGAAAAAGGCCAGGAAAAGACATGCGGCTTACTACAACCGTAGGTCTAAAGAAAGATCTCTAGAGGTGGGAGATAAAGTCTTGTTGCTATTCCCAACGGGAAACAACAAACTGGAGATAGGTTGGCAAGGACCATTTCCCGTGGTAAGTGTGATATCCAGAACCAACTATCAGATCCGGATCCGGGGAAAGTCGAAAATTTTCCATATCAATCTCTTGCGGAAATACGAAGAGAGACCCGGAGACAAGGCAGCTCACCTCATGGCAATGGCAGTTGCAGTGGAGACGGAAGTGGGAACCAGCGAGGGCAGGGAATATCCCTTGGTACACCAGGAAACCTATAGGGATGTGAAAGTGAACCCTGATCTGACCTCCCAGGAGAGGGAAAGGATAACCCAGGTTCTCAAGTCTCATAAGGAGATACTGACTGATAAACCAGGACGAACGAGGTTGGTTGAGTTCGAGATGACTTGAACCACACAGGAGCCTGTTCGCCAAAAGGTTTACCCAGTGCCATTCTCTAAAGAAAAGGCCCTGGAGGAGGAAATACAAAAACTGCTGGAGGATGACGTGATTGCACCATCCACATCCCCATACAATGCGGGGGTAGTTTTGTTACGCAAACCAAGTGGAGAACACAGGTTGTGTATAGATTACCGACTTCTGAACAGTCAAACACAGTTTCAGGTGGAACCTTTGCCGAATCCAACTCAGTTATTCGCTAGGCTCCATATGGCTCGGTACTTTTCAAAGGTGGATCTGAGTCGGGGGTACTATCAGATACCAGTCAAACCGGAGATTCGACCACTGTTAGCTTTCAGTACACCCAGTGGACACTACGAATTCAAGGTCATGCCCTTTGGACTCAGCAATGCACCTAGTGTGTTTACACGCATGATGAGGACTTTACTAGATCCGTTACAGGATCCGTCCATCATCTCATTCATGGATGATATTCTGATTTCCAGTGACAGCTTGGATGACCACTTACAATCCTTGGAGAGAGTGTTTAATAGACTCAAGGAAGCAGGGCTTACCGCTCGTCCAACCAAGTGCATGATTGGTTACCAGACTCTGGAATTTCTAGGCCACACCATCACTCCAGGACACATAGTCCCGGAAGAAAAGAACCTGGAGAAAATCAGAAATGCACCAAGGCCAAAAACGAAGAAGGATGTGCGATCTTTTTTCTCGTTGTGTGGGTTTTACCACAAATTATCCCACATTTCACTGAACTGGGAGCTCCGTTGACGGAAACCTTGAAAAAGGGATTCCCGGACCAAATCATTTGGACACCAGAATGTGAGAAGGCCTATAGTCAGTTAAAGGAGGCCTTGGTCAGCAAACCTGTATTACAGCTCCCTGACCTTTCCAAACAATTTGTGTTGAGAACAGATGCGAGTGGGATTGGGAGTGGGGCAGCTCTGTTACAGGAAGGAAAAGACGATGCTTCGGTTTTGAAACTTGTAGCATACGCAAGTAAGAAACTTCTACAGGCGGAGAGGAATTATTCAACCGTCGAGAGAGAGTGCTTGTCCCTCGTATGGGCAGTGCAAAAATTTCAGCCATATTTGTATGGAGTTAAGTTTCGAGTCCAGTCAGATCATCAGCCCCTGATGTTCCTAGCTACTTCTCAGAAGCTCAACGCCCGGTTGATGCGGTGGTCGTTGTTACTTCAACCTTATAATTTCACAGTAGAGTACATTCCTGGGAAGGAAAATGTTGGAGCGGACTTCTTGTCAAGACACCCAGCTCCGGAAGAAGAAGAATGAATCATCTGGATTAAACTCATGGTGGAGAAGAGTGAGATAAACTACTCTCTTAAGAGGGGGCCTATGTCACGAGATCGCCATGAGTTAACCAGATAATAATACCGAGGTTTGCTTGGCGTATATTTTCTAGGCCACAACAGTCGTACTAACAGAGTAAACACAGCTGCACGGGTTACATCGGGGCAGCACATATACACATTTGGTGGTGAGTGAGAAGGAATGGATACACCGCGTTGGCAGTTCATAAACAGTTAAAATCACATAGCCTTGCCCGCTCAGGATATGGAATAGTTCCGTCTGTCATTTATAGTTCCGGACATCAGGCGAAATGGCGGCTGGGATTGTCACTACTGAACAGAAGATTGACAGTTTATCAACAGGTCGGAAGTGCCCGACTAGGGAGAAAACGGTCAGACTGTCATTGGGTATTTCCCGACATCAAACGGAATGGCGGATTTGACTGTCACCACATGACAGAAAGTTGAGGGCTGGTTATTGGAAACAGTGGAACACCTGCAGTACATCAACAACGTCACGTGCACAATGTAAGGTTGTTTGGAAAACCATGATTGGCAGCTTGGTATCGAAACCCTTTGTTGGAACTGTACAGTAACTCTCTAGATTGTTTTGGATGTCAAAACCAGTGATGACAAATCTAACATTAATGAAGCCAGGGAGGATGGATCCCTGACAAGGGAGGGTGCCCACTATGCCACCTGTGTGGGGGCATAAAGGATAACGTCACGTGGCCAACTTTGGTAGTTTGCCATATAAACCCGAGTTGGGGCCAACTAGGGGGACTTGAAAATGTGGCTCTAGTCGGAGTGCAATGGCACTGCAGTGCTTAGTGGAAATAATATCTACCGTGTGTTAATTAGGGACTTAATTTTACACGTGCCTATAATGGCAGATGTAGATATGATTGATAGGACTGCAGTAGTGCCATTTAAGGTATAACCTATTAATATAGTCTATTAGTTCTAATTAATATAGACTGTAGCCTTGTTAAAACTATAGTGTGATGATTAGCACTGTTAGTGGAAACTAGTTAGAGTAGACTAGTGATATTAGCTCTGCTAGTTAAGAATAGAGTAGGGTAGTGGTGATAAGCTATGCTAGTTAAGAATAGAGTAATGATGGATAATTGGGAGACGGGGAAATTGCCCGCTGGGGTTTTGCACTCTGTATTGGTCTTTCCTTGTCATAGCCTGATTCGGCCCTAGGTGGGTAGCTAATCTGCTCTATGACAAAGTTTAGTTAGCTAAAGATCATTAAGCAAGGCAATAGGCTTACACTCAGCCGATAGGATCAGTGACTAGTACTATCACCAGATGTGTTGTTTCTATCCTAGGTTCCCTACCAGATCCGAGGAAACGCAACAAGTTTTTAGGAAAGGTTCAAATCCCATTCGGAAGAACACCAGTGGAACAGTCAATAAAGTTTCGTACAGAACGTAACTAAAGCTAGAAGGAAGATGATTCACCAAAGAGGGTGATGATTACGGATGCACCACACAGCATCAGACAGTTGTAACTAACCGAGAACATTAATTATTATAGTTACCTAGTGTGATATAATCTCGTGTAATAGAACACAAGACATGATACTTGAGGCTAGATAGACACGAGTGAGGATCAAGTACATTTACAATTAACATTAATAACTGTGTACACACTACAAAGGACTTGTGCATTTTTTTGGGGGGAACGATAGGAACGGACATTGTGTAGGGTGCAACCGGTCCATGATTAACTGTTAATACCACCGGTGTCTATTTCGGATGTTCATGAAATGGGATTACCAGAGGTCTACAGAGGCAAGTCCGTATCCGGCAAGATGGTTTCGGCACTGGGTGAGATGTACCTGTTCTGACGTAACGTGCTGTGGTCTATCCTTGCTAGGATCAGCTGACTGGGTTGTTGTCTGAGAGTCCGATTCTACACACTTTATAGAACACGTCACACATTTTCTTCGCATACACGTCTCATATACGTTACACTTTTCTTTTAATAAATTAATCTTTATTAATTTTTAGAAGCAAGAGTTGTTGAGTATGTTGCGTTGGGGAAGTATGAGAAGGGGGCATAGTACGACAGTGAGAGAGTGATAGGAAAAGGTGTCCACGGGCTGATGGAGTGTGTTGGACGGAAGCTGGTGGATTTTCCAGAATATTGAGAGGAAAATATTATAATGTGGGTGTCGACTCTCTTCACTCCAGGGACGACACTGTAAAGGAGGACACGACATTATTGGGGGCTCGTAAACGGAATCTTTGGACAGCGGGATCTCTCGTAAACGGGATCTTTGGACAGCGGGATCTCTCGTAAACGGAATCTGTGGACAGCGTGATCTCTCGTAAACGGGATCTTTGGACAGCGGGATCTCTCGTAAACGGAATCCTTGGACAGCGAGATCTCCTGCAAGCAGGAACCTTTGACAGTGGGATCTTCTAACAACGGGGTCTTTTGACACGGGATCCTTAGTTATAAGAGGGAGATATCATTTTGGAGAATCCAGCTAGAGTGAATGTGGATAGGGGTTAGGACAAATATCTTACCTGTTCACACTTCACACGTCTGCATAGGTCTGTGGTCCTGATTCTACTCTTGTCACTGAGTGAATGTGCTGTGCGTGGTAATATCTAGATTTATAGTACTTGTTCATATATCTGTATAGTAATTTGCAGTTATATTGTACTCGACCTCCTAGCTTACCTCTCTGTATAATGGCCACCCCTAAACTAACCACGTTAGAATTAAAGGCAAAGGGGGAAGAAATGGGATTGGCGGGTTCTGCTCTAACGGATTACATACAGGAAGTGGAGAGAGAGTATCGTCAAGCAGAACGGGAAGATCGAAAGGCCGAGCTGGAATTGAGAAGGATGGAGTTGGAACAAGCAGCTAAGAAATTGGAAGCTGAGCAAGCAGCTAAGAAATTGGAAGCTGAGCAAGCAGCTAAGAAATTTGAAGCTGAGCAAGCAGCTAGGAAATTTGAAGCTGAGCAAGCAACTAGGAAATTAGAAGCTGAACAGGAAGCACAGAAAAGGGAGCACGAGTACCGGATGAGGGAACTCGAGTTGAAGAGTCAATCTAATGGAGAAACTAAGGGAGCAGTTGGAGGTTCCTCCATCGCAGGCTCAACACCAGTAGGTGGACATGGGTACCAGGCCATGAAGTTTCCTTTGGCGGTCTACGAGGAGGACAAAGAGAAGATTGACCAGTACCTTCAACGCTTCGAGGCTATTTCGGTTGCTATGGGTCTGGAGCGTAACAAATGGAATCTCAAGCTATCCCAGGGTTTACGCGGGACCGGCTACGAGGTTTATTCTCGCCTGCCACCAGGACATGAGAACAATTATGACGAGTTAAAGACGGCTCTGCTGAAACGATTCGAGGTTACGTCACATATCTACCGGAAAAAATTTCGAGCAGCGAAACGAGAACCGGGGGAGTAGTTTGCCGCCTACAGTTTGCGTCTAAAATCTTATCTCCATAAGTGGATGGATTTGGCTGGGTTCGCACATGACTATGAGAGTCTGGAAGAGCTCATGGTGGTCGACCAGTTGAAGAAGCAAATGTCTAAACCTCTCAGGACGTTCCTGGGAGAACAAGGAGCGGAACGTATTGACCTCGTGACTAAATTAGCAGAACGGTTCGTCGAAGTACATGGGGAGGCAGGGGAAAACCTTTCCACCAACTCCAAAAGTCAAGAGAAACATGACAAGAAGAAAACCAAAAAACTCAGGAACAAAAAAGTGGGAACCTTATGTGCCAAAAATCAGAGGATAGTTCAGAGAAGAAGAAGGAGGGAAGCAAGAGCACTTCAAGCTCTACACCTAAACGACCGTGGTCGGAGAAGTGGTGTTCAATTTGTAAGTCACCCTCTCACAATACGAGGGACTGCAAATCGAAGGCTAAGAACCCTCACTTCGCAGCATGTCAAGTGACTTCCAAGGAGGTTGTCACGGAAAATGCCAAGGTCAACAAGGAAGCTCGCCACCAGGAGAGCTCACTCAAGTCTGGCAATAGAAAATCTAGGACAGGGAAATGGTGAAACCAATGCCAGTCGAATACGCACAATGCTATTGACTGCAGAGGAGAGTCAGG
The DNA here is from genome assembly GCA_963921405.1 of Cepaea hortensis. Lineage (NCBI taxonomy): Eukaryota > Metazoa > Mollusca > Gastropoda > Stylommatophora > Helicidae > Cepaea > Cepaea hortensis. The sequence continues at coordinate 26,338,259 of OY992885.1, forward strand.
AGACACTCAATTCGTCGTGTGCCCCGGGAAACCTAAGGAGCCCACCGAACAGGTCGAGGCCGAGGAAGAGACTCCAGACCAGCAAAAACCACCTGTAGTGGAATTGGTAGAGGTTAACGGTCGTCAAATGGAGTGTTTATACGACACAGGACTGAACGGGGAGGCCGTGATTTCTGCGGATCTGGTACATCCAGAACAATTCACAGGTGAGACATTGGATATACAGCCTGCACAGAAGAGTGCTGTAGTCATGAAGTTGCCTATTGCTAATGTGGAGATTCGGTCAAGGTACGTCACCGGCACCATCAAGGCTGCTGTATTGACCGATCCCATTTTTCCAGTCATCCTAGGTTGCCGGTATGTCTTTCTGGGAATGCCCAGGGAGCCAATCCATATGGGAGCAATGCAGACTCGCTCTCAGACGAAAACGGAAGAGGCAGACGCAATTGTGACTAACCCAATGCCGGGGGAGCTACAAACTGCCCAGAGTGAGGATGATACTTTACGTCCTTGCTACAGAAAGCTGCAGAAAAGTGCTGATCCACCAGGACGGGGACAGTACTACATGAAGAATAGGATACTCTACAGGAGAGCAGGAAGGGGAGACAACCTATACGGTCAGTTGGTCGTCCCGAAAGCTCACCGGTCCCAGATTCTTCATATGGGGCATACCATCTCCTTTAGTGGACACATGGGTATTGCCGCCACCATGCAGCGGATTTCCTGTCATTACTATTGGCCGGGAATGACAGAAGATGTGCATCGGTATGTGAAGTCATGCCCTGAGTGCCAGAGGGTGGCACCAAAACACTGGACAGCACCGGTGGTGTTGGGTGAGATGCCCATCATGAACTCTCCTTTCGAGAGGGTAGCCATCGATATCGTGGGTCCACTTCCCAGGACTAGGAAGAGGAACATGTATATACTCACAATGGTGGATTGCTGTACAATGTGGGGTGATGCTATACCGTTGACCACGATTGACTCGAAAAGAGTGGCGGACGCACTGATGGAGGCCTTTACCAGATTAGGCTTTCCGGATCAAATTCTGACGGACAATGGATCTCAGTTTTGTGGAAAACCCATGGAGGAGGTATTTAGGGTGTTTCACTCTAACCACATACATACCAGCCCTTACCACCCTCAAGCCAATGGACAAGTGGAGCGTTTCAACGGCACGTTGATGACAATGCTCAGGAAACTAGCGCAGGAAAAACCTGATAGGTGGGATGAATATATCCCAGCAGCACTCTTTGCCTATCGGGAAGTTCCTCATGGCTCAACAGGACTACCACCCGCTACGTTGCTGTTTGGTCGTCCAATCAAAGGACCGTTGGAAGCCATGTTGAGGAGTTGGACTGAAGAGGGGACGTCAGAAGAAGTGATCTCATCCTACAAATACGTGGAGGAACTGAAAGAAAAACTCCACAAGGGATGGACTCTGGCAAATCAAAACGTGAAAAAGGCCAGGAAAAGACATGCGGCTTACTACAACCGTAGGTCTAAAGAAAGATCTCTAGAGGTGGGAGATAAAGTCTTGTTGCTATTCCCAACGGGAAACAACAAACTGGAGATAGGTTGGCAAGGACCATTTCCCGTGGTAAGTGTGATATCCAGAACCAACTATCAGATCCGGATCCGGGGAAAGTCGAAAATTTTCCATATCAATCTCTTGCAGAAATACGAAGAGAGACCCGGAGACAAGGCAGCTCACCTCATGGCAATGGCAGTTGCAGTGGAGACGGAAGTGGGAACCAGCGAGGGCAGGGAATATCCCTTGGTACACCAGGAAACCTATAGGGATGTGAAAGTGAACCCTGATCTGACCTCCCAGGAGAGGGAAAGGATAACCCAGGTTCTCAAGTCTCATAAGGAGATACTGACTGATAAACCAGGACGAACGAGGTTGGTTGAGTTCGAGATGACTTGAACCACACAGGAGCCTGTTCGCCAAAAGGTTTACCCAGTGCCATTCTCTAAAGAAAAGGCCCTGGAGGAGGAAATACAAAAACTGCTGGAGGATGACGTGATTGCACCATCCACATCCCCATACAATGCGGGGGTAGTTTTGTTACGCAAACCAAGTGGAGAACACAGGTTGTGTATAGATTACCGACTTCTGAACAGTCAAACACAGTTTCAGGTGGAACCTTTGCCGAATCCAACTCAGTTATTCGCTAGGCTCCATAAGGCTCGGTACTTTTCAAAGGTGGATCTGAGTCGGGGGTACTATCAGATACCAGTCAAACCGGAGATTCGACCACTGTTAGCTTTCAGTACACCCAGTGGACACTACGAATTCAAGGTCATGCCCTTTGGACTCAGCAATGCACCTAGTGTGTTTACACGCATGATGAGGACTTTACTAGATCCGTTACAGGATCCGTCCATCATCTCATTCATGGATGATATTCTGATTTCCAGTGACAGCTTGGATGACCACTTACAATCCTTGGAGAGAGTGTTTAATAGACTCAAGGAAGCAGGGCTTACCGCTCGTCCAACCAAGTGCATGATTGGTTACCAGACTCTGGAATTTCTAGGCCACACCATCACTCCAGGACACATAGTCCCGGAAGAAAAGAACCTGGAGAAAATCAGAAATGCACCAAGGCCAAAAACGAAGAAGGATGTGCGATCTTTTTTCTCGTTGTGTGGGTTTTACCACAAATTATCCCACATTTCACTGAACTGGGAGCTCCGTTGACGGAAACCTTGAAAAAGGGATTCCCGGACCAAATCATTTGGACACCAGAATGTGAGAAGGCCTATAGTCAGTTAAAGGAGGCCTTGGTCAGCAAACCTGTATTACAGCTCCCTGACCTTTCCAAACAATTTGTGTTGAGAACAGATGCGAGTGGGATTGGGAGTGGGGCAGCTCTGTTACAGGAAGGAAAAGACGATGCTTCGGTTTTGAAACTTGTAGCATACGCAAGTAAGAAACTTCTACAGGCGGAGAGGAATTATTCAACCGTCGAGAGAGAGTGCTTGTCCCTCGTATGGGCAGTGCAAAAATTTCAGCCATATTTGTATGGAGTTAAGTTTCGAGTCCAGTCAGATCATCAGCCCCTGATGTTCCTAGCTACTTCTCAGAAGCTCAACGCCCGGTTGATGCGGTGGTCGTTGTTACTTCAACCTTATAATTTCACAGTAGAGTACATTCCTGGGAAGGAAAATGTTGGAGCGGACTTCTTGTCAAGACACCCAGCTCCGGAAGAAGAAGAATGAATCATCTGGATTAAACTCATGGTGGAGAAGAGTGAGATAAACTACTCTCTTAAGAGGGGGCCTATGTCACGAGATCGCCATGAGTTAACCAGATAATAATACCGAGGTTTGCTTGGCGTATATTTTCTAGGCCACAACAGTCGTACTAACAGAGTAAACACAGCTGCACGGGTTACATCGGGGCAGCACATATACACATTTGGTGGTGAGTGAGAAGGAATGGATACACCGCGTTGGCAGTTCATAAACAGTTAAAATCACATAGCCTTGCCCGCTCAGGATATGGAATAGTTCCGTCTGTCATTTATAGTTCCGGACATCAGGCGAAATGGCGGCTGGGATTGTCACTACTGAACAGAAGATTGACAGTTTATCAACAGGTCGGAAGTGCCCGACTAGGGAGAAAACGGTCAGACTGTCATTGGGTATTTCCCGACATCAAACGGAATGGCGGATTTGACTGTCACCACATGACAGAAAGTTGAGGGCTGGTTATTGGAAACAGTGGAACACCTGCAGTACATCAACAACGTCACGTGCACAATGTAAGGTTGTTTGGAAAACCATGATTGGCAGCTTGGTATCGAAACCCTTTGTTGGAACTGTACAGTAACTCTCTAGATTGTTTTGGATGTCAAAACCAGTGATGACAAATCTAACATTAATGGAGCCAGGGAGGATGGATCCCTGACAAGGGAGGGTGCCCAATATGCCACCTGTGTGGGGGCATAAAGGATAACGTCACGTGGCCAACTTTGGTAGTTTGCCATATAAACCCGAGTTGGGGCCAACTAGGGGGACTTGAAAATGTGGCTCTAGTCGGAGTGCAATGGCACTGCAGTGCTTAGTGGAAATAATATCTACCGTGTGTTAATTAGGGACTTAATTTTACACGTGCCTATAATGGCAGATGTAGATATGATTGATAGGACTGCAGTAGTGCCATTTAAGGTATAACCTATTAATAGTCTATTAGTTCTAATTAATATAGACTGTAGCCTTGTTAAAACTATAGTGTGATGATTAGCACTGTTAGTGGAAACTAGTTAGAGTAGACTAGTGATATTAGCTCTGCTAGTTAAGAATAGAGTAGGGTAGTGGTGATAAGCTATGCTAGTTAAGAATAGAGTAATGATGGATAATTGGGAGATGGGGAAATTGCCCGCTGGGGTTTTGCACTCTGTATTGGTCTTTCCTTGTCATAGCCTGATTCGGCCCTAGGTGGGTAGCTAATCTGCTCTATGACAAAGTTTAGTTAGCTAAAGATCATTAAGCAAGGCAATAGGCTTACACTCAGCCGATAGGATCAGTGACTAGTACTATCACCAGATGTGTTGTTTCTATCCTAGGTTCCCTACCAGATCCGAGGAAACGCAACAAGTTTTTAGGAAAGGTTCAAATCCCATTCGGAAGAACACCAGTGGAACAGTCAATAAAGTTTCGTACAGAACGTAACTAAAGCTAGAAGGAAGATGATTCACCAAAGAGGGTGATGATTACGGATGCACCACACAGCATCAGACAGTTGTAACTAACCGAGAACATTAATTATTATAGTTACCTAGTGTGATATAATCTCGTGTAATAGAACACAAGACATGATACTTGAGGCTAGATAGACACGAGTGAGGATCAAGTACATTTACAATTAACATTAATAACTGTGTACACACTACAAAGGACTTGTGCATTTTTTTTTGGGGAACGATAGGAACGGACATTGTGTAGGGTGCAACCGGTCCATGATTAACTGTTAATACCACCGGTGTCTATTTCGGATGTTCATGAAATGGGATTACCAGAGGTCTACAGAGGCAAGTCCGTATCCGGCAAGATGGTTTCGGCACTGGGTGAGATGTACCTGTTCTGACGTAACGTGCTGTGGTCTATCCTTGCTAGGATCAGCTGACTGGGTTGTTGTCTGAGAGTCCGATTCTACACACTTTATAGAACACGTCACACATTTTCTTCGCATACACGTCTCATATACGTTACACTTTTCTTTTAATAAATCAATCTTTATTAATTCTTAGAAGCAAGAGTTGTTGAGTATGTTGCGTTGGGGAAGTATGAGAAGGGGGCATAGTACGACAGTGAGAGAGTGATAGGAAAAGGTGTCCACGGGCTGATGGAGTGTGTTGGACGGAAGCTGGTGGATTCTCCAGAATATTGAGAGGAAAATATTATAATGTGGGTGTCGACTCTCTTCACTCCAGGGACGACACTGTAAAGGGGGACACGACAGGAGGGTTGATTATTTGGCCTTCTGGAGACGGCATTATGTATAGTGAAATTATTTTTACATCTGTCAGAGGTGTTGTGGCGTGAACTGCATGCTCGAAAAATGGCGTTGCTGGCTAGAAAACATCTAGAAGCGGAACAACAACATCTAGAAATATCTGCATGCATGGCGGCTGGTCGTGTCGCAGAAGTGGCTTTTTGTTGGCCTTGTTTTCTAATAACTGCAGTTTCCATCGATGATGAACTGTATTTTCGTAGAGGACATTTGTGTTGGCATTCTGACAACGGCATTATGTACAGTGAAATTGTTTTGTTTTTTTTAAACATCTGTTCGAGGCTGTTCTGTTGCGTGAACTACATTTCTGAGAAAAAATGGCGTGGCTGGCTAGATAATATCCAGAAACTGAACAACATCTACAAATATCGAGACTTTGTAGGCTAACTTTTGGTTGGGATGGTGACTGCCGCTTCCATCACAGATGAACTACATGTTTCGTAGACGACTTTTGTGTTGGCATTCTGGCGACGGCATTATTTACAGTGAAAGTTTTTACATCTGTCCGAGGTTGTTTTCTTGCGTGAACTGCATTTCAGAGATAAAATGGCGTAATTGGCTAGAAAACATCCAGAAACGGAATTGATTGATTGATTGATTTAGGAATCGACATCACAGCATTCGGAGCATTCCCATAAGTGCTCCGTCCCCATCCTCAGCAGCCAGCGAAGAGTTCCAACACTAATAGTACCATTAGCAATCTGATTATAAGTCCGTCTCGCCTTTCCTCTGAGCGCTGAGCGTCGGCCAGATCCCTTCGTCACGCCTCGTTGTCTCATTCTTGCCAGAACCAGAAACGGAATACCAACATCTAGAAACATCGAGACTTTGCAGGTGAACATCTGGTTGGGAAGTGAATGCCACTTCTATCAAGGATGAAAGGTGTGTTTTGTAGAAGACTTTTGTGGTGAAATTCTGGTGGCGGCACCATGCACAGTGTGCCTGAGCGGGCTGTTTGTCGCGACTCCTGTATTTTCCACTTTTCACATTTGGCAGTGAGGAACATTTTATGTGATATTCACTGGCACAGGAATGGAGCATAATGGGGATGACCCGTTGCTGTGATGTTGGAACCGCGGCGACTGAACTGAACTGAACTGAACTGTACTATTAATTCTATCTGTCCATCTTTTACGTGGCCGACCTCTTCTTCTGCTTCCATTTGGTCTGTAAATCATTGCTTGTTGTAGCATACTGTTAGCTGGTAATCTAGTTGCTTGGCCAAAACATTTAACTGACTGCCTTCCGATATAATCTAGCGCTGTTATAACCTCCCCTCCCCCCCCCCCCACCCCACATTAGTCCTAGTTTCTTCATTTCTGATTTTCTCTCTTCTTGATACATTGAGTATTCTTCTCAGGCAGGAATCTAATTTCTGTTGTAATTTTTCTTTTCTCTTTTTCTGTCAGCGTCCAAGTTTGGCATTGGTAACACAGAGTTGGTAGGAATATTGTGTTGTAGAGTGCGTTCTTAGTAACTACTGATACCTGTTTAGTTTTTTAACATCGATGCCATTTGTCCAACGTGTTGATTTGCCTTCCATCAATCATGTCCCATACCGATAAGCGTGGGTGGCCATGTTTTGTCATCTCACTCGATCACCAGAGTCGTGGATCAGCTCCGTGTTTCTGTCTCGACCATGCCACGTGGCCAAGCCATCCAGGTATTTGCTTCTAGGTCTTCCCCTTGGTCTGTTCCCTTCGATCTTACCATTTGTCACCAAGTTCTCCAATTTTGCCTTATTGCATCTATTTTCGATCTCGTCTTCTGATTTGCGATTTGATGATATTATACTTCCAAAGTACTTCAAGTTCTTTACTTGTTCCAGGGAGTGTTCTTTTAGATGAATCTTTTTGTGTTTTTTTTTCCTTTTGTTATGGTCATTACCTCTGTTTTACTGATGCTAATGTTCATGAAATTATGTAAATCTTAAAAAAAAGATATAAATGCAGCGATGTTACATGCAAGTAAATGGTAAATTTCTGAAACAGCTGAAACTATCTTGGAACAGTCACAATATTTAACGGAAGATGCCTTGTGAATATTAAAATGAGAATCGCTATGACAAAAGCGGCTATTTGCAATAAGGAAAAACATGCTCACCAATCGGATAACACGGGTTTATTATTATTATTTCTTCCATGGATTAGCAAAGCAATGCGCTAACTGTCTGCCTGTCTTAGCTTCCTTAATAGACCAGTTGCCGACCTAGGCTTATGGCTTGATATGCCCCGGCATGACATTTAGTCGTTATGTTGCATTTCTTTGCACTAGGATAAGGTTTGGATCTTCTCATTTGCGCTTCTCCGACAGAAGCCGCTGGCACAATGCAGGATGTTGGGTTTGCTGAGTGCCGCCCAACATTCGGCGCTAACAGAAAGCAGGTAGTAACATCTACAGATCTGACCGAGACCTGACCTATATATATATATATATATATATATATATATATATATATATATATATATATATATATATATATATGTGTGTGTGTGTGTGTGTGTGTGTGTGTGTGTGTGTGTTTCACCTTGTCGTGGTGGGGGAGCTTGAGTTTCTCAATGACCCTGATAGCTGTGCCGGCGGTAGCGTAGCTACCAGCAGGGCCTCCCAAGCCGGACAGGTCAATTGATAGAGAACAGACAAAGAGAAACACCCTGGCCATCCAGGTTGGGGGTTGAAGCGTGGGGTTAACATCCCCACCTTTGTAAAAAACCTTTTTTGTTACGAAACAGATACACGAGCCTCGATATCGGACTGACTTATCTGGACAACGACCTTGGAACGTTAAAGGACTTGTGAGATTTGGAACATGGAATTTACGGACACTATAGCGAGCTGGAGCGGCCGAAGAACTAACCCGGGAGCTGGTTGAATATCAAATGGATATAACAGCAATTCAAGAAATAAGGTGGCCAGGAGAGGGTACTTTAGAGCAAAATTGAATGATTATAATATATGGAGGAAACACCCAAAATAAACATGAATTAGGAACAGGATGTGTCGTCAAAAAAGAGTTATAGGGGAACGTTTTAAACTTTAAAGCTGTTAATGACAGGATTAGTAAATTACGAATAAAATGTAAATGGGAAAATATAACGATGATTAATGTACATGCACCTACTGAAGAGAAAGAAGATGATATTAAAGAAGACTTTTATAATGATCTGGAAGATGTCAAAGAAGAAACCCCAAACAGGACATCTTGATTGTGCTGGGAGACTTCAATGCAAAAATAGGTAGAGAGCAAACTAATAAAAAAGTTGCCGTTATGGAAAGCTTACATACAACTTCAAATGATAATGGATGGAGAGTCATCAACCTGGCAGAAGCCAAAGGACTGCAGATTAGCAGTACCAGACTACAAAGAAAGGATATACACAAACAAACTTGGAAATCATGTGACAAGAGAACCTATAATCAATTAGATCACATTTTAATTAACAACAGAAATGCATCAAACATACAGCAAGTTAGAAGTTATAGAGGAGCTGAGTGCCACAGTGACCACTTCCTCGTTCGAGCAAACTTAAAATAAAACTTAAGAGAGCTTTCTATCCATCCATCCATCATGTGCCATGCCGGTAAGCGTGGGCGATCATGTTCTGCCATCTCACTCGATCACCAGAGTCGTGGATCAGCTCCGTGTTTCTGTCTCGACCATGCCACAAGGCCAAGCCATCCAGGTACTTGCTTCTAGGTCTTCCCCTTGGTCTGTTCCCCTCGATCTTACCAGTCGTCACCAAGTTCTCCAATCAATTTCTTCTCATAACATGCCCAAAAAAGTTTGACTGTCTACGTCTAATTTCTCTAATCAATTTACGATCTTCATTTGTTTCTTGAAGAACTTGTTCATTGGTCTTTCTGGCTGTCCATGGTATTCTTTGCATTTTCCTCAGAAACCACATCTCTACAGCCATCAGATGTTTTTCAGCCTGACTGCTCATTGTCCACGCTTCACATCCATATAAAAGTACAGGTTCTATGTAGCATCTCAACACTCTTTTTCTCGTTTCAATTGACATCTTTTTATTGGTCAGTATGTTTTCCATCTTGCTAAAGGCTACTTTTGCCATGGCGATTCTTGTTCTAATCTCTTCAAGGCATCTTCCATCAGATGTTATTACTGTTCCAAGATAATTGTACCTATTCACTTGTTGAAGAATATTCCCATTTACTTGTATATTACATTGTGGTATTTCGTTCTTCCTAGTGACGACCATAATCTGTGTCTTTTTACAATTTAATTCTAACCCTAGTTGTTCACTGTGTGTAACAATCGCATCTACTAAATTTTGCAGGTCCTGTTCATTGTCTGCAATCAAGACTGTATCATCTGCATATCTAATGTTATTGATGCATCGTCCCCCAATGTTGATTCCTTCCATATCTTCAATATTTCTGAAAATACGTTCACTGTACAGGGAAAACAGATCTGGAGACATTACACATCCCTGTCTCACCTCTCTTAATAGGTTGATATTGGCTTACTTCATTATCAACTCTTATGGCAACTTGTTGTTTCCAATATATGTTTTTTACAAGTCTAAGATCTTTTCCATCAATTTGTAGATCTTCAAGCATCCTTATCATGTTGACATGTCTCACTTTATCAAAAGCCTTTGTGTAGTCAATAAAGCAAAGGTGTAGATCTTTGTTTACTTCTATAGAACGTTCTATACTAAATTACAAAGATTACACCCAACATATAACAGAGAAAAACTACAAGAAATTACAGTCAAAGAGAAATTTACAGATGAAAAAAAATGTAAACTTGAAACTCTGCAAAACCCTTTGGAGGAAAGAGTTGACCAAACTTGGTTGAACATCAAGAATACAATTCAATCAACCGCAGAAGAATGTCTCGGTGTGTTAACCGCGCATAGAAAGAACAGATGGTTCAATCAAAAATGTGAAGAAGCAGACATTAGGAAAAAGAATGCCAGACATTTATGGTTAAATGACATCAACAACATCCAAAAGGAAGAGCATTATAGAAATGAATGTAAAGAGGCTACAAAAAATAGTCCGACAGCAGAAGCGAGAATATATGAGTAATATAATCAAAGATATGGAAACTAATCACCAGAAAAATGAATCCAGAAAATTTTTTTAAAGAACTGAAGTCAATGAAACGAGGGCACCAACAAAACACATATGGTTTAAAAGACAAAAATGGGAATATGATAAATACCAATGAGGAAATGTGCAACACATGGAAAGAATGTTTTGTTGAATTACTAAATTGTGAAGCTCCAAGTAACATTTTCCCACAGGAAGAGGTTCTAACATGCGAACCACAAATTGAAGAACCTACATTTGAAGAAATCCTATATGTAATCACACGACTTAAAAACAATAAGGCAACTGGGACTGATGGAATTGCTGCTGAATTTATAAAGGCAGGTGGCCATGCATTACATCTAAAGCTATACGAACTAATAATAAAGATCTGGAGGACAGAAGAATTACCCCATGACTGGAAAGAGTCATTATTGATACCTATCTTTAAGAAAGAAGACAAGTTCCAATGTGGAAATTATAGAGGAATATCACTACTGTCCACAAGCTATAAGATACTATCCGCAGTATTACTAAATTGACTAAAACCATATTCAGAAGACATATTAGGTGACTACCAGACAAAACAGATCAACAATAGATCAGATATTTATCTTACGACAAATAGCCGAGAAAAATTGGGAATATAAAAGAGATCTCCATAACATTTTTGTGGATTTTAAAAAGGCTTATGATAGTGTCCATAGGAATAGTCTTTGGAATGCTATGCAGGAATTTGGAATACCAAGGAATTTAATCAACATGACCAGACTATGCATGGAAGATACTTATAATATAGTAACATATAAAGGCAGGAAATCAGACCCCTTCCAAATAACATCTGGCTTGAAACAGGGTGATGCACTATCGCCGCTACTCTTCAATCTGGCTCTAGAGAAAGTTGTAAGGAAGGTAAAGAAGGAATGTGATATTGGAGGAACATCCAAGCTGCTTGGTTATGCAGATATGATATAGATATTATAGGGCAAAGTGAACAAAAGACATTGGAAATATTGACTCACTTAAAGGAAAAAGCCCAATAGATGGGGCTGTATATCAACCAAGATAAGACAGAATATATGGTAATTTCAAGAGACGGAATGGCTAAAAACTCTGGCCACATACAAATAGATAATATGACTATTAAAAGAACGGAAACATACAAATACCTGGGTGCAATCTTCAACTGCTCCAACATCATAAGGGAAGAAATACAAACTAGAATCAACTCTGGAAATAAGATATACTATGCACTACAACATCCACTAAAATCAAGGCGCTATCTCGTAACACCAAGATCACAATATACAAAACACTGATCAGACCAGTTGTGCTGTATGGCTCTGAAACCTGGAGTACAACGAAAGGAGACGAAGCCTTGTTACAAACCTTTGAGAACAAAATTTTAAGACGCATCTTTGGACCCATTAGGGATACACAAAGTGGAGAGTGGAAAAGAAGAAGTAACAAAGACATTTATGATCTGTTTAAGTCCCCGCTAATCACTGGTATCATGAAGGCTAATAGACTACAATGGCTGGGCATATAGAAAGAATGGAAGATAATAGGGAAACAAAACTCGCTTACACTCAGGAAATAAATGACCGTAGACCTCGAGGTAGACCAAGAAGACGGTGGAGAGATAATACATATACAGATCTACAAGCACTTGGAATCAACGACTGGCAAGAGAAGGTCCACAGAGAGACGAATGGAGACGGATTGTATCTGCAGCAAAGAACCTCAATGGCTCGGAACGCTGAAGAAGAAGAAGATATATATATATATATATATATATATATATATATATATATATATATATATATATATATATATATATATATATATATATATAGTGTTAGGTCTTAGTCGGATATATAGATGGTGCTATCTGCTTTCTGTATATATGTATATTGTCATGAGCTGAAATGAGAGTCTGATCACATTGAAGCGTGTGCACGGCCCTACGGAGAGAGGCGCGCTTTGACGATGTCCGGGGAGAAAGGTCGTCCTAAGCCGGACACTTGGAGTGAAGACCGTGGTTGAAGTCAGACCGGTTCAGACTCGATAGTAGACTATGGCCAATGTTTACGATCGCCAATTGTAGATGTGTCAGTTAGCAAGTGTTTTATATTGATATAATTTTGGTGACAAGTATTCATATGGATATGTGATTATGTGAAGTATATACGTGAATAGATTATGTAAAACGGCACGGCGCTATGTTGTATCTGGAGTTCTTAGATGTTTTTGTGACATCAATGACAATGTAGTTCTAATAATAATATAATATTGTGGCTTTGTCTGCGCATACGAACATTCAATCTGTTCAGGGACAATTCCCGACACAACTATCACTATCTGTATATCTGTGTCTTGACTGATAACATTGTAACAGTCTAACCAGCCGTTCACAACAATACTATATTGTGTCCTGCCAACATGAGGCTACCGTGTTAATCCAACTATCATGTCAACACGAGCATGAATATTATGATGCCTAGGCCCAGCTATCGCAGTCGTGACACTTATATATAAGACACGTTTAAACAGCATTCAAATGCCGTGTCTGTGAAGAATATTTGGTATTAACTGGCAAGACAAAACCACAAACACTGAAGTATTGGAAAGATCAGGTTGTGTGACGGTTTGTTCCATGCTCAGTCTTTGAAGACATATATGGATAGAACACATTAGGAGGATGGATGACGGTATAAAACCAATGAATATCTTTTTTGGTGAATTGCAGATACGTAAAAGATTTCAGGGTCGGCCTCTACTACGATACAAAGATGTGTGTAAGCGGGACATGATTGATACAGGCATTTATATTGCACCTTCGGAGCAGGTCGCCTCTGATCGTGTTTCATGGAGGGCACAGATCAAAAATTGAATAAATACAAAGAAGAAAATGACTGCAGATAGGTCTCACACTGAGCGTGTGAGACGTGACGGTGGAAATGACCATGTGTTCACGTGCATCCATTGTGGACGAACATTTACAGCGTGAATTGGTCTGATTAGTCACATGTGCTACCACCATAGGTTGTAGTTATTATGCCTTATTGAAGCACAATGTAACAAACTAACGTACGAATAATAAAACATAATTATATATATATATATATATATGCTGTAAACATCTTGAACTTCGATCGAAGATTATCTAATGATAGCCAGAGATAATTTATGAACAAATGTGTAAATATGTTGCTAGTTGTATTTCGTACTTTGGATTATATTATCGATGCTATAAAACATCCTGACAAAAGAACCAGATACAGTTGTTTCAGTTTAACAATCTACGATCGCTTCCTTGAATTTTGAATTGCTGTACTACATTTTCATCAATACAGATAATAGTAGCGGTACACATCGTTAAACTATATTGGAGATAAATAGGATTGCTGTAATGCTTTCATGTCTAACAAAAGTACTCTGAATGGCAAATATACATGCGTCTGTATACCTTTTAATTCATTTACCTAGCTATCAAGTAACCTACTTAACTCAGTTTGCTTACCTGCATACCTGTCTGTATATCATAATCGGTAGTGTCTTATGTGATTAATTTTGTTAAGTTTTCCATTGTTTAAACTCAATTAATTAGATGCTTCACATTCTGGGATTCTGAGATAAGTATCGCACAATTCTTTTTTTTTTTTTTTTTCGTTGTTCTATTCCTCTCATTCTGTTATTATGTCTTAATATAGTCAATGTGGTGTCCTCTCTTTCTGTAATTATGTCTTAATATATTCACTATGTTGTCTCCTCATTCTGTTATTATACCTTAATATAGTCACTGTGTTGTCTCCTCATTCTGTTATTATACCTTAATATAGTCATTGTGTAGTCTCCTCATTCTGTTATTATACCTTAATATAGTCAGTGTGTTGTTCTCTCATTCTGTTATTATACCTTAATATAGTCACTGTGTTGTCCTCTCATTCTGTTATTATACCTTAATATAGTCACTGTGTATTCTCCTCATTCTGTTATTATACCTTAATGTAGTCACTGTGTTGTCTCCTCATTCTGTTATTATACCTTAATATAGTCACTGTGTATTCTCCTCATTCTGTTATTAAACCTTAATATAGTCACAGTGTTGTCCTCTCATTCTGTTATTATGTCTTAATATAGTCACTGTGTAGACTCCTCATTCTGTTATTATACCTTAATATAGTCAGTGTGTTGTTCTCTCATTCTGTTATTATACCTTAATATAGTCACAGTGTTGTCCTCTCATTCTGTTATTATACCTTAATATAGTAACTGTGTATTCTCCTCATTCTGTTATTATACCTTAATATAGTCATTGTGTAGTCTCCTCATTCTGTTATTATACCTTAATATAGTCAGTGTGTTGTTCTCTCATTCTGTTATTATACCTTAATATAGTCACAGTGTTGTCCTCTCATTCTGTTATTATGTCTTAATATAGTCACTGTGTAGACTCCTCATTCTGTTATTATACCTTAATATAGTCAGTGTGTTGTTCTCTCATTCTGTTATTATACCTTAATATAGTCACAGTGTTGTCCTCTCATTCTGTTATTATACCTTAATATAGTAACTGTGTATTCTCCTCATTCTGTTATTATACCTTAATATAGTCACTGTGTTGTCTCCTCATTCTGTTATTATACCTTAATATAGTCACTGTGTTGTCTCCTCATTCTGTTATTATACCTTAATATAGTCACAGTGTTGTCCTCTCATTCTGTTATTATACCTTAATATAGTCATTGTGTAGTTTCCGCATTCTGTTATAATACCTTAATATAGTCAGTGTGTTGTCCTCTCATTCTGTTATTATACCTTAATATAGTCACTGTGTATTCTCCTCATTCTGTTATTATACCTTAATATAGTCACTGTGTTGTCCCCTCATTCTGTTATTATACCTTAATATAGTCACTGTGTTGTCTCCTCATTCTGTTATTATACCTTAATATAGTCAGTGTGTTGTCCTCTCATTCCGTTATTATACCTTAATATAGTCACTGTGTTGTCCCCTCATTCTGTTAATATACCTTAATATAGTCACTGTGTTGTCTCCTCATTCAGTTATTATACCTTAATATAGTCACTGTGTTGTCCCCTCATTCTGTTATTATACCTTAATATAGTCACTGTGTTGTCTCCTCATTCTGTTATTATACCTTAATATAGTCATTGTGTAGTTTCCGCATTCTGTTATAATACCTTAATATAGTCAGTGTGTTGTCCCCTCATTCTGTTATTATACCTTAATATAGTCACTGTGTATTCTCCTCATTCTGTTATTATACCTTAATATAGTCACTGTGTTGTCTCCTCACTCTGTTATTATACCTTAATATAGTCACTGTGTTGTCTCCTCATTCTGTTATTATACCTTAATATAGTCATTGTGTAGTTTCCGCATTCTGTTATAATACCTTAATATAGTCAGTGTGTTGTCCCCTCATTCTGTTATTATACCTTAATATAGTCACTGTGTTGTCTCCTCATTCTGTTATTATACCTTAATATAGTCATTGTGTAGTCTCCTCATTCTGTTATTATACCTTAATATAGTCACTGTGTAGTTTCCGCATTCTGTTATAATACCTTAATATAGTCAGTGTGTTGTCCTCTCATTCTGTTATTATACCTTAATATAGTCACTGTGTATTCTCCTCATTCTGTTATTATACCTTAATATAGTCAGTGTGTTGTCCTCTCATTCTGTTATTATACCTTAATATAGTCACTGTGTTGTCCCCTCATTCTGTTATTATACCTTAATATAGTCACTGTGTTGTCCCCTCATTCTGTTATTATACCTTAATATAGTCACTGTGTTGTCCCCTCATTCTGTTATTATACCTTAATATAGTCACTGTGTTGTCCCCTCATTCTGTTATTATACCTTAATATAGTCATTGTGTAGTTTCCGCATTCTGTTATAATACCTTAATATAGTCAGTGTGTTGTCCCCTCATTCTGTTATTATACCTTAATATAGTCACTGTGTTGTCTCCTCATTCTGTTATTATACCTTAATATAGTCATTGTGTAGTCTCCTCATTCTGTTATTATACCTTAATATAGTCACTGTGTAGTTTCCGCATTCTGTTATAATACCTTAATATAGTCAGTGTGTTGTCCTCTCATTCTGTTATTATACCTTAATATAGTCACTGTGTATTCTCCTCATTCTGTTATTATACCTTAATATAGTCAGTGTGTTGTCCTCTCATTCTGTTATTATACCTTAATATAGTCACTGTGTTGTCCCCTCATTCTGTTATTATACCTTAATATAGTCACTGTGTTGTCCCCTCATTCTGTTATTATACCTTAATATAGTCACTGTGTTGTCTCCTCATTCTGTTATTATACCTTAATATAGTCACTGTGTTGTCCCCTCATTCTGTTATTATACCTTAATATAGTCACTGTGTTGTCTCCTCATTCTGTTATTATACCTTAATATAGTCATTGTGTAGTTTCCGCATTCTGTTATAATACCTTAATATAGTCAGTGTGTTGTCCTCTCATTCTGTTATTATACCTTAATATAGTCATTGTGTATTCTCCGCATTCTGTTATAATACCTTAATATAGTCAGTGTGTTGTCCTCTCATTCTGTTATTATACCTTAATATAGTCACTGTGTATTCTCCTCATTCTGTTATTATACCTTAATATAGTCACTGTGTTGTCTCCTTATTCTGTTATTATACCTTAATATAGTCACTGTGTTGTCCCCTCATTCTGTTATTATACCTTAATATAGTCACTGTGTAGTTTCCGCATTCTGTTATAATACCATAATATAGTCAGTGTGTTGTCCTCTCATTCTGTTATTATACCTTAATATAGTCACTGTGATATATATATTAATATAGATGCCAAAAAGCTAGTGCACTTACATATCAACTATCACCCTTACTGAAACATCCAAACATACCCATGTCCGCAACACGACAGATAATAAACAGCATATTCACACCAACCCTATGCTACCAATCTCAAACTTGGACTTTATCAAAATTACACCTTCGCAAAATCAACACCTGCTAAATTAGATGCCTGAAGAGAGCTGCCAACTTAACAATCCGAGACCCAGTAAGAAATGCTACTATCAGACAGACTGTGGGATCAACACCTTGTGCCACATTTATTGAAAGACAGAAGATCAAGTGGTTTGGCCATGTCGTTAGAATGCAACATCAGAAACTACCATCACTGTCCTTACATCTAAGATCATCTGCGACGAGACCACGAGGACGTCCAAGAAGAAAATGGATTGACGACATCAAAGACATTGTACAACCACACGGAATGACACTATCCAGTGCCGTCCACCGGGCGCTGGAACGCAAATTATTCCTCCCCACGACGCTTGACGGCAGAAGTGGAAGATGATGATGATGATGATGATGATGATAGTCACTGTGTTGTCTTCTCATTCTGTTATTATACCTTAATATAGTCACTGTGTTGTCTTCTCATTCTGTTATTGTACCTTAATATAGTTACTGTGTTGTCTTTTCATTCTTAATTTAGTCACTGTGTTGTCTTCTCATTCTGTTATTATGCCTTAATTTAGTCACTGTGTTGTCTTCTCATTCAGTTCTCATGTCTTAATATAGTCACTGTTTTGTCTTCTCATTCTTAATTTAGTCACTGTTTTGTCTTCTCATGCTGTTATTGTGTCTTAATAGTCACTGGGTTGTCTTCTCATTCTGTTATTATGGCTTAATATAGTCACTGTGTTGACCTCTTACTTCTCCGTGGTTTATATGTTATTGTGATTTATTGTATTTATCCTTTGTTTTTCTTAATTGTGTTCTATTTAAAACAGAGATCGTTGCATATTCTTTACAGGACGTCGCAGTCAACCCCAGCATGTTTTGGCTGTTTGTGGTATCTTGGCAAGTTTATGTTCAGTAGTGTGCCATTACTTTATGAGCGACCGGCACTCATACATCATTTATGAAAACCAACGCAAGGCGGTCTGCTTCCACATTTCCCGCAGCTGTGTTTCCAATGAAGTATATGGGATTACGAACTGCGTGCTTAACCCATTCGCCAAAGCTCCGACGTTCTATGAAGCTGACCTATAATTCGTGTTTCTATATCGTTTAAAATTGATTAAGAGTTTTGCAATACATCAAGGCTTTTCCGAAAATTTGTAAGCATAACTTAATTGTTTGAATTTTATTATATTTTAATTTCGCAACAAATGTTCAAACGCGATAACTGTTAGTTTGTTATAAGTTTATAATTCAGTCTGCATACAGTGTTTCAATGTTTGTGTATGGCTGTACTAATTTGTTATTGCAGGTTCGACCAGGAAATATCGTTGAGGCAAGATAAAGTGGCATTCATATTAAAGTGTTTTAGAGTACTTAAACAAGACAATTCACCCAATAGAAGAACATGGCAGCCTTCGTTAATTGTATCCCATCTTATTGGACGAACAGAAGATCAGAAATCGGTCAAAGGTATTTCTTAGAAGATGTTCCAGCCAAGATTCAGTTGAGCATAACCCAAATCATTAAATCAACATGGGATCCTAACTTGGTAGGAGCAGGAAGTGATGCAGTGAAACTAAAACATTTAGGGATCAAGAACATTGGGGTCAAGAGGGTAGAAAACCCTGAATTGTTTCATTCATACGACGGGAAAAGACGAGAAATTGTCCGGAGAAGAGGTCTTTGTCCAGCTATTACAGATATCTCAGAACCACTTGCGGGCTTCAACAGACAGGACAGACTCACCGCTGTGAACGAATATTATTTGTTTCACGGCACGGACGCTGCGACCAACATTGCTAGGACAGGGTTTAAAATACGCGAAGCTGACCCGAACAATATGCTTGGGAAGGCAATATATTTCTCGGACAGTTTCGAGAAAGCAGATCAGTACGCGGGTAAGTCATCACCATCATGTGCCATGCCGATAAGCGTGGGAGGTCATGTTTCGCGATCTCACACGATCACCAGAGTCGTCGATCAACTCTATGTTTTGTCTCCACTATGCCATCTAGATATTTACTTCTCTGCCTTCCCATAGCTCTTTTCCCCTTAATCTTGCCAGTTGTCACAAAGTTCACTAGTTTATTTCTTCTCATAACGTGCCCAAAACAATTTGACTGTCTACACCTAATTTCTCTAATCAGTTTACGGTTTTCTTCTGCTTCTTGTAAGACGTGCTAATTTGTTTTTATATCTGACCATGGAGTTCTTTGCATTTTCCTCAGAAACATCTCCACGGCCGTTAGAATGTTTTTTCAGCTTAGCTGTTCATTAGTCACGTTTCACATCCATACAAAAGTGCAGTTTGTATGTAGCTCTTCAGCACTCTTTTTCTCGTTGCAATTGACATCTTTTTATTGGTCAGTATGTTATCCATCTTGCAAAAGACTACCGTTGCCATGGCGATTCTTGTTCTAATCTCTTCAAGGCACTTCCCATCAGATGTTATAACTGTTCAAAGATAGTTGTACCGATTCACTTGTTTAAAAATATTCCCTTTTACCGGTATATTACATTGAGTTATTACTTCTTTTTTTTTTTTTTTCTTTTTCTTGTGACGACCATAATCAGTGTCTTCTTACGATTTAAGTATAACCCTAGTTCACTGTGTACAATAATCACATCTACTAAATGTTGCAGAACCTGTTGACTGTCTGCAATCAATACTGTATCATACACATATCTAATCATATTATGTTAAGTTCCCCTATGGTAATTCCTCTATCTTATAACCATCTAAAAATATTGCCCCTATTTAGGGAACAAAATATCTGGAGACATTCCACACCCCTGTCGCACACCTCTCTTTATAGGCTGATATTGACCTACTTCATTATCAATCTTTATGGAAGCTTGTTGTTTCCAATATGTTTTTACAAGTAAGGTCTTTCCCATCAATTTGTAGAGCTGCAAGAATCTCCATCATGTTAACATGTCTGTCTTTATCGAAAGTCTTTGTGTGAAGCAAAGACACGGATCAGTATGCTTTTCTAGAATGTTGAAAACCTATGCTATTTTGAACCATTTCCTTGATTGCCACGAGGACATTCGCCAACAGTGCAGTCTGATTTCTTCGATATCTGCGGATACCTTAGTTAGTAATTGTTTTAGGCAGACATTAACTTTTTTCACAGACCCCATTTGTGCCAGATTGATTTTTCTCTTATAGTCGAAGACGTGTGGCGTTGGTCATCATGTCTGTTGACAGTCTTCTATCTTGTATATTGCCGATCATTTCTGATACAGATGTTCCTCCATACCACGATGTCAGATTGTCTACCATCTTCAATCTCACTTGTCTCTCTTCCTCTTATCTTTCCTGTTGTTACAATGTACTCCAGCTTTCCCCTTCTCATGATGTGCCCAAACAATGTACACAGTCCTTTTCAGGTGCTAGCAACCAATTCTCAATGTAAATTAACTTCCCCCAGCTAAGCGAAACGCAGCTTGGATTCAGGAAAAACAAAGGATGCACAGACGCCATTTTTGCTCTTAGACAACTTATAGAAAAATCAATTGAATTCAATGAAACACTCTACTTAGCCTTTGTTGACCAAGAAAAGGCATTTGATAGGGTAGATAGAAACAAGCTGTGGGAAATCCTTAAACAATATGGAGTGAGTACACATCTAACAAACCTATGTAGAAGTTTATACGACAACAGTGAATGCATAGTGAGAGCAACTGGAGGACACTCAGAACCCTTCACCATAAGATCTGGAGTACGACAAGGTTGTGTCCTGTCCCCTCTCTTGTTCATAACATATATAGACAACATATGTAAAGAAACCAGCCAAGCAGAGACAGCAAGAATACCGCATGACGAGAACACAGAAGAAGAACCATCTGCAAATCTAACCATTAGAGAACTCCTGTTTGCGGACGACCAAGCACTAATAGCAAAATCAGAAGCTGAATTACAAGACTACATGAATAGTCTAAACGAAATGTGTAGGGAACATAACATGAAAATTAGCACAAGCAAAACAGAGGTAATGACTATAACTAAAGAAGAACAAACAGCAACAATTCACCTAAACGAACATCCCTTGAAACAAGTAAAGAGCTTCAAGTACCTAGGAAGTATAATATCATCAAATGGCAGATCAGAAGACGAGATCGAAAATAGGTGCAATAAGGCAAATCAACTCATTGGACAAATGGCACCAATACTAAAGAACAAACATGTATCAATAACTACTAAGAAAGCACTTTACAACACAATCTTCCTACCAACTCTGTGCTACCAATGCCAAACCTGGACAATGACAGAAAAAGAGAAAAGAAAAATCACAACAACAGAAATGAGGTTCCTGAGAAGAATACTCAACGTATCAAGAAGAGATAAGATCAGAAATGAAGAAATCAGGACTAAAGTGGGGGTTAAAGCTGCTCTAGATTTTATTAGAAAGCAGCAAGTCAAATGGTTTGGCCATGCAAGTAGGCTACCAGTCAACAGCATGCCACAACAGGCAATGACGTACAGACCAGATGGAAACAGAGGAAGAGGCCGACCACGTAAACGCTGGACGGAGGGAATAACAGAATCCATGGGAATGTCGATATACGAAGCCCATAACCGGGCACTCTCACGAAGTTTATACTTCACCTCGACACCGCAAGGTACAAGAGGAACATGATGAGATGAGATGAGAGATGAGAATTAACTTCCTTCATGACATCTTCAATACATTTATTATTTATCTTTGGTTTTCTTATTATTGTTCTGTAAAGCCACATCTCTGCAGCTTCCACATAATTCCTCACTTCTCTGCCAAATGGCCATAATAAGACAGCAGATCAGTTTATAGCTACATTTCCCCCGACCAGATAGGACTAAATAAGCCAACTCCCTTTAAAATGTTGACGTAGCCGTATGTGCAATAGAAACCTCAGTACCATGCAATCCTCACTCTCAGCGACTACAAAAAGACAATTAACGCTTTCTTGGTGAGCTAGAATCATGCTGAGACTGAATCGTGTGTCAGACAATCGTGTGTGAGGTTGAATCATGTGTCAGACTGTATCCTTTACCAGATAGAATGTCTCAGACTGGATCGTGTGGGAGATTAGACTATTCAGGGTGGATCATGTGACAGACTAGAGTATTCAGGCTGGATTATGTTGCAGACTAGACTATTCAGGCTGGGTCATGTGGCAGATTAGACTATTCAGGATGGATCATGTGGCAGACTAGACTATTCATACTGGATCATGTGGCAAACTATACTGTTCAGAATGGATCGAGTATCAGACTACTGACTGACTAGACTGTTATAAACTGGATCATATGGCATACCAATGTTTCATACTGGATCGTCCCAGGAAAGCATTCCGCTAGCGTGAGTTTCTATCGTGCGTATATATATTCTTTCCTGCATATATATATATATATATATATATATATATATATATATATATATATATATATATATATATATATATATATATATGAGAGAGAGAGAGAGAGAGAGAGAGAGAGAGAGAGAGAGAGAGAGAGAGAGAGAGAGAGAGAGAGAGAGAGAGAGAGAGAGACTGAACGAAGTCGTTTTTATATTTTGTGACTCTGTTGTTTTGTGTGGATGACACAGCACTTGGGGGTTCATACTTATCACAGGAACTAGCAGCCTGGATCTCTAGACCTGCTGTCTTTAATCTTGTTACAGCTCCCAGTCTTAACTTCCAATCCAGTGTAGCTGTTAGGAGAGTTGATTAACTTCTGGGACTGATGTTTTCTCTCCCTAGCATTCGACGACCCAAACTTATCTTCTATTTCTCCAGTAGGTAGACTGTCCGAAAGGCCAAGCCCGACTGTCTTCTATATTCCGCGTGGAGTTTTCTCTCTACTACCGAAGATCGCGATACACGTGTTCCACTGGATCGTGTTTCAGACTGCTCATGTATTAGGTTACATCATTTATCAGACTAGATCATGTATTTAGTTTACATCATGATTCAGACTGGACCAAATATTATGTTGTATCATGTGTCAGACTGGATCATTTTTCAGGTTATATCATGTATTGAGTTAAATCGTGTATCAGGAGGTCAGCATGGCCGAATAGATAAGAAATCGAGTTCTTATACATCTGGTGTGCTGATTCTGAGGTAAAAGGTTCAGCCCCTACGCCGAACAGTTGTACTAAAATTTAGACTTCTCGCCATTGATATGGGGACGTAAATTTCAAGTACCTCTGAAGTCGGAGTGGGTTCGTCTGATGGCAAGGGACGCTGGTAAAAGGGAAAGCTAACCCACACGCACAATTCAGTCCAGTGCTACTAGAAGTAGTGTATGTGGACTACGTTTGAGTTCAAAGCGAGGGAGCGAGCGCAACATCAACAAAAAATATCTTGTATCAATCTAGATCTTGTTTCAGACAGGATCGTGTTCACGTAAACGTTTCATGTGTTGATTTTTCAGATAAACCTAACAACCGCAAACCGCCAGGTACTGAGCTGACAGTAATACTGGCCAGGGTGGTGCTGGGTCAGGCTTACAAGTGTGACAGAGCTGGTAGGTTAAACATACAAATATGACAGAGCTGGTAGGTTAAACATACAAGTGTGTCAGAGCTGGTAGGTTAAACATACACGTGTGACAGAGCTGTTAGGTTAAACATACAAGTGTGACAGAGCTGGTAGTTTAAACATACAAGTGTGATGGAGCTGGTAGGTTAAACATACAAGTGTGACAGAGCTGGTAGGTTAAACATACAAGTTTAACAGAGCTTGCAGGTTAAACATACAAGTGTGACAGAACTGGTAGGTTTAACATACACGTGTGACAGAGCTGATAGGTTAAACATACAAGTTTAACAGAGCTGGCAGGTTAAACATACAAGTGTGACAGAACTGGTAGGTTAAACATACAAGTGTGACAGAGCTGGCTGGTTAAACATACAAGAGTGACAGAGCTGGCAGGTTAAACATACAAGTGTGACGTAGCTGGTAGGTTAAACATGCACGTGTGACAGAGATCCGAGGTTAAACATACAAGTGTGACAGAGCTGGTACGTTAAACATATAAGTGTGACAGAGCTGGCAGGTTAAACATACACGTGTGACATAGATGGAAGGTTAAACATACAAGTGTGACAGAGCTGGCAGGTTAAACATACAAGTGTGACAGAGCTGGCAGGTTAAACATAAAAGTGTGACGGAGCTGGTAGGTTAAACATACACGTGTGACATAGATCCAAGGTTAAACATACAAGTGTGACAGAGCTGGCAGGTTAAACATACACGTGTGACAGAGATGGAAGGTTAAACATACAAGTGTGACAGAGCTGGCAGGTTAAACATACAAGTGTGACAGAGCTGGAAGGTTAAACATGCAAGTGTGACAGCGCTGGTAGGTTAAACATACAAGTGTGACAGAGCTGGCTGGTTAAACATACAAGTGTGACAGAGCTGGTGGGTTAAACATACAAGTGTGACAGAGCTGGTAGGTTAAACATACAAGTGTGAAAGAGCTGGTGGGTTAAACATACAAGTGTGACAGAGCTGGTAGGTTAAACATACAAGTGTGACAGAGCTGGTAGGTTAAACATACAAGTGTGACAGAGCTGGTAGGTTAAACATACAAGTGTGACAGAGCTGGTAGGTTAAACATACAAGTGTGACAGAGCTGGTAGGTTAAACATACAAGTGTGACAAAGCTGGTAGGTTAAAGATACAAGTGTGACAGAGCTGGTAGGTTAAACATACAAGTGTGACAGAGATGGAAGGTTAAACATACAAGTGTGACAGAGATGGAAGGTTAAACATACAAGTGTGACAGAGCTGGTAGGTTAAACATACAAGTGTGACAGAGCTGGTAGGTTAAACATACAAGTGTGACAGAGCTGGTGGGTTAAACATACAAGTGTGACAGAGCTGGTAGGTTAAACATACAAGTGTGACAGAGCTGGTAGGTTAAACATACAAGTGTGACAGAGCTGGCTGGTTAAACATACAAGTGTGACAGAGCTGGTAGGTTAAACATACAAGTGTGACAGAGCTGGTAGGTTAAACAGATTGTCCGGGTTATCATCATGATGTGCCCTGTCAAATGATGTAGACATTCATGCCTCTTCATAGATCTCTGTACGGGTCCAGAACAACTTGACCATGCACGTCTAATATTTGTTTCTAACAATTAACGGTTTTCATTTCATTTTTGAAGAAGAGTCTCATTTATGTTTGTACCCTCTAGTGGTTTTCTCTGCATTTTCCCCAGAAACTGCATTTCCACTGCCATTAGATGTTTCGCAGTCTGTCTGCTTATTGTCCATGCTTTACTTGCATACAACAGTATAGGTTCTCTATAGCACTTTAACACTCTGTTTCTAGCTGCTAATAACAGTATTTTCTTTATTGGTGAGTATGTTTTCCATTTTGCAAAAGGCTACCTTTCCCATGTCGAATCGTATTCTAATCTCCGCCAGGCATTTTCCTTCAGCTGTTCCAAGTTAGGCTGTGTTCCACACCATGTGGTGTGCTCTTCAGTAATGACGGAAACACCAGCTGTGTGACATGTTTTGACATGTTTATTTCATACACATTTGTTGTCCATCTCGCCACTGTATTTGTGTAATATTCCTGTAGTATTACAGGAATGGGCCGGTCTCCCTGGCCGAGAGGTTTCTCCGTAACCCCGAATACTCTCGTGGTTGACGTGAGCGCACGAGAATTGGAAGCGGTTCGAGTTGTGCCAGTGACTTATGAGAGTATGGAGCCGGTCGCTCAGAAAGCAATGGCAAACTACTGAGCGTAATCTTGCCAAGAAATCAACAATCAGCTGAATGATGCTGATGTTGACAGCGATGTCCTGTAAAGGATATGCAAAACATCTGTCTATTGCATATCGGTCGTTTCTTCAAGTTTATGTATGAATATATAACAAATTGGAGAACTTAGTGACAACTGGTAAGATCGAGGGGAAGAGACCAAGGGGAAGACCTAGAAGCAAGTACCTGGATAACTTGGCCTTGTGGCATGGTCGAGACAGAAACACGGAGCTGATCCACGACTCTGGTGATCAGGTGATCAAGTGAGATGGCAGAACATGACCGCCCACGCTTACCGGCATGCACATGATGGATGAATGGATGGATATATATATATATATATATATATATATATATATATATATATATATATATATATATATATATATATATATATATATATATATATATATATATGTCACATCACCATCATCTCATCTTGTTCTTTTGTACCTTGCGGTGTCTAGGTGAAGCATAAACAGCCGAAGAGTGCTCGTTTATGCGCTTCATACATCGAGATTCCCATGGAGTCTGTTATATATGTATTACTCAAAATATTCAAAATGTTATTCCTCCACATACACTCACTTGTCTATACAGCAGCTCATCAGCTTCACAACAAACAGTTAATAAAGAAGAAGAAATGAAAACAATTTTAACTCCGGAGTTTACATGATAAAATGGTTTTCTGCATCACCAGTCTCCTCATCAGGCGGCAGTTCGCTTGTATCAATCCTGGTGTAGACTGGATCAACCCTGGTATAGTATGGATCAGTCCTGAGACAAGAACTAGATAAACAAAATTTTGTACATTTCAACATACACCCATCCTGAAACATAGGTCTATCCCCATGGCGATAAAGAAGAACATTATAAATGCAATTTGTATACCAACGTTGTGCTATCAGTTCTAAACGTGGGCACTAACTATAGAACAAGAAAGAAAGCTCACCACTTGGGACTTGAGAAGCTGAAGAAAAGCAGCGAATACATCAATAAAGGACCATATTAGAAACGAAGAGATCTACAAAACATTGAAGCAACACCAATTGTTAAATTCATTGAAAAACAAAGACGTAACTGATTCGAAAATCTAAAGAGAATGAACACAATGTCGCCAGCAGCAAGAAAATACAACATGAAAATGGAAACATCAAGAGGCAGGGAATGACTACGAAGAAGATGGATCGACGGAGTCACCAAGACCCTAAAGACCTACAACATCTCAGCATACCAAGTAACCGAGCGAGCCCTAGTTCTGAAATCAATCATCACTCAAGCCTGCGACGCCTAAACGACAAAAGGCAGTGAAGGACATAAGAAGAAAGAAATAAGAACCCTGGTATAGTCTGGATCAATCCTGGTATAGTCTAGATCAATCCTGGTATAGTCTGTATCAATCCTGGTATAGTCTGGATCAAACTTGGTATAGCCTGGATCAATATTGGTATAGTCTTGATTCATCCTGGTATAGTCGGAGTCAATTCTGGTAAGTCTGGATCAATCCTGATTGTCAAAGAGCTACGTAAGAGCTAAAAGCTAGAAAGATTATAAAGAGAGCTATAGAAGAGAAAGTAACATAGCGATCTAGGAAACCAGACATAAGGGACACAAACACTATAAATAGTTCTATAACGGGACACACTTGTGTCAACAAGGAGGTCGACAAGTGTACGTGAGCTGAGGTTACCCAAGAGACTGGGAAACCCGCATCACGAGACGTGACAAGACAACACTGGTTACTACAACCAAGTGATCAGCGTGCTGGAACTCCAAGGACGCAAACTAGCGGATGCACGGAGAGCTAATTGCTCGTGGCTGAACACGCCACAGAGAGCTTGTGCAGACTTGGACTCGACGGCGTAGGGGACGGACTGTATATCCGCTGTGAATACTTTGTTGTTAAAAAGGACAGTATCAATAGTGTGGACTTAAGCTTAGTTTCAGTAGTTATTATCATTAACATCATCTCCTCATTACATCTTTGTAACATACTATGATGTTTAATACCGATGTGGTATTCCGCTCGTGGAGCTCATGTATTATCAGCTCCCAATAAAATGTATCCTTTTGCAAACAATACGAGTTGTCACTTTCGTGTAGTGCAAAAGTAGGGAATCCTTGTATGCCTGTCGCAAGTGAGTTGCTGACAGGCAGGATACCATTTGGTGTCAGAAGTACCTTGAACCACCTTCAAGTACCATTTGGTGTCAGAAGTACTTGAATCGACCATTTAATTACCATTTGGTGTAATAAACGTGAAGCTTGAACCACCTTCAAGCACTTTAATCTACCATTTTCCAACATAAATTCGGAAATTCTACAAAATGGTATTTAGGATATTTGTGTAAATTCTTTTGATGAAAATGTATGAAATATAAACTGTGATTGTGTGTAAATTGCAAACATGTATCGAAAGTATAAATTTAACTATCATTTGTGAAACATTTCTTGTGATACAGTCATAATGTCAACATTCATCACATTCACGGATGTACTTGTGCAAAAGCAAATTCTGTTTGCACAAGAGAAATAAATTAGAGGGTAAGCTAAAGTCATACAGCGCAGCTTAGTCAGAGACGATAGAAAGTGAAGACAAGACGACATTGACATTCATTTGACGAATCATCTTACAAATTCATTGACGATCATTTATACTATCATAACATTCATATCATTTACATCATTCATAATTAATTATATCACATTTGCAAGTTACCAACCGCATAAACTGTATTGTGTAAATTGATAACAACCATGTATTGTATATTACATGCATTTTTCTAAAGTGTTGATGCTCTATTAAACAGAGACATCAGTTGTACAAGCAAGTCTATCAGTTGTGTGTACGAAAGACAACGGTGGAACATCCCGAGTGCCGTATTTTTCAGCAGATTAGATGAGTATATTTCCCACTAATTTTGATAACCACCATTAACCCTGCATCTTCTTTTTCAGTGAAGATTGTAAATATCTAACACATAATAACTTAAAAATTATATTGTAAAGATTATATTGATATCAGTGGTGAAATAACATAATGCCATATAATGTCATCATTAAGTGACTGCATCCAGGCTGGCAAAGAATTAGGCCATACTGGAGAGAAATTAGAGAAATGGGCAGAGCAGAAATACAAAGAAGAAACAGAAAAAGAGAGAAATGAAAGAGCATTAGAAAGACAGCATCAGAAAGAGATGAGAGAGATAGAACAAGCCACAAAACAAACAGAATTAGAAATGAAACAATAACAGATAGAGATGGAAGACGCCATTAAACAGAAGGAATTGGAAATAAAACAAAAGCAAATAGAGGTAGAGTCACAAACAAAGTTAAAGATGAAGGAGATGGAAATTGACTCAAACATCCAGATAGCCTCTACTAAACAGAAGAGTCAGGAAGAGCAAAATAAATTCTCTAAATATAAGGGGATCATCAAGCCCTTCAGTCAAGGCGATACAATCTCAGCTTGGACTGAAAATATAGAATTCCAGCTTAAAAGTCAGAAAATACCATTAGAAGATTGGGCTATGATCTATATGAGAAATCTCAGCGGGGAGCCATTTAAAGTTATCGAGTCGATACCAACAGTACTAAGATGTAACTATCAGTATATCCATGATAGGATTATGCAGCATTTCCTACTCGTTGCTCCTGGATATCAGATCCAGTACTCACAAATAAAACCAAAGCCAACCGAAACGTTCTTAGACTATGTATCAAACGTCTAGAGTATATTCAATAAATGGCTTAAACCGGCAAAAGTAGGGAAGAATTTTGATAAATTACAGGACTTAATGGTGATGGATAAAGTCATATCCACAGTTCCTACTCCCTTTGCTAATTTCCTCCAACAAGCAGACATTGAATCTATTGAACAACTGGAAAAACGTGGTTCAGCTTATTTTTCTTCAAACCGTGACATATTTAAAACATCTTTACATGATACTGATATCACTGCTTTTGCTAAGAACGTACCAAGCAGGTCTTACAATCAAAATGAGTATCAGAAGAAAGACAAACCTTATCAGAAGCCACCACAGTGTGTATACTGCAAATTATTTCATCCGCAGTACTCGATGTGTGATAAAAGTCCATCATATCCTGCTCATCTGGAAATGATGAAGAAAAAGCAGGAAAACAAACGAAACTCATACAAACGTGCGGTTAAATGCCTCTTCTGTTCATCTTATGGCCACTATTCTTCTAAGTGTTTGGGCAGGCAAAGAATGAAGGCTAGCAATGCTTTACTCATAGATACATCATCTGACGATGCTAGTGTAGTTGATTCTGAGCTCGAAAATGTATTACCATTCAATGAGTGTGAGAGTGTGGCTGTAGTTACTGATATGTTAGACTTTAATAAATGTGACACCTGTCACCAGTTTCATGCGGACGGGAAACTCAAATGTGGTCATTTTGTACCATGTTCCAACGAAGATGCTAATTCAGCTTTAGCCTCCAGAGGTAATCTAAAGCTCCACGATGCACTGGTCAACGAACAACCATGATAATGTTTACTTGATAGCGGAAGCACTTTACTTGGGGTAAGAAGAGAGCTAGTTAAGCCAGAAGATTATACGGGTAAGTTTGTTAAATGCCGCACTTTCTCTGGTAACATTGAGAAATACCCGCTGGCATAAGTCCGCATAAACACCCCGTTCCTTTCCGGCACATTTACGTGCGCGATTTTGCAGAATCCCTGTACTGACCTAACTTTGGGTTGCTTGCCGTCATTAAAACAATGTACTGATGACGAAATATTAGCCTGGAAACAAACAAACACGGCTAATGCTGTAACTAGGTCAGAAACCCAAACACATTATACTGACCTACAAAATGAAATGACACAGTTGTTAACACTCAGCGGTGCTAGTAACAATACCACTCGACAAGAGTTTATCGAGGCACAACGCACCGATCAAACTATCGCACCTTATTTTAAATTGTTAGGTGAGCGAGCGAAAGTAACTAAAAATGCATCTTGGTATTTCAAAATACATAATGGAATTCTCATGCGTTATTATACCACCAATAACCATGAAATTCAGCAGACGGTGTTACCTTTAAAACACCGACAAAATGTGCTAAAGATTGCGCATGATTCACCGTTTGCTGGACATTTGGCCTATGACAAAACAAGAGCCAGAATTTTGTCACATTTCTATTGGCTTAGGTTTTGTAACGATATTAAATCTTTCTGTCGGTCATGTACCATTTGTCAACATTTAGTGAGAAAGGGAAAGCATGTAACAGCCGAGGTTCAACGTTCAATATTGGCCTCTTGACCATTCGAAAGTGTAGCGGTGGATATTGTTGGACCCCTGAATCAGGTGTCGAACAAAGGAAACCGGTTCATACTAACCCTCGTGGATCTTTGTACAAGGTGGATCGAAGCGGTGCCATTAAAATACATTACCTCCAAAGATGTGGCAAATGTATTTTTACATCTATTTTGTCGATTTGGATTTCCTCGAACCATTTTATCCGACCGAGGAATTCAGTTTATTTCGGCTGCTATGCAAGCCCTAACAAAATTGCTAGGAATAGAACAGCATTTCAGTAGCTCCTACCACCCTGCAAGCAATGGAATCTTAGAAAAAATTAACGGCGATCTAAAACATATGCTGGCAAAGGTAACAGCAGAGAACCCATCTGATTGGGATACTCTATTACCAGCGGTGCTGTTTGCCCATCGAGAAATTCCACACTCAAGTACGGGTTTCTCACCTTTCGAGTTAGTTTATGGGGCGAACCCTCGTGGACCCCTAACAATTTACCATCAGCTAGTCGCTAGCACAGTAGAGAGTCCAACCTCATTAACACCATATGAGATGGTAACAGAGACACGCGATAAAATTATGAAGGCGTGTGTAATAGCCAAATCATCTTTGGAGAGAAAAGGCCAGATGTACCGCGATTATGCAAATAAGGGTACCAAAACCCTACACTTTGAACCCAATCAAAAGGTTCTGCTATTACTACCAGATAAACGTAACTTGTTACTAACGTCATGGCAAGGGTCATTCAAAGTTGAACGAAAGATATCAGATGTCGATTATGAAATATCGACAAACCGAAAATTAAAGATATTTCATATCAAAATGCTGAAGCCTTATTTCTCCCGACAAGAACTGATGACAGACTAACAGAATGCACCTACACCAAGCAATCGGACGACAGACGTACATTACACAACTACACTAAGTAGGGCGACAGATGTCGACGACATAGCAAACACACCTAGTCAGGAAACAGAACACACAGCTAGTACAACGACAGTACTTAATCAGACAGATGACGATGGAATAGAATTAACAGTCCCGACAGTAGACACGACTGGGACAATTGATAGCATACGGTTAGAACCGAAACTCACAGACGAGCAACGACGACAAATCATAGAGCTAGTAACGGAGTACAGGGACATTTTTTCCGACATCCCAGGTAGGACGGTCAGGATAGAATACTCCATTATTCTGACTGATAACACCCCTATCAAATGCCGATCTTATTCCATCCCATTAAATTACAGGGAAAGTCTCGACAGGGAACTTTTAAATCTCGAGTCGAGTGGAATAATCCAAAAATCACAGTCAGAATACTCTTTTCCTATCGTCCTTGTCAAGAAAAAGGACTCGATGATTCGCCTCTGTGTCGATTATCGCCGGTTAAATAACGTAACCAAAGTCGAAGCAGAGCCAATCCCATCATGTGAAGATCTTATCCTTTATATGTCAACATCACGTATCTTTTCTAAACTTGACCTTACGAAGGGATACTGGCAAGTTCCGATGCACTCATTGTCTATCCCTTTAACAGCATTCTCAACACCTCTAGGTCTATGAGTGGCGTTTTCTTCCTTTCGGTCTTCGTAATGCCCCAGCCTCTTTTGTTTGACTCACTAGGGACCTTTTGCAAGGAGTTACGAATACTTCGACGTACATTGATGACATTTGTATCCATACCGCAGACTGGACATCACACTTACAGAAACTGCGACATGTCTTCGATAGATTGCGATTATTCGGTCTTACAGTAAAACCAACCAAAGTGGAGTTGGGATTGGAAGAAATTGATTTCCTAGGCCATACTATCAGCAGAGGCCAGCTGAGAACAGATGAGAGAATTGTCACCAAGATTCTCAATTTAACTATGCCAAAGACCAAGAAGCAGGTCCGAAGTCTGCTTGGTCTGGTTAATTACAGCAAATTTATACCCAATTTGGCTGAAATCACCAGCGTTTTTTCTGATATTTTGAAAGCATCTGTAAAATTAAATGTTCAAGATGCACAGTTAATTGGTGCATTATCAAAATTTAAACATGTTTAGCGTTCCACCTATTTTGCGCTTGCCTAACCAAAATCTTACGTATTTCCTTCGTACAGACGCAAGTGCTATTTCCATTTCTGGCGTCTTAGGCCAGTTCTATGAAGGAATGTTCCACCCGATAAAGTATGTAAGCCGGAAAATCACCCTTGCTGAATCAAGATACTCAGCCTCTGAATTGGAAGCTTTAAGCGTGATCTATTGTGTCAGGAAACTTCATAGATTCCTAGCGGGTACAGAGTTTGTCATTGAAACCGTTAATTCGCCGCTGACTGTAATGCAGTCTGGGGTCCATCGCAACAACAGGATCTACAGGTGGTCCTTGATACTGCAAAATTATGCCTTCACTATTAAGCATTTGAAGGGAAGCATGAACTCTCTGGCTGACACATTAAGCCGACCTTCTCACATTGAGATACCTGAAATACGAGAAGAGAGCGACCTTATATCACCAAAGACATTGACACTGTAATTACCTAGTGCCCTATGTGGTGATTATGAACACTATGGTGCGTTACCATCGCCAGTCTAAACCTGTGTAATATTAACTGTCAGTATTAGTGAAATGAACAGACACATCAGTAGTTGTCTGCACCACCAGCACATATACAACACGTGATTGGATCGAAGTGTTAGAGTTGAACCTAAACAAATCAGTAGGATACCGTTAGTATGAACATTACCCAGGATGAGAGCGTAAATCAGACTTTGTCTAGTTGAACTCTAATTTTCGAGGACATTCTACAAAGGACACTGCTCCGACATCACACCTCGATGTAATTAATTAGCTTAGTTAATTAGAAATTATATGTGATATGTATATAACATGTTTTTATAACAGTCGCGTATAACTTCATATTTCGTAGTAACAGAATTATGAATGTAAAATTACCTATATAACTTTGTTTATGACATTTCAGAGTTATAATTCACCTACATTTAGTTAAGAACTCGTTTAATGTAACACCTACATCATATTTTCAATTATGAAACATTTCTTTAGTTTATCACCATTTAAACATATTTATTTAGATATTTAGTTAATTAAAACATCACCCCATCATTTAGTAATGTATATGATTCCTTGTACTAATAAAAATTTAAGGTAACTAACCCATGTTTCTCAAATTTAATTATTTAGTTAGATTAGTTCCCTTAGATTAATTTAGAACAGTACACCAACTTACAATAGATTAGCTATGTCAGTCATTACCACAGGATTGGTAGCAAACAATCCTCGCAACCATGTATATTTTTGTATAGATATGACGAGTGCAGAAATACAGCACAGTCATTTGGCTTGAAAACCTGTTTAAATTTAGCCAACAATTTAATGTATATACTTAATGTTCATTCAGTCATTATTTCTTGAACCGCATTTTAAAGACGAACCAATATTTTAAAACAACTGTTGAATGAAAGATGAACGAAAGATGTGTAAATGGGAGAGAGAGAATGAATTAAATGAGAGAGAGAGAGAGAGAGAGAGAGAGAGAGAGAGAGAGAGAGAGATTTAGCGGTAATTTTTTTTTCACCGCACAATACGACTTGTTATGACTTGTCTGTGTCAATCTGTGTAAACAATGTGTTGTTGAGATTTTTTAACTGTGTAGTTGCTATACTTTAGTGATAGACATAGGAAACATATTTTGAGCATCTTAAAACGGAACTGTAGTCATGAATCAACATAACACACTCGTTTGTGGCTACAATAAATCGCTTTATGGCGCTCGAAAGAGTACATACACGTAAATTATAAACGCATACACATATGAGTAAGTTAAATACACTTTAGTTTAATATAAAACACGCAACCAACCAGGAAAACTAACACATAAAGTTGCATACATCATTACCAGCAAAGAACGATAACTACTCTAACAGGGGACACAATAACATCTCGAAAACCTTAGTGTAACACTGAAATATTTCATCACAAGCGGAAGCTAAAAAGGTGAAGAGGGCACATAAAGCATGTATACTAGTTGGGGCAAATATTATATGGGAGCATGAACATTCATTGTTCATGTATTGTACTCGTAACAGAGGCATGTTGTATGGGTTGTCAATTTCGGACAATTGGAGGACAGGTCTTTTGGCATCGGATCCGGATCACACAATTCCCAAGAAGTATAATGAAAGTCTATAGCCAAATGTACTAGTGTGGTGAGCTACTCAATTAGCCAAGTAAATTAATACAAGAGTGTGACGAGGGAAAGGAGAGATCTTGTCCTATCCCCAGAAGAGAAGTAGAGAACTTACCAAGTCTTTGACAAAATTATACATCCAATTTTTGGTGAGATTACCACTTGTGTTAACCCCACAACTTAAAAGTTTGTAACACAAAACGGGGGGGGGGGGAGGGGAGGAGAGCCTGTCAAAGAGCTACGTAAGAGCTAAAAGCTAGAAAGATTATAAAGAGAACTATAGAAGAGAAAGTAACAAAGCGATCTAGGAAACCAGACAGAAGGGGCACAAACACTATAAATAGTTCTATAATGGGACACACTTGTGTCAACAAGGAGGTCGACAAGTGTACGTGAGCTGGGGTTACCCAAGAGACTGGGAAATCCGCATCACGAGAAGTGACCAGACAACACTGGTTACTCCAACCAAGTGACCAGCGTGCTGGAACTCCAAGCACGCAAACTAGCGGATGCACGGAGAGCTAATTGCTCGTGGCTGAACACGCCACAGAGAGCTTGTGCAGACTTGGACTCGACGGCGTAGGGGACGGACTATATATCCGCTGTGAATACTTTGTTGTTAAAAAGGACAGTATCAATAGTTAGGACTTAAGCTTAGCTTCAGTAGTTATTATCATTAACATCATCTCCTCATTACATCTTTGTAACATACTATGATGTTTAATACCGAAGTGGTATTCCGCTCGTGGAGCTCATGTATTATCAGCTCCCAATAAAATGTATCCTTTTGCAAACAATACGAGTTGTCACTTTCGTGTAGTGCAAAAGTAGGGAATCCTTGTATGCCTGTCGCAAGTGAGTTGCTGACACTGATATAGTCTGGATCAACCCTGCTTCAGTCTGGATAAATCCTGGGATAATCTGTATCTATCCTGGTATAGCCTGAATCCATCCCGATATAGTCTGGATCAATCCTGGTATTGTCTGGATCAATCCTAGTATAGTCTGGATCAATCCTAGTATAGTCTGGATCAATCCCGGTATAGTCTGGATCAACAGGAGGCAATCATAATCTCTGCCTGAGCTCTATTTCCTAGAAAATCGCTCTCTTTGTAACCAGTTATGAATCATAATCTAGCGTCCACAGAAGGCAAAGGTACTTTATGATGTGATGGTAAAACCAATATGAGTCACCGTCCCCTGGTTCATATCCATATGATGCCCTTTATTTTTGTCAGTGTTACCACATCTTTTTTAGTCCTCTTAGTCTCACTATTTGCATTTCTACGCACTGTGGTCCACCGAGGCCTGTCTGCCAGTATTAATGGTCATTTCTTCGGAATTCGTTTTTGTCACATCAGTAGACTGCCTCTGCTGATGGCCCTGACCAGATCAGGTTTTGTATAATGGCTTGCTGTTCCCCAAGAGCCTGAGCCACCCCACCAGGTCCCGCGTCCCTACGTGTCATTCGGATGACCGTCTCTGCGTGTGACCCTGGCATGATCAAGTGCATATTTTTTTTTTTTTTGGGGGGGGGGGGAGTCGACGGTTACCCCAGAGGATATAGCGACACTCTGGCTCCCCCGCCTCCCCCCCTTTTTTGGGCCGTTAGTCTCACTGTGAGCCATTGCCTACACTGGTCCACCAGGCCCACAATTAATGTGAGGATTTGTGAAGAGTTTTGATCATCCCGGCCTCCGACCAGACCAAGTGCACCACCGGAGGGTGGCAGCAAATGCACTTTGATCATAGACAAAAGGCCGAGAAGCGATGCATATTTTAACAGGTACCCTGCGTGTATTTGTTGAGGTATTATTTACAGAGCTTTGATTTGTCGAATAGATGTATGTGCAAATTCAATACAACATATACAATATGAATATATATATATATATATATATATATATATATATATATATATATATATATATATATATATATATATATATATATATATATATATATATATACACTAGCTGACTCGGCCCGGCTTCGCCCAGACCCTGGTGGGGAGCATCTCATTTAATCCATATAAGTAGTCATATAAGTTCTCGTTCCCGTTACCGACTATCTATCTGTCTGTCTGTCTATCTGTCTGTCTGTCTGTCTGACCCGGCCCGGCTTCGCCCAGACCCTGGTGGGGAGCATCTCATTTAATTCATATCAGTAGTCATATAAGTTCTCGTTCCCGTTACCGACTATCTATCTGTCTGTCTGTCTATCTGTCTGTCTGTCTGTCTGACCCGGCCCGGCTTCGCCCAGACCCTGGTGGGGAGCATCTCATTTAATTCATATAAGTAGTCATATAAGTTCTCGTTCCCGTTACCGACAATCTGTCTGTCTGTCTGTCTGTCTGTCTGTCTGACCCGGCCCGGCTTCGCCCAGACCCTGATGGGAAGCATCTCATTTAATTCATATAAGTAGCCATATAAGTTCCCGTTCCCGACTATCTATCTGTCTGTCTGTCTGACCCGGCCCGGCATCGCCCAACTCCTGGTGGGGAGCATCTCATTTAATTAATATAAGTAGTCATATAAGTTCCCGTTCCCGACTGTCTGTCTGTCTGTCTGTCTATCTATCTGTCTGTCTGTCTGTCTGACCCGGCCCAGCCCATGGTGGAGAGCATCTCATTTAAATCATATAAGAAGTCATATAAGATCCCGTTCCCGACTATCTGTCTGTCTGTCTTGGGTAAATGGAGGAGGGAGGAGGAAGAGAGAGGTGGAGGAGGGAAGAGGAGGGAGGAGGAGACAGGAGGAATAGGAGGGAGGAGGAGGGATTAGGAAGAGGAGGGAGGAGTAGGGTGGAGGAGGAGGGGGAGGAAGAGGGAGGAGGAAGAGGGAGAAGGAGGGAGGAGGAGAACGCAGGAGGAGGAGGGAGGAGGAGGAGGAGAGGGAGGAGGAGGAGAGAGTAGGAGGAGGGAGGAGGCGGAGAGAGCAGGAAGAGGGAGGAAGAGGGAGAAGGAGGAAGAGGGAGGAGGAGGGAGAAGGAGGGAGGAGGAGAACGCAGGAGGAGGAGGAGGAGAGGGGGGAGGAAGGAAAGGGAGGAGGAGTGAGGAGGAGAGAGTGGGAGGAGGGAGGAGGCGGAGGGAGGAAGAGGGAGGTGGAAGAGGGAGGAGAAGGAGGGAAGAGGATGAGGGGGAGGAGGAGGAAGAGGGAGGAGGAGGAATGTAAAGGGATGAGGATGGAGGAGGTAGAGGGAGGAGGGAAGAGGAGGAAGAGGGAGGAGGAGGAATGTGAAGTGAGGAGGAGGGAGGAGGAGAATGGAGGAGGAGAGGGAGGAGGAGAAAGGAGGAGGGGGAGGAGGAGGGAGGAAGGAGGAGGGATGAGGAGGGATGAGGAGGGAGGGGGAGGAGGGGGAGGAGGAGAAGGGAGGAGGAGGGCGAAGGAGGAAGGAAAAGTAGGGCGAGGAGGTAGGAGGAAGAGGGAGGAGGAGGGAGGAGGAAGAGAGTGGAGGAGGAGGGAGGAAGAGATAGGCGAAGAGAGGAGGAGGAGGGAGGAGGAGGAGTAGGGAGGAATAGGAGGGATGAGGAGGGATTAAGAGAAGGAGGGGGGAAAGGGGAGAAGGAGGAGGGAGGAGGAAGAGGGAGGAGGAGGGAGGATGAAGGAGGAGGAGGGAGGGAGGAGGAGTTTGAATGAGGAGGAGGAGGGAGGAGGTGGAGGAGGAGGAAGAGGGAGGGGGAGAAGGAGGAGAACGCAGGTGGGGGAGAAGGAGGAGGGAGAGGGAGGAGGACTGAGGAGGGAGGAAGAGGCAGAAGGAGGAGGGAGAAGGAGGAGGGGGAGGAGGAGGAGGAATGATGAGGAGGGAAGAGGGATGTGGAGGAAGGAGGAGGAGGGAGGAGGTAGAGGGAGGAAAAGGGAGGAGGAGGAGGAGGGAGGAGGTGAAGGGAGTAGGAGGGATGAGGAGAAGGGAGGAGAAGGGAGGAGGAGAAGGAGGAGGGAGAGGGAGGAGGTAGAGGGAGGAGGAAGAGGTGGAGGGAGGAGGATGGAGGAGGAGGGGAGAGGAAGAGGGAAGAGGGAGAGGGAGGAGGGTGGGGGAGGAGGTAGAGGGAAGAGGAAGAGGAGGAGGGTGGAGAGAGGAGGTAGAGGGAGGAGGAGGGGAGGAGGTAGAGGCAGGAGGAGAAGAGAGGAGGAGGGAGTTCGCCATTCCGAATTCATACTCGTCTAGGTTCTGTGATTTCGGTCCTTCCATTGATTGTTCTTCCCTTCTACACGACTGTAGATAACTTCCTTACACATAAAAAGATGAATTGTTATTGATATTGCCGTGGCATGGAGGCATATATATCAGCAACAGAGTTGAACGCCTACGCCAGCCGGCACGGCACTTGATGATGATGATGATTGCCGTGTGGCGATTCTGTGTAGTCACGTCATTTTCTTCCCTTTCCCTAGGATTTTGGTTCGGGGATTCTTTCATCATCATCATCATATATTTACGTACGTATTTTGGGAATGGGAGGAGGGAGGAGAAGGAAGAGGAAAAAAAAATACGACAGTTGGCAGCGTTGGAATGAAAGGAAGGCGTGTAGAAAATTTCATCTCAATCGTATGGGCCGTTCGCGAACGTATAAAGGACATACAGTCATATCCACACACATTGCCTTTTATATATAAGATACTAGCTGACCCTGCCCGGCTTCGCCCAGACCCTGGTGGGGAGCATCTCATTTAATTCATATAAGTAGTCATATAAGTTCCCGTTCCCGACTGTCTATCTGTCTGTCTATCTGTCTGTCTATCTGTCTGCCTGACCCTGCCCGGCTTCGCCCAGTCCCTCGTGGGGAGCATCTCATTTAATTCATATAAGTAGTCATATAAGTTCCCGTTCCCGTTACCGACTATCTGTCTGTCTGTCTGTCTGTCTGTCTGTCTGTCTGACCCGGCCCGGCATCGCCCAGCTCCTGGTGTGAAGCATCTCATTTAATTTATATAAGTAGTCATATAAGTTCCTGTTCCCGACTGTCTATCTGTCTGTCTGTCTGTCTATCTGTCTGCCTGACCCTGTCCGGCTTCGCCCAGTCCCTGGTGGGGAGCATCTCATTTTATTCATATAAGTAGTCATATAAGTTCTCATTAAATTTATACAACAAAAAAGTAACTTAAAAGAATGTCCTTCCACACACCATCCATTATTTTTAATGAAAACTCTTTCTAATCACCTGCATGACTACAGTAACTTCTTAAGCAAAAAAAGATGAGTTACAATGTTATGCATTGTGCATTATTTTTATAAAAACTTTGAAAATGCCTTACAGATTGTATCATTATTTATTATAACTCATATGCCGGTACATAACTATGGACAAAGAGTTTAGAAATCTTTGAAAACGATGCCACAATATGACTATAAGTTATACAGAAAAGTTATGCCCCTTGAAATAACTTTTACAGAGTTAGGTCCCCTGAGATATATGAAATTATGATGAAAAATGAAAAATGAAATAATACTGAGTAAGCAGGCGATTTCACACTAACAAAATATCACAGTTGGCAGCTCTGGAATGAAAGGAAGGCGTATAGAAAATTTCATCTCAATCGGATGGGCCGTTCGCGAACGTATAAAGGACATACAGACATAAATACATACATTTGGACGGAGATCCTTGTTTATATATAATATATATATATATATATATATATATATATATATATATATATATATATATATATATATATATATATATATATATATATATATATTGTTTTGGGAGGGGTGTTGGGAACAGTTTTGAAAAACCTCAACCCAGAAGTTCATAGAATTTGTAAATCATAATTGTTTGCCTTGAATCTGACCCAAGTACGATTGTTTCCCTTCTGTTGGTTTTGGTTTAAAAGTTAGTTGCATTTCCTTTTACATGTCGTCGATGAATTGTATTCAATCAATCAATCAATCATGTGCCATGCTTTATTATTATTATTATTATTATTATTGTATTACTGTATCCTATAATGCAGCTTGTGATTACTTAATTTTAATAAAGATGTAATTGATTATTTATATTTTTGCAGTCTGTGCTCTGTTACTAGGTTTTGTTTTAATGAATAATCTCAACAGTTGCTGACAGACTGACTCGCCCTCCTTGTATTCAGCACGGGGAATCGTGTTCATGTAAATCTGAACAAAGATATGACTCGATCATAATAAGTACAGGATTTCTGTTCAAGGAGTTTGCAGTGTATGACGAATTGCAGTGCTACCCAGAGTACATTATTACATACAGACGAAGAGGAAAACAAGTATGTGTACTGTAAATTATCTTCAGTGTTACTATAATTTGCTGCT
Organism: Cepaea hortensis; assembly: GCA_963921405.1. Taxonomy (NCBI): domain Eukaryota; kingdom Metazoa; phylum Mollusca; class Gastropoda; order Stylommatophora; family Helicidae; genus Cepaea; species Cepaea hortensis. Next base: position 26,380,383 of record OY992885.1, read on the forward strand.
TCTGTAACTGTGAACCTAAACTTGTAACGTCTCAAGTCCCCTTTGGACATCGGGTTGAAGTCTGTTGCCAATGAAATACCTAAACCAGTGGAGGAAACATTGCCAACCTTCGTCTGATCTCAGGCAGTCAGTATGTGCTGCGCTGAATCATGACCTGGTTTTTTGTCCTTGTATGTCTCTCCAGAGTTGTCAGTATCTGGGCATCCCCTTCTTTCTGGGCGACTAGGGAGTCTCCGTAGCGAAGTGATTACACTGCATGTCTCGGGCTCAGAAAGTTGTGGGTTTGATTCCGACCTTGAGTATACGAGTGCAATTTATCGAAGACTTCTGAGGATCGTCGCTGGAGCTACTAAGTTCCTTCTTTGTGTGACACTATCGGCAGACGCCCTGCGTAAACAGACATCCATATGGTACATAACCCGGTGCAATGATGTCGAACCTCTTGCCTTTTAACCACGTTAAAACTCTGGGCGGCTAGAAAAGTCAGCCACTATTATGCATGTTGTGTTACTTTTTCTATGCTTGAGTGTGTTAAATAGTTCTTTGCTGAACTATATAGATTGTTAACCTATAAAATGTCTATCATTTTGCTACATTTCACAATTACATCACTGCTGTATACTGAGTTTCGTGTGAGTATTAGAACGCATGCCTTGTGTGGCTTTGCTTTTGAAACATGTGTCCTGAATTCTCTGACGGAACATCCATGATGGGCGTTGATGTATATCTCTTTGACGCACACCAGATTAATTTTGGATTTATTAAGGCGATTTGTTAAGGAACTTTTTTGTGTGAGGACTCCTTCCGCGTTGCTATGTAATATATTGAGTGACAGCATCATAAAGTTAATTACATTGCACCGTTGCGCCATGTCTGTAGCTTAGCTCATCCAATTTGGACAGTCATGCTTTCGGGTTTCCTTTCCCTAGTCTTTGACTATCCTCTGTCTACCTACCAGAGAGTGGGTTTGTGTCGCCCTTCGTTCACCTTAACCCTATCACTTTAAATTGTGTTTGTTGTTAGTCTGGAGATTTTACCATTATATATTTACCAAAAACAAAGACCTCTGTGTAAGGAGATTGATTGATTGATTTAGGAACCGACATCACAGCATTCGGGACATTCTCATAAGCGCTCCTTCCCCATTCTCAGCAGCCAGCGAAGAGTTCCAACACTAATAGTTCCAGTAGCAATCTGATTATATGTCCGTCTCGCCTTTCCTGTGAACGTCGAGCCATCGGCTCATTCATACTAGATCCATTTGCTCCTCCGAGGTGTACACGTGCTCCCATAAGGCCGCAACCACGTCTGTTTTGTCATGCATCAATACTCCGCCAAGTTTTGCCGAGGCAGCCACTCTGTCCGCCTGTTCATTCCCCAGGACACCGGCATGTCCCGGAGAAAAGATCCAGGTGATGCTTGCTACCCGTGACCTCCGAAGCGAAGCAAGCCACTATGCACGAAGCCTGCCTGTCCTCACCCTCCACAGCATGCTTTCCGAGTCAGTTACAATCACAATGTGTGTATGTATTGTGTTCTCTATCCAGCGGAAATCTGCAATGACCGCCTCCACCTCCATTCTTAAGCTAGATGTTGTGTCATCATACCTCAAGCTCTCCTGCACCAAACGTCGACCATTAGTTTTTAAGTCCACCCTAATATCGGCGTAGGGACTGAACCCTTCATCGCGCAATCAGCGCATAAGAAGTGTATTAGCGAGCGCTAGTATCCTTTCGTGCCATGTCGACTTCTATATTGCGTGCTATAATTTATAATAATTTTCTTGTTAGTAATTTTTTGTATTATACTTGACAAAAGTTGTAATCGAAACCTCGGACAAGTTTGAGGTGTTTCAAGGTATTTATTATTGCTTATCTTAGTCTTTATTACGTTATGTTTATTCATTGTCCCAAGTGTGATTTCTGTTCATCCGACTTGAGACCCTTGTAACGTACATGTGATCATGCTTGTTTTCCCGTGTGATCTTAACATATTTTTTGTTTCATGTTGATATTGTCAAATATATCTGCAGCCGAGATCTTCTTCTATGGAGAAACCTAAACAGAAGAAACCTAAAAGAAAGAAACAACCACCCACTTGGCAGCAAGCAGTTCAGTAAGATGATTTTTTACACCTATTTTTCATTTTAAATGAAAACGTGAAACAAATGTGTCATATCTTCTTGTTGTTTTATTTATGCCTGATTTCAAAATAACACACACACACACACACACACACACAGGGGGAAAGAGAGAGAGAGAGAGAGAGAGAGAGAGAGAGAGAGAGAAAGGTGATGGCAATGTCTTCATTACAATGGCAAGGGGGAGATCCCTGATCAACTTACTGGTGTTAAGGAAAATGAAATAAATGAAATCTGTCATTTTAACTGCTCTAGTGCCGAAGGATAATATATTACCAAATTTGGCATTCCATTTGTACAAAAGGACGATATATCGCCATGTTAAGGTCATCGTTGTTATTTGTTTTGTTTCTTGGTATATTCCAGTTTCAATGCTCAGATAGCGTAAATTTACTTTATAATATTTGGTCGTTTCATTGTGTACCAAGTTTGGTCCAAATCTTCTGTTTTGTTTGGCACTGATTCAGTTACATATATTATATAACCCACATCAAATTAATGGAGAGACAAAAACTAAATATTAGATATCCTAAATTGGGGTGGGGATGAGCCGTGGCTGAGAGGTTACTGTGTCCGCCTACGGTTCAGAAGGTACCTGGTTCGTTCCCGACATAGGATTGAGAATATTTCCAAGAACCGTTATTTCCTATTTATATCACCCGACCCCCTGATTTCCTTGTTAGTGAGACCGGATACCTTGCCTTCTCAGGAAAGGCCGAAAAACAGCAGGGCCACGTGCTCAAATTGTGCACATTAAACATCTTACAGCAGTTGGAAATCGCAAAGGGTAGGCCGTAACGCCGCCATCTTGTTAAATTGTTAGACAAGAAAACCTACACAAGGGTAAATACGGCAAGTTATATTGAATGAAATCTGTCTGGAGGATGCATGCCTTACACAAATGCATGCAGAAGATTGACATATTGATCTTTTAATTGGAAAATTAAATGTAAAGCATACCTCTCGAGTGAGGGACGAGGAAGAAAATCAATCTTAAGAATAAATAATGATCATACCACCCTCAAAAACATGAGATCTGGATACTGATACAGGGAAACGACGAATAGACAACATTAACAGTAGACTAACAGATATGACACAGCCAGGGCGACATAGGAGGTCTTACACCACAAGTTTAAGTTCTCGATCCCCGACGCTTAACTGGCATGTGTGGTTTGACGAAAGAAACATCATCCACACAGATATAGATTATAAACATCAGAAATATATACTTTTTCTGCCTTGATCCCTTAACAGATTAAGTGCCAAACAAAACGTAAGTTTGGACCGAACAAAAACGGATATGGGAAAATGGAAAGTTGGGTTGTGTGAGTTATGACCTAAAAGTTGGTAATATTGTAGCAGACAAGTTGTTTAACATATCAAATTAAAAGAGGTTGCTTGGGAAAAACTACAGTATTGATATTTTTGTTTAGACTACAATTTGCATTGACAACATTTCGGCGATGTATAAGCCCATGGCAGATATGGCAAATTCCTTAAGACGATCACACATCCCATGGCACTTAATCAGTTAAAGTAAAGAGGGCTAATTGCTGAAGCAGTATTACAAACAACACTGTCTAAATCATGCTGCAGAACGTTGCTCTCATTGTCTGAAGAAAAGACTATCGATCTTTTGACAGTTCCCCTGCCAAATGTTTGTCATGTCCAATGTGTCTTCATTGTCCTGTGCCCAAATTCGTGCTATTCGACTCTTGTCCATTCTACCAGGAACCATGCCTTTCTTGGCTGTTATTTCATATTCATTTAACACGTTGGCTGGCTTTGGACTCAAGCGTAGTCCATACACAGGCTACTGCTTCTAGTAACGCTGGACTGATTTTTGCGTGTGGATTAGCTTTTCCTACTACCAGTGTCCCTCGCCATCGGGGAACCCACTATGACATCTGGGGTACTTGTAATTCATGTTCCCCCAGCAAAAAGTCAACATTTTAGTCCAACTGACCGGTGTAAGGGTTGAACACACTATCTCGGCACGCCGAAAGTTTAAGAGTTAAGTTAAAAAGTACTGGAGAGTTTTGTTCATAGACCATAACTTTAGGAAGGGAAAATCCCAACTGCACCTCCCCGCGGTAGAGGATGGAAACACACCACGGTGTGGCTAACACAGCTCTGGGGACCGAGTATCCACCGGAATAAGTGGACAACTCTGCAGCTGAGCAGAGCAGGGCACTCACTTGTCCTGACAATCGGAAATGGCTGTCAAAGGCAGAGTTAAAAGACCACCGTGTGAATGTGGAAGGCAAGGGGAAACCACCACATTATCTTCCCAAGATTTCATGGCGACACACATTTCAGAAATAGTGAACGACGTTAATGGCTGTCTTAGGACATCCTCGTCCGGTAGGGACAGTCATGAGCCACAGGTGACACCAGACCGTCATCCAGCTACTGATGGCAAAACCAAAACTAAAACAATAACTAAACTAAATAAATTTAGAGTAGGAACGTGGAATGTTAGGACATTAAATGAGCTAGGAAAGTTAAACAACGTTCTAAGAGAAATGGAAAACGTGAAAATGAATATACTAGGCATAAGTGAGATGAGATGGAAGGGATCTGGCAAAATTATAACCGACAAACACACAATAATTTATTCTGGAGGGGACACACATGAAAACGGTGTAGGAATAATATTTGATGAAAATACAGCCAAATCTATGACTGGATACTGGTGCATTTCAGATAGAGTTATAATGGTCAAAATCAAAGGCAAACCAATAGATATAAATATTATACAAGTATATGCACCAACAACAAACAGAAGTGATGAAGATATACAAAACTTTTACGATGAAGTTGAAATGGCAATAGCCCAAATTGGATCACAAGAAATAAAAATAAAACTGGGGGATTTTAATGCAAAAGTAGGAAAGGGAAAAATAGAGGATATAGTGGGGAATTACGGTTTAGGTACAAGAAATGAAAGAGGAGAGAAACTAATAGAATGGGCAAATATTAATGATATGATAATTGGAAACACATGGTTTAAACACCATAAAAGACGACTATACACATGGAAAAGCCCTGATATGAAAATACGCAACCAAATTGACTACATACTTATTAATAAAAGATTTAGAAATGCATTAATTAATGTAAAGACAATGCCTGGTGCTGACGGTAACAGTGATCATGAACCACTATGTGGACAAATAAAAGTAAGATTAAAGAGAGGGGAAAAATGGTTAAAAACTTGAGACTTAATAAAGAGGTTCTGAAAGTAGATAAAGAAATTCAAGAACAATACAGAGTGACTGTGAAAAATAGGTACAATGCAATAGCTAAAATACAGAGTATAGATGAACAATGGGAAATGTTAAGGGACTCCATTCATCAAACTAGCAAAGAAATATTACCGGAGAGAAGCCAAAAAGCTAAGAAAAAATGGATGAAAGAAGAAATCTTAAGGTTGATGGACAAAAGGAAACAGAATAAAAATGACAAACAAGAGTATGCTAAGATAAATAAAGAAATAAGAGATAAATGTGTGAAGGCAAAAGAAAGTTGGTTAAATGAGCAATGCAGAAAAATTGAATTAAATTCCATTAAAGATCAAAAATGTATGTACAGACAAATCAGCGAGCTCACAGGAAGGAAAATAAGAATAAATACAGGGTGTTTGAAATCAAAAACAGGACAGACTTTATTGGAGGAAGGTGCTATAACGAAGAGGTGGAATGAGTATATAAGAGAATTATATAATGGAGAAAGGGAAGAATTAACAGAAGAAAGTAACTTAGAAGGTCCACCTATTCTGAAAGAAGAAGTCGCTGACGCTATGAAACGTATGAAGAAAGGAAAAACAGCTGGGCCAGATGAAATCACAATAGAAGAATTAGAAGTGTTGGGAGAATTTGGAGTAGATATATTAACCAAAATGTTGAATGATATTTACAGTAGTGGATATTTACCCAGTGATATTCTGAAATCTGTATTTATAGCTATACCAAAAAGACCAGGAGCAATTGATTGTGAAGATTTTCGTACAATTAACCTCATAAACCATGTCACTAAGCTTCTACTCAGAATTATAATGAGAAGAACAAGAAAGAAAATAAAAATGGAAATTAGTGAAGAACAGTATGGTTTTATGGAAGGAAAGGGTACAAACAATGCAATATATATATTACGAACACTAATAGAAAGATCAATAGAGAAACAAAGAGACATATATTTATGCTTCATAGATTATACTAAGTCATTTGATAAAGTAAAACATGATGAGCTGATTAAAATGTTGGAAGATATCAACATTGATGGGAAAGATTTAAGAATAATAAAGAATATATACTGGAACCAAGTAGCAGCAATTAAAATGGGAAATAAAGAGGGTAGTTACGAACAGATAAAGCTAGGAGTACGACAGGGGTGTTTCTTGTCACCCGATCTCTTCTCCCTGTATAGCGAAGCAATAATGAGAGAGATCAAAGAGAAGCCAGGAATACTAATCGGAGGATATAATATAAACAATATACGCTATGCAGATGGCACAGTATTGGTAGCGGATAATGCAACAGACCTACAACAATTGTTGGACAGTGTAGTAACAGAGAGTGCACAGAAAGGACTGTCCTTGAATATCAAGAAAACAGTAGCAATGGTGATATCAAAGAAAATGGGGACGCCAAAATGTGACATAGAAATAGAAGGGGAAATTCTCAACAAAGTGGATAATTTTAAATACCTAGGGGCACTTATAACATCAGATGGAAGATGTACAAAAGAGATTAAGTGCAGAATAGGGCAGGCAAAGAGAGCATTTAAGAAAATGAAGAGTATCTTATGCAATAAGTCGCTATCAATGAATGTAAGAAAGAGAGTACTAAAATGCTATATAGAACCAATTTTGCTATATGGCAGCGAATCTTGGAATGTAAATGAACAAATTAGGAAGAACTTAGAAGCAACAGAGATGTGGTTTTTAAGACGAATGTTGCGAATTCCTTGGACTGCCAGAGTAACTAACAACGATTGCCTGAAAGAGGCTAATGAAACTAGAACACTATATACAACAATAAGAAAGAGACGAACATCTTTCTTTGGTCATGTGATGAGAAGAGAGGCATTAGAGAACATCGTGACAACTGGAAAGATCGAGGGGAAGAGAGGCAGAGGCAGACCAAGAGAAATGATGCTGGACGGACTGAGACGGTGGTATGGAGGAATATCATCAGCAGAGTTGATCCAGAACACCAAAGACCGAGATCTGTGGAGAGCCATGAACGCCTACGCCAGCCGGCACGGCACTTGATGATGATGAGATAAAATAGACCATGACTGGCGTTCGTACTTTGTCACGGGAGAGATGCGTATTCTCAAAACTGTTACTTGTATTTGATTGATGGTGTTTTGCTATAGGTTCTTAATGCTGATTATCCTCTGCATTCCAACGCCCAGTCTTCTTCTGCGCGTCTTTTGACCAGTGTCCTTTATTGTTGGTTAAGGAGCCTGTAAAACCAAATAAAGCATTTTGTGCATCCATCTATGTAGACTGATCCAGAGGTAATGTTAGTATTCTTCATAAAAGACGCCGAGGGTGGCTGTTCTTCGTTGCACGTTGTTCTGTTCTTCCTTGTCAATCTTCCTTTCACTTTTGTCTGGAATTGTACTGTTAATCTACGTTCCTCTTGCGATGGAGTTCGTTCTGCGAGAGTTTCCACGGGAATGCCAAATGCGGGAAGATCTGTGGTTTGTCTGCAGAGTCGTTTGGCCTAGTGGATAAAACTGCTTCTATTATTGTTTCTTATGAGTCTCTTGGCCTCATCATGGTTTATGTCCATATCAGGTTGGGGTAGTCATCCACATTCCTGTTCCTTTAGCATATTCAATTATATATGTAGTGTTTTTCGTTATTCTTCTGCCATTCCACTCTCAGGTCTCATATGAACGATGTATTATGTACATTCATATTACAATATATATGTAGTATTTGTCGCTATCCTTTAATTATTCCACGCCTATGATGAACTATTCATTATGTACAGTCATATTGTTCCATGTCCCGTAGATCAGTCGTGGATACCCTTGATGGAAACGCAGAGGTGAATGGGCTCGTGAGACTTCACAGTGTCTGTCAAAAGACCAGAACAGCGCTACCTGTCTACACGTTTCAAGAGAACAGACACAGCCAAGAAAATAAGTGGGAGTGTGTCTGTACAATACACTTTCCCGTTAAGAATTCTATAGGTACCTATATATGTTAAAACAATTGTATGGCTGTATGTGTGTGTGTGTGTGGGGGGGGGGGGGGGGCGCGAAGTAAATATCTGGATGGCTTGCCCACATAGCATGGTTGAGACAAAAACAGAGCTGATTCATGACTCTAATGATAGTGTAAGATGGCGAAACATGACCGCCCACGCTTATCGGCATCTCATTTGATCTCTAGAGTCGTGCATCAGCTCAGAGTTCTTGTATCGACTATGCCACGTGACTTGGGAATGTAAATTACAAGTACCTCTGAAGTCAGAGACTTTATCCATTCGGACATTTGAGTGCTATCTAGCAGCTCTTGATAGAAGTCATGGTAATTTACTATCATTGTGTGACCAGGCCGGCTTCGTGGCCCGGAGTTACGGACGCAGTTCGTAATCCCGCATACCGCGTTCGAAACACAGCTGTGGGCGATCTGGTAACAAACCGCATTGTGTTGGTTTTTTTAATGAAATGGTATGGGTGCAGGTCGTTCAGAAATCAATAGAAATCTACTGAACGTAAACTTGTCCAGTAATCACAAACAGCCAAACAATTCTGGGGTTGACTGCGAAGTTCTGTAAGGGATATGCAACTATAGTATGTCCCGATTTGAATGCCTTCATTCACGATCAATTATTTTGAAAACTGTCTGTTGCATCGTTATGAAAGTTTTCCAGCCGTCTTATATTTACCGCCACCCAAGGAATATGTCTTTGATAGGTCCAAAAACAACTTAAATCATTGAAAGCGGCGACATTCCTTTGATGCTTTACTGAACAACTAGTGATTTATCGCTAACAAAGTTATGTTTACAGTAATGGGAGACCTGCCAATTCAGATGACACACAAAGGCGTATCCGTATTCGTATGGGAGTGCAATGAAAGAAGTAGCTGACAATCGACAGGGTCGGCTGCATTGCACCGGGTTTTTATCCCATATGGCTCAGTTTCTTTCCGCAGCGCGGAAAGCGTCGCACAAAGCACGAACTCCGTAGCTCCAGCGACGACCCACGGGAGTCTCCGAAAAAATGCACTCTTGAAATGAAGGAATGAAGGCCCGGAATCGAACATACAACCTTCGGAGCCCGAGTCAGACGGCTTGACCACTTCACCACGGAGAATCCCGAGAGGGGTGTGCCAAGGAGCGAGAGCTGACGGGTTTACTAATACAAATATTATGTTGTCTCACTCTCCTTGTTCTTTAGGTGAAAAGTGAAAAGCCAAACTTCGGCCACTGAAAAACCAAACCTTTTATATGACGACGCTGGATAGTCTTCTTCACACAAATCCACTCTAATACGACGATTCTGACAACGCAGTCGCTCCACAGAAATGTTACAACTATACTTCACAATACATTATTCTAACTAAACGGCATAGTGTTAGCCGTGCTGTAGTGACAAGCAGCCACGTCAGACCTGGACGCCAGCTCAAGTCTAACTCCCTTTTTCGTGACGTTTTCGTGCTTGCACCAAAACGTCTTGCACACTTATCATTCTTTTGAACTAATGCCGTGCAAAGTGTGTCTTATAATCCATATCCTGATCCAGGTATATGGCACTCACCCCCTCTACCCTTCAAAATGCTGCAAACATTTTGTTAGTTTATTCTGCTTGTTCTACCCTGAAAGGAAAGAGAAGTGGTGTCATCTGTCTGTCCCACTTACAACTTAACTTACTTTAACTCATTAACTATCTAATAACTTATTCACATACTAATTATTATTAACAATCTAATAATACCATAGTCAAATAACAATATAATTCTCAACAACACCATAGTTCTCTCTGTGTAAACACCGATCAATAGACGAATCGTATTCTTTTTTTTTTTTTCTCCTTTAAGGATAAATCTAATGCTTTTCATTTCTTTCTCCAGCAGGATAAATCTTTTCCTTTACTCAACTGTTGTAATATGGTTCCATTGCCCAATGCTCATACATGTATGCAGAGAAGCTAACTCATAATGCTGATTTTATATAATTATATGACTCGGTATCCATAAAATCATTCTTAACTCTCTAACGGTCATATCTCGGTATCATATAGACTGCCTTCGCGTATCAGCCTAAAGAGAGTTTCCCCAAACCTCTTAGTCTAATGACGTTGGTTAGTCCACAGTACACCTCCATATTCGTCTAGAGATGTAACGCATATCTTGGTACAATTCTAGTGTACTGTTATATCTGCGTAGGGGAGTTGCTTCTATCCCAGCACACCTCACCGTACCCTCACATTATGTGTGTTTTTCTCTGTACCTTTATTATCTATCGCTGCAATTACCTTGATAAAACAAATGGCAAACATTTGCGTATGATCAAGCAGTAATAGCAGTTAAGATGTTCGTGTCGCCGAAACATCAAATGTTTATGCAGATCAAGAAAATTAAGTGTTCTGAAATTGCGTAAATTCTCTAATAGTGTTGCCAATCTGTTGTTTAATTGAGTAACTGTACGAAATAATTAATGATGGCCAAATGAATCTTCAATGCCGTATGAACGTTCTTAATTTATTTCTTCTGTTACTTGAATGTGATATTTGTTTACTTCTATTATGTGCTACATCAGGCACAATGTGATTAAATAGCAGCTGAACTTTGCTTTGGATTAAAACCATAAGAACAGATGAGATCAAATCGTTGACATGATTGTATCAGAACAAACAGCTTATTGATTGCAGCATATCATCCAATAGTGATCAACTTTTACCGTGTCTGGTATCTCCCAGAGCGGTCGGTAAGTATATAATTGATATCATATATTAAATATTAGCTTGACAAATCTTTAAGTGATTGCCCTTGATTCAGGATCTATATCTTTCAATTCACCTTCTCCATTTCACAGTTTATTTGTTGCCGTTCTGAATTCTCACTAATTTTTCTCGGCAAACGGTTGATTTATTTTCAGCATGCTCTTTTAGAAGTGTCCCAATATCAGTAACTGTGATTTTAGTTTGTGATTTAGTTTGCGGAAATGACCACGTGTTCACATGCACCCACTGTGAACGGACATTTACAGCGCAAATTGGCCTTATCAGTCACACTCGCTACCGCCATAGTTAAAAGTTATTATGCCTTTTTAAAGCACAAACTATCGTCTGTCAAGACGGCAAGGTGCCAATGTGTGTGTGTGTGATTTTAGTTTACATAGTATTTCGTTTTCTTCAAACTTCAGACTGTTGAATAACTGAATATTGTTTCCGGATGTGTTGTACACAACCAAAATAATGATGTCATTACCAATACTCAAACATTTTGTTACTTGGTTTGAGATTATTCCACAAACTAATTTGAATGCAATGACGTAATTGATCTTTTATGAGAATCTTTAGATGACCTTGGCCTTCACATGTATATGGCTCGATCTATTGTATAAGCGTTAAATTACTGCAAATATGTCATAAGTTGATAATAAATCACGAGTTCATAATCACTGGTACGAAACCCCATTGCCAAGGAGCGAGAGAAACGGGTTTACTAATACAAATATTATGTTGTCTCACTCTCCTTGTTCTTTAGGTGAAAAGTGAAAAGCCAAACTTCGGCCACTGAAAAACCAAACCTTTTATAAGACGACGCTGGATAGTCTTCTTCACACAAATCCACTCTAATACGACGATTCTGACAACGCAGTCGCTCCACAGAAATGTTACAACTATACTTCACAATACATTATTCTAACTAAAGCGGCATAGTGTTAGCCGTGCTGTAGTGACAAGCAGCCACGTCCGACCTGGACGCCGGCTCAAGTCTAACTCCATTTTTCGTGACGTTTTCGTGCTTGCACCAAAACGTCTTGCACACTTATCATTCTTTTGAACTAATGCCGTGCAAAGTGTGTCTTATAATCCATATCCTGATCCAGGTGTATGGCAGGGTGCAGTGTGTAATATTAGTAAAGACAGAGAATTTACAGAGGCACGGGGTAAATAATTTGTAAATTAACAGGAAAATAGAAGGACTATATTTCTTACCTTATTTTTCATTTCCTTCTTGTTTCTTCAGCTGCTGGTTAATAAAGTGTACACAAGTATTCATGTTAGCTTTTTATATTGAGTTCGTGAAAGCTTCCAAATAGCTGTGCGTTAATGTGCGTATGGAGTGACCAGAAATGATACCGCAATTTAGTCATCATGTTTCCATTTTTAAGGATCTGTTCAGCTGTCTGTGTAGTTTGTTCACACGTACACATGGGTGACAGACCCGCTTTGAGTCTTCGTGAAAGACTGTCTACTCTGCTGTTTACCGTTCAGAGACGGAACATGATTACTTGTTTAGCACTATTAAAATAGTTGTCAGTGTCTCTTTTATATTGAGGCAAAAAAAAAAAAAAACATTAGGTAGGTAGGTAGGTAGGTATGTAGGAGGGAGGTAGGTAGGAGGGAGGTAGGTCGGGCGGTCGGTCGGTCGCTAGCTAGATAGATAGATAGATAGATAGATAGATAGATAGACAGACAGACAGACAGACAGATAGATAGATAGATAGATAGATAGATAGATAGATAGATAGATAGATAGATAGATAGATAGATCCCCGCCAGAAACCGGGCCTTGTCAGCTAGTTTATTTATATAATCACTTTTCATGAAAGAACCCCCATTTGGAGACACTTCTGAACAATCCCATTTAACTTCGCGATGTTTGTTTCAAAACGAAAATCACGAGAAATTTTTAAAAAATGCGGGAATGTGTCTTAATGAAGCTTTAATACTGTTAAAATGATGGACGTAATCTCTAAGTCGTAAATTATATACCGCATATAAACAAACTTGTAGATCTGCTGTAAAATCTCCAGAACAAAAAATATTTTGTTGGGTGGACATCCATCCATCATGTGCCATGCCGGTAAGCGTGGGCGGTCATGTTCTGCCATCTCACTCGATCAACAGAGTCGTGGATCAGTTCCGCGTTTTTGTCCCGACCATGCCACAAGGCCAAGCCATCCAGATACTTGTTTCTAGGTCTTCCCCTTGGTCTGTTCCCCTCGATCTTACCAGTTGTCACCAAGTTCTCCAAATCATTTCTTCTCATAACATGCCCAAAAAATTGTGACTGTCTACGTCTAATGTCTCTGATCAGTTTACGATCTTCATTTGTTTCTTGAAGGACTTGTTCATTGGTCTTTCTGGCTGTCCATGGTATTCTTTGCATTTTCCTCAGAAACCACATTTCTACAGCCATCAGATGTTTCTCAGCCTGGCTGCTCATTGTCCAAGCTTCACATCCATATAAAAGTACAGGTTCTATGTAGCATCTCAACACTCTTTTTCTCGTTTCAATTGACATCTTTTTATTGGTCAGTATGTTTTTCATCTTGCTAAAGGCTACTTTTGCCATGGCGATTCTTGTTCTAATCTCTTCAAGGCATCTCCCATCAGATGTTATTACTGTTCCGAGGTAATTGTACCTATTCACTTGTTGAAGAATATTCCCATTTACTTGTATATTACATTGTGGTATTTCGTCCTTCCTAGTGACGACCATAATCTGTGTCTTTTTACAATTTAATTCTAACCCTTGTTGTTCACTGTGTGTAACAACCGCATCTACTAAATTTTGCAGGTCCTGTTCATTATCTGCAATCAAGACTGTATCATCTGCATATCTAATGTTATTGATGCATCGTCCCCCAATGTTGATTCCTTCCATATTTTCAATATTTCTGAAAATATTTTCACTGTACAGGGAAAACAGATCTGGAGACATTACACATCCCTGTCTCACACCTCTCTTAATAGGCTGATATTGACTTACTTCATTATCAACTCTTATGGCAGCTTGTTGTTTCCAATATATGTTTTTTACAAGTCTAAGGTCTTTCCCATCAATTTGTAGATCTTCAAGCATCCTTATCATGTTGACATGTCTCACTTTATCAAAAGCCTTTGTGTAGTCAATGAAGCAAAGGTGTAGATCTTTGTTTACTTCTATAGAACGTTCGATTACGGTTCTCAGTATATACACAGCATTTACTGTACCCTTGCCTACTACAAACCCACATTGTTCTTCTCCTATTTCAGGTTGTATTTTCCTCCTAACTCTTTGCATGATAATTCATGCTGGGTGGACATAATGATAAGATTATATACTAAATCTCATAATTTTCCCTCAGTTGGTTACTTAGATATGGATGTTTATATTGCGGCAAACAAATGTGGACATACTATAACTATAACTGTGTGACCTGCTAAAAGACCTAGGCGTTGATGTTTTTCCATGATCTGCATCTGTCATTTCTCTTTGTTTTTCATCTTCTACCGTTGATCTATTCAGTCGTCACGATATTGTCTAGTGTTTCTCTTCTCATTACCCAACATTATTGTTTCTTGTTTCTTCTTACAGTTGAATATAATGTTCTACTTTCAGTAGCCGTTTCCATGCACTCGTTGTAATTAAATATCTCTGGCAGTGCAGGGTATCTGCAATCGTGGTAACAGAATCCACATCTCTATTGTTTCATAGCTCTTCCTAATGTGTTCGTTCACATGTCAGAATTTTTTGCCATACAGCAGTACAAGTGTTCCATATCATATTCCAATACTCTCTTTCTGGCCTTAAATACTAGTAACTTATTATATAGATACTTTACAGCTTCTTATACATCCTATGCTTGGTCCATTCTACTCTTATTCTTTGTCATACATAGTTAACATGATGTGACTGTCGCTAGATATTTTAACTTAATGATTTAGGCCAGGATTTTCGCTTCTATTGTAATATTACATTTTAGTAATTGTAATACTGCAATATCAAATTGTTTATTCGTAATTAAGAAAATAATATTCGAAACAAATATCTGTATTATTCCCAGTAGGAAAAGGACGACGGAGAAAATTGTCTAAGCGGTCGGCTGCAGAACAGATGTTTGAGATGCTGAAGAGGCTGTTACAAACGAATCCTTCATTGGTTGGCTTCAGCCAATAGTATGTGGAGACTCAGAATAGTACTCGGAGACTCGAGCATAACAAACTATATTTGATACACAGTGTTAGTTTTAACTAATTCATTGCCGAAGGATAATATATCGCCAAATGTGACCTGACATTTGCACAGAAGGACGATATATTGCCATATTAGGGTAACCGTGTTGTATATTTTATTTCGTGGTATCTTCCACACTGCTCAGTCAATGTAAATTTACATTATAATACTTGTTCATTTGATTGTTTGGTCACCTTGTTTGGTCCAACCCTACTTTTTCTTTGGCACTGAATCAGTTTAACAACACATCACCATCATCACCATTTAGCAAATCGATTGTAGAATCTCGCACGCAACACACTCAGTTGAAACATTCTCGACATTAAACGCAAAAAGAACAAGTCAATGAAGTTTATTGGCAACATTGTGTTTTTATGGATAAATATGTATTACTACTAGTGTATACTATAGGGTGTATTTTTAATGGCTGGGGTTTTTGAAAATATAGCCGTTCCAAGTTTTGTATTTATCTTTTATGCTGCATGAACTCCACAGATGGTGAACGCAAAACTTGGACGGGCAATATTTTCAAAACCCCCACAGTAAAAATACACCCTGTACTACAAGCGTAGTGACTGGCAGGCTTGCCCGCTGCCTTCATGCTCATAGGTTCGAATCCCCGTGGTGGCGGATATATTTTCTAATTTATTAATTTACTTACCTGTGAACATTATGTTGTATTTATATTTATATATATTTCGTGCTAAAATACACTTAAAGCAGCATGACAAATATATAAACATAAAAATCCAACATGTTTGTTGATTGAAGTGTATGAAACTAATTGTAGTTTTTATAGTTTCCCTACACATCTGCTGTGAATGATGTTGATTTGTATGGCTGCAATTACTCTCGGATAGGTTTGCTAATGTTGTTAATTAGTTATTTGCTCACACTGAAATTAAAATTTGTAAAAGCAGTATTCTTTTTGTACAGTACTCTTCCATTACATATTTTCTGTTGCATAAAGTGTTTTTGAAAGACAATATCCTGTTCAACCCTTCTAGGTTATAAGTGGAACACATGGTGTCTATAATTGTTTTTTTGTTTTTTTTCTATTAATACGTTTTTATTTGTTTCATACTCTCCGGGCAGTTCAGATATTTATATTGTCTTCCACACTTCCTTCGATGGGATATAGATTGTCATACTTTTGCCCTTTAATATGGTATAGATTATGTTATTCTATTATTTCTGATTTTATTTTTATTAACAATTCGTCAAGTAACTTAAGACAATGAGTATTTACATTACAGTTAGCTTACATTTAGTGATTTAAATCCACGAGTATTTTACATTAAATCTAGCTTACATTAAGTGATCTAAATCAATATTTACCTTTATATTTAGCTTTCATTAAGTCATTTAAATATAATTTTATTTTATATTTAGCTTACATTAATTGACTTACAATTATGCGTAGTTTACTTTATATTTAGCTCAGATTAAGTCATTTAAATCTATATTTAACTTTATATTTAGCTTACATTAATTGACTTAGAACTATGAGTTGTTTATGTTATATTTAGCTTACATTGGGTAATTTATGTAAATTAATTAATTTAAAACTATGAGTAGTTAACTTTATATTTAGCTTATATTAAATACTGTAAATCTATGTTTTACTTTATATTTACCTTAAAGTCTTTTATATCTATATTTTAGTTTATATTTAGCTTACAATAATTCTATTAAATTTATATGTACTTTATATTTAGCTTACATTAAGTCATTTAAATCTATATTTTGCTTTATATTCAGCTTACATTAAGTCATTTAAATGTATATATATATATATGTTATTATATGATTAGCTTACATTAATTGACTTAAAACTATGAGTAGTTTAATTTATATTTAGCTTACATTACGTCATTTAAATTTATATTTTACTGTATATACCGGTAAATAGATAGTGACGTCAACAACAATACATATATATATACATATATATATATATATATATATAATACAAGCTTGCTCACCAACAACAAGTAGTAGTGATAAGAAATAGAACACTTTTACGAAAGTCTCAAATTAAATCACAAGCAATAATAATAATCATAATAATCATAATAATAATGATAATAATAATAATAATAATAATAATAATAATAATAATAATAATAATAATAATAATAATAATAATAATAGATGTTAATGCAAAATTAGGAACGCGAAACTTGGAGGATGTGGTGTGGAATTATGGTTTAGATACAAGAAATGAAAGAGGAGAGAAACTAATAGAATGGGCAAATATCAATAATATGATAAGTTTGATGGACAAAAGAAAACAGAGTAGAAATGACCAACAAGGGTATGATAAGATAAAGATAGAAATAAGAGATAAGCGTGTGAAGGCAACAGAAAGTTGGTTAAATGAGCGGTGCGGGAAAGTTTAATTAAATTCTGTTAAAGATACAAAAACTATGCACAGACAAATAAGTGAGTTTACATGAAGAAAAATAGGAGTAAATATTGGGCGTTTGAAATCATCTATAATGAAGAGGTGGAATGAGTATATAAGAGAATTATATGATGGAGAAAGGGAAGAATTAACTTAGAACCTACTCTAAAAGAAGAAGTCGCTGACACTGTCAAACACATGAAGAAAGGATAATCACCTGAGCCATATGACATCACAATAGAAAAATTAGAAGTACTGAGAAAACAAAATATGCACAAACAAATCAGTGAGCTCACAGGAAGAAACATAAGAGTAAATATTGGGTGTTTATTATTGGAGGAAGTTCTATAATGAAGAGGTGGAATGATTATATAAATAATTTATAAGATGGAGAAAGGGAAGAATTAACAGACGAAAGTAAGTTACAAGGTCCACATACTCTAAAAGAAGAAGTCGTTGAATTATATTTACAGCAGTGGATATCATTGAGCTGAAATCTGTATTTATAGCTACACCAAACAGACAAGCTGTAATTTAATACAAAGACTTTCGTATAACTAACCTCTTAAACCATGTCACTAAGCTTCTACTTAGAATTATAATGAGACAAACAAAAACGAAAATAAAAATGTAAATTGGTAAAGAACAGTATGGATTTGTGGAAGGAAAGAATACAAACAATGCGATTATACATTATGAATGCCAATGTAGCGCAGTAGAGAAAAGGCAGTATCGGGAAAGTAAAAGTATAAAGTGCACAATGAAAGCACCAGCGCTTACTTAGAGATAATGACGTCAACAACAGACAGACGGCGGAGAGCAAGGAAGAACGATAAGAAGAAAGGTCATCACGGCAGAATTCTGAGAGGCTAATTATTAATCGTCAACATCGGGAAGAGACAGTTGAAGTATACAATGAAGGAACATGCGAAGATATCTATCAAGAACCATTGGAAAGGATACAGGGCACGAAACACGGCTTAATAGCGGAGGAATTGGATATGAAGCACAAGCAGCACTGATGGGCCGTTGTCAAAGTTAACCGACTATGGAGAAGATGCTGTCAAGCAGCTGTGGCGTGAGTAGGATAGTTATGGACATGTAACGTAAGTGTAAACCATAGGTGAGTGTGAAATAGTGCAATGGCAGGCTTGACGATAATTTCGAATCCGATTGAAAGGGACAGAACTAAAGGACACAGTGTAAATGCGAATAGGGTGAATTAATGAATTACCTGCATGTTGTGTGATTCGTTGGGATACTGCCCCATAATAAAGGATCGAATTAGGAAGCACTTGTCCGGCGTTATTGTATAAACACTTCAAAGGTTGAGCATTTTATATATTTACTTACGTTGAGAGCCAATAACCTAGATAAACGAGTAAAGTATGCCAGCGACTGAGTGAGAACATGGATTAAATAAGCCAGTGATTAGACAAGCATCGAACTTAAAGAGACAATGGCAAATGCACTCCCTGGTAATGAACACTAATAGAAAGATCAACAGAGACACAGAAAGACATATATTTGTGCTTCATAGATTATACCAAGGCATTTGATAAAGTGAAACATGATGAACTAATTAAAACGTTGGAAGATTGATGGGAAAGATCTGAGAACAATAAAAACATATTTACTGGAACCAAGTAGCAGCAATTAAAATTAGAAACAAAGACGGCAATTATGACCAAATAAAGCTAGGAGTACGATATGGATATGTTTTGTCACCAGATCTCTTCTCTCTCTATAGCGAAGCATTAATGAGAGAGATCAAAGAGAAGCCGGGAATACTAATCGGAGATTATAACTAATATAAACAATTTATGCTATGCAGCTGACAGTGTATTGGTGGTGGATAATCCAACATATCTACAAGAATTGTTGGACATTGTAGTAAAGAATTGCAAAAGAAAGGCCTCTCCTTGGATATAAAGAAAACAGTAACAATGGTGAATCAAAGATTCATGTAACACCAAAATGTTAAATGGAAATGGAAGGAGAAATTCTTAACCAAGTGGATAATTTTAAATACCTCTGAGAATTTATAACATCAGATGAAAGGTGCACAACAGAGATTAAGAGCAGAATAGGACACGCAAAAGTTGCATTTCAGACAATCAAAAGCATCTTATGTAATAAGTCACTATCATTTAATGTAAGAAAGAGTTTGCTGAAGTGCTACATAGAGTCTGCTTTGCTGTGTGGCAGTGAATCTTGGAATGTAAATGAACAAGTTAGGAAGAACTTGGAAGCAACCTAGATGTGGTTCATAAGACGAATGTTGTAAATTCCTTGGACTGCCAGAGTAACTAACAACGATTGCTTGAAAGAGGCTAATGAAATTGGAACATTATATATAATAATAAGAAAGAACAAACAACTTTCTTTGGTCATGTGATGAGAAGATAGGCATTGCAGAACATCGTGATAACTAGACAGTTCGAGGGAAAGAGAGGCAGAGGCCGACCAAGAGAAATGATGCTGTTGGGATTGAGACGGTGTCATGGGAAAATATCAGCAGCAGAGTTGAGCCAGAACACCAAAGATCGAGATATGAGGAGAGACATGACCGCCTATCCCAGCTGACGTGGCACTTGATGATGATTTACCTGTGTTCCCAGGTCGATCGAGATAAAATGGGAACCAGGAAATGTCATAGAAAGTAAAGGCGGCTGGAGTGATATTGGTGATTGGTCAATATAAGTATGAGACTAGCACCATAAGCGCAGTACGCCTTACAGCATATAAAAGGTCCTTTAGTTATTTTACTAAACAAAGTTGTGCTTTATTTTCTGTGCTAGTTTGTTTTTTTTCTTTTTCATAATGTTCTTAATGCTATTTTTTTCATATCATATTTACAGGACATCGTTGTCAACACCAGCATTGCTGTTGTTGATGTCTTGGCAAGATTGCATTTAGTAGTTTGCCATTGCTTTCTGAACGACCGGCTCCCATACTAACACGTTTTAACACAACGCGACACTGTCTGCTGCCAAATCGGTCACAGCTGCGTTTCGAACGCCTGGTAAGTGGCTCACGAACCGCGTTCGCAAGCCTTTGGAAACGGAGACCAGCTCTTAATGCTTTACCTGACAGTTTTTCTTCAGTATTACTGGTGCCCTACGCAATCAGGGAATCCCACTCCGACTTCTGGGGTACTTCTATCTTACGTTCCCAAGTCGTACCAATTCTGTGTTGGTTAATGAGATATCTTGTGCTCTTGACAAAATGTTGATGTCTGTTGTTGTCTCCTGCGTACATCAACTGATCGTACCAATTCTGTGTTGGTTAATGAGATGTCTTGTGCTCTTGACAAAATGTTGATGTCTGTTGTTGTCTCCTGCGTACATCAATTGATCGGACCAATTCTGTGTTGGTTAATGAAATGTATTGTGCTCTTGACAAAATGTTGATGTCTGTTGTTGTCTCCTGCGTACATCAACTGATCGTACCAATTCTGTGTTAGTTAGTGAGATGTCTTGTGCTCTTGACAAAATGTTGATGTCTGGTGGCTCCTCGTTTCACTTCCATTTTTCTCACTTTGGACATGGAAGCAGATTCCCAGATTTATTTAAATGTATCCGTTCGTCCAGCATTTCTTAAAGATGATGTCTGGTCTATCCATTGCTCTTCTTAACCTCGATCATCGCCATGCTCGGGAAAAGATCAGCTTGCTTGTTGCCTTTCATGCCTGAGTGCAGCGGCATATAGATGGTAGATATTCGTGTGTTTAATAAATAGCTGCAATTGTCTTCACAAATTACTGCCAGCACAGTGGCAACTTGTAAGATCAGCAGTGGAGGAGACAGAGGGGACAAAGAGAAATGACGCGTTATGGTCAAAGAACTGATTCAGAAAAATCAAGGACCGAGATCTGTGTAGAGAGATTAGCGACTACCACATTTGTCAGGGAACATGCTGATGATGATGCAAAGAATATTAAGATATAATATGTTGAATTAGCAGGTTTTCATGTGAAATAAATGCATGTTCTGAACATACATTTTAGTTAACACCAAATTTATTTAGTTTATCGTTTTTTATACGAGGAGCGGCTGGCCGAGTGACTAGAACGCCGGACTCTCAATCGGGAGACAAAAAGAAAATCCTAACCTGCACAGTTCGCGACGACTGCACTAGCCAGGCGGCCTTAATTCCTCACGCTCAAAGACTCCTCTGCCTAGCACCGCAAGGTACTATATTGGCAGTAAATGACAGTTTTTTTTTTTTAGTTTTTAGTTTGTTATGAAAGCTACTCCAGACATGCGAGTTCTAACGCTAAAATCACATAGCCGTTCAGGTCGTCTTAAGTTCTGAAAACGGCTTGCGTCTATGGGAGTGAGATTCGATTATAGAATTTTCTCCAGATCAAGAACTGAAGTACATCTTCTCAAGAATTGTGCTGCAGAACCCTTCTCGCTATCTCAAAGACCAGAAACCAATAAGATGTGGAAGAACGGTAGTGAAGCTTCACATCTGCCGAGAGGCATAATAGGATGGCTGGGATTCTCCCGAGGTTGGTAATGCTATTCCTGCGCAGTTTGAAATAATACATTGTCAATAGGCTTGTAGTGGGTTCTAAGCATAGAACTGGGAATTAGGATTTTGTAACACAGTCCGTGTGGAGAAGGTACTTTAGTACCACGTCAGAACGAGAGTTTACTCCAGTCGAACTCCAATAGTTTCCGGCCCTTTTCAGGGGTCAAACTACCTGAACGACAATGCACTTCAAACTCTTTCAGTCGATTCACCAACCTAACAAATAACAAATAAATAAAACGTCACTAAAGTCTGGTAAAGTGTTATGAACATTATGAAGAAAAAACAACAAACAGAATGAAAATTGCACGAATGGCCGAATGAACAAGAGCACTAGTTCTTAAACATCCAGTGAGCTTATGCTGGGGTCACTGGGAGTGAGACTCGTTGAATTCTAGTTAAGAGTTATTCTTCTTTGCGTAAATCTATCAGTGTAATGTTGTGGAATAAGAAATATACAACCGCAACTGCATGTTGTTACACCGGGTCACAAATGTGACACAGTATATATGCGCCCCTCTGCCATGTCCCATAATATAGAAAAATGATGATAGTGTCTAAGTAAAGGAGACATAGTATGATGATGATGAATCGGGCAAGACAAACATTAGATATCACGGAATGAGAAACATGTACGGCCACGATGAACTTGGCCAGTAGGTTTTTGAAAATACATGAGCGCACGGACAACTCGTGAACTGTTATCACGGACAGTAAATAGGTCAATCGGTTTATAAAAACGACTCACCTGCCAGAACACATGAAGGAAAGTTTGAACCACCAACACGAGTAGACGTGTTTATTTCAGAAGTGAATGAATTTTATATTTAAATGCCATCTAAATGACCGTCGCGATCTATAACAAGTGGCCAACACATACAGCAACTGTGATATTTATATCAACAGACTAGGTCTCGTCTGAGCGGCGTCAAATCTGCGAGTTGTAGAGTATGAGATTATCCCAGGAGGATATCAAGGCCATCGTTACTATCAAACATGTCAGCGTGTTGACTCAAGGTTGATTAAGAGGGATGCAGTGAATAATTATGAAGACTTATCACTTGGTCAGAGATATGTTAATGCACATGTAATTATGAAAAGTGTGCGATCGATTGAACTATCAGAGACTCAGTAACAACGATGACATGATCATCATATATTAACTTATGATCTGTGTTTACATACACATAAGATATATCTGTCCAGAAACGAGGCCACCGATTGAGCAACGGGATAGTCCATCCTGCAGAAAAGAAGACTGGATCGGACACTGAGATACTGAAGGAAAATCCCTATCGGATCCTGTCATAAAGAGGAACAATGACCATCAGTGCGAATGTCACCGGGTTCCCAGCTTATATGGTTGGATGTGTGAGCAGATGGGAATAGGCTGCTCTGATTGTTTATTCTTGACGCATTATATTTCCTATATGAATTGCAAACAATTAGATATATGTCTTACATGCGACGTAATTAAAGATGGCGGCAATAAATCAAGTGTGTGTCGTTTTCTGATGCTGCTGTGTCTGCTTGTCTACATTCAGACACAGAGCAGTACTTGTCAACAACTCATGTTTCAGGCATCATCGGATTACTTCTCCCACACCCTACAAGAAACTTGCAAGTCGTGTGCGAGGAATGAAATGGTACATTTTATTGCCGTTGGCTCTTTACAATTGCAAAAAACAGTCGCTATCTAATCACACATAAAGTCACAATATTCTCTATCACTAGTTTTCCTACCCTATAGCTAATCTCTATCTACTAGGCTATATGAAAACACATATCTATTCTATACGATGTGAACACTACAGAGTCAGTCCCCAGTCTGACTTGCTTCACTCGCGTCGCTACACGCCACGCGGAAGGACCTTCATACGCCCTTCGGCTCTTTGCGTGCTAGGTCAGTTAGCACGCTTCTATTAGCTGGCTTTGGTTTGAGTGGCAATCGTAGCGATCACGCAGGCGTGATTCCGTCGTGACCAGTAGTGCTAACTATCTGGTCAACGCCTTCGTGTGAGGACTAGTTACTAGTCCCCCTTTTCTATCATCTATCCTGCCCTGATCCCGGGCACTATGTTCTCTCTACTCTATCTGAGGTTGACCCCACGTCCCGGTGGTGTTCTATCATGAGGCAGGCTTCCTGCCTCCTCCTTCAGTCTTTGACACACACCCTCCCCTCCTGTGTTGCGTCATCAACTTTGACTCATTGGTTGTGACGCAAGAGGTTTCTAAAAAATTAGTGTGTCTAATTTTTGTCAAAGACTGTAGATAACCTGGCTTTGGGCTACTCAATAGACCTACTGACTAATGTCACAATGTAGCATCACTTTACTTGGCTACTGGCAATCGCCACAAACTTGTCTGGTTGGCGTGAGCCCTCTTCTCAATCGCAATATTATATTACTTAGAGGTATGTCTGAACCGGACCGTTGTCTTATAAGACCTGCCCTCAAATAGTAAATTAACTCACTACCCATACAAAGTTGACTTTCTGAAGGTCAACACATGAATTGCTTCATGTCCCCCATATAATATTCAACAACCATTACACAAGCTGTGAGCGACAGGCTTTACCTATCTCGCTTCCGCGTGTAAAGTCATATTTCACTGTTAAGTTAGTGTTTCGTTGTCTATTATGTCCCCTGACGCGGAGTTATCTCCCTTTGATCTAATAAAAGTGTATGCAATTTATATGTTTGTTTTTCTGGTTGTTTGTGTGTTTGGATGTAATTAAACGTATAATCTACCCTCTAACATGTGTATCTAACTATCATGTGTATGTAAGTTAGTTTTTCAAGTGCCATAATTCATTTAACTGTGGTCACAAACATGTGTATAATACAAATCTGTGACTACATTTCTGTCTTATGAGACTCAAAATACTTTCACTAAGATCCTAAACTAAACTACACAAAATACATTCATTACAACACATTTTCAACATTGAAACCAACATTCGACGGCAACAAAAATAAAAAGTCTTGTTGAGCGGCAGAAAAAATCCGCTGACTGTTCTCACTCTCTCTTGTATATTTTACATTTGCTCTTACTTTCACACTTCTGTCACACATCTTTCACCTTCCCTTATGTCACACTTCTTTTACCCTCACTATTGGCACACATCTTTTACCCTCATTTCTGTCACACATCTTTCATCCTCATTTCTGTCACCCTTCTTTCATCCTCATTTCTGTCACACATCTTTCATCCTCATTTTTGTCACACTTCTTTCATCCTCATTTCTGTCACACATCTTTCACCCTCACCTTTGTCACACATCTTTTACCTTCATTTCTGTCACATAACTTTCACTCTCATAGTTATTTAAAAACCTTGGAGTGACACTGTACAAGTTTGGCTCAATTTGACAGAGTTGAGCCTAATGACTGTGCATCAACCGTTGCACACGTCAAGTATTTACAACATATTTACATGTTAGAAAAATGGGTTGATGGTTTGTACCCTGGTATTATTAACCACTCTATTCTACTGAAATATTATTCTAAATAATGACATACTAATACTAGTTCTATAAATATACATTTACTGCGTTAATCTATCTGTCATATTCATCCTAAAATAAGCTTACATTACTCCTAATATTTATCTAATTTAAGGGATGGAATTTACCTATGTGAAATGAAATTGATGTGAGATGAGTGATGTCTCTTTATGAAATGGGTAATGTGAAATGTAATAAGTTACGTCCCTTTCTAAAATGGGTGATGTGAAATATAACATATTCTAACTAATGTTTTTAATTGAAACAAACTATATGATTGATATTCTTATTCTATATGGTGTAAATGATGTATATTTAAGTGTATAATATTTCTATTCTATTATGGTGTACCCTAATCATGCTACTAAATGATAACGTTTGTTAAATTGATTGGTTAAGATGGAATGAAATCAAATGAAATGAAACAAAGTGAAATATAATAAACGGAATGATACTATTCCTATCTAAACTTCTTATAATTAGTTGTCATGTTTAAATTACTACCCTAATCTACTTTAAAAGCTAAATAAATCAGTAAATTCATATGCTATCTACTAAAAAAAAATGAAAAATATTATATTGTCTAACTCTAAATATAAATTAAAATGACATAATCTATCTATATTTTATCACTATATTAAAACATTATGATACATATCACATTAAGTTTTATATACATGGTTTTTTAAATACCTCAGCTTAGTTGTTGCCATTAATGTTCAGAAACATGCTTTCATTGGCATAATATCTATACAATTGTTCTGGGTATTTGAAATCCATTACACAGTCATATTTGCTCTATGGATATTGCACCTGTAGAGTTCGTTTGTAGACCACTGTTCTCGTGTCTGTATGTATATAATCATCTGACACTGTTTTTCTCTGTTTAACACAACTACTTCACTGGAACATATTTGGAGCTTAGCAAGTAATAAGCTGTCCTAGTTCACAAAGTGATATATTTGTTCCCAGAGTAAAGTTCTTACTTTTGATGTCTACGGACACATATAGGTCAATGTTTTTGGTACTTAGTTCAGCACATAATATTCATGTATTTCTGACATATTTCACATAGAATATTTGACTGTACTAAATTAACATATATTACAATATACTCTTATGTGGAAATTTCTGGTATTGCTACATCAGATTGTCGACTAAGGGTATCAGCCAAGATGTTATCTTTCCCCTTAATATGTTCTATACTAAAGGTGTAATTTTGTAGTATTAGCGACCACCTGTATATTCGGTCATTCCGATGTACACCACTCTGCATGACCGTTATTGGGGAGTTGTCAGTCTGGACAATGAAGTGTACACCCGACAGAAATCGATGCAGCTTTCTCACCGCATAGATGACGCTTAGGGCTTCCAACTCGGATATGGAATATCTGGACTCGGTGGGTGTGATCTTACGGCTCACGTAGCAAATCGGATGGAAGATGCCCTCGTAAAATTGGCCTAGTACTGCAGCGATGGAGATCCTGCTGGCATCTGTCCTAAGATAATAAACGAGCCTCGGATTAGGCAAGCGGAGGATTGGAACATTACTAAACAACATTTTTAATTTTGACAATGCAGAAATTAATAATGCATCTTTAACATCCAATTTTACAGAAGCTTTTAAAACATTGGAAAATACACTTGTAATCTCCGCTAAATTTGGAATAAATTTACTATAGTAATTCACTAACCCCAAAAGGCTTCTGACCTGTTTCTTGGTGGTAGGCATGGTCAGATTCATAATTTTGGTAATAATTTTCTGGTCAGTGTTTAGTTGACCTTGAGAAATGACATGACCCAAAAACTCAATTTCATTTAGGCCCAATTCGACTTTGCTCGGTTTGACAGTGAGCCCGAAGAGTCGCAACCTATTAAAGACATGTCTCAGTTTCAGTTGGTGTGTTGTCCAGTCATCAGTATGGACACATATATCATCTATATAGGTCACTGTATTCGTCACTCCATGAAGTAGATCTCTAGTTAAGCGTACGAAAGTGGCAGGAGCGTTTCGAAGTCCGAACGGAAGAAAACGCCACTCGTATAGTCCTAAAGGTGTTGAGAAAGCAGTAAGATGGATGGATTGAGACTGCATAGGGACTTGCCAATATCCCTTAGTGAGATCTAATTTAGAAAAGATTTTGGAGGTGGACATGTCAAGAATAAGCTCTTCGCAGGAAGGAATTGGCTTTGCGTCGATCTTGGTGACGTTGTTGAGCTTTCGATAGTCCACGCACAGACGAATTGTCGAATCTTTCTTCTTAACTAGAACAATTGGAAAAGAGTACTCCGAGGTGGATTTTTGGATGATCCCACTAGCCTCTAAATTCAGAATTTCCTTATTTAGATTTTTCCTATAGCTTAGTGGGATTGAGTACGGCCTGCATTTAATAGGCTTAGAGTCCGTAAGAAGAATGGAGTGTTCGATTCTGTCCGTCCTACCTGGAATGTCAGAGAATATGTCTTTGTATTCCGTCACTAATTCTACTAATTGTCGTCGTTGACTGTCTGTTAGTCCCTGTTCTATATGTATGCTATCTAATGTAGCAGTCTTGTCTACAATAGGAACTGGTAGTTCCATTCCGTCGTCGTCTACCTGATTCAGTACGGTGGTGGTGCTAAGTGTGTATTCTGTATTCTCGCTAAGTGTATGCTCGTCGGATATGCCAGTCTCGCTAACTAGTGTAGTTGCGTTGTGTATGTCTGTCGTCTGATCACTTGGTGTGGGTGCACTGTGTTCGTCTGTCTCTACTTCTGTCTCTTGTCGTGAATAGTAAGGTTTCAACATGTTGACATGGAATATCTTTAAGTTTCCGTTTATTGATATTTCATAGTCAACATTTGAAATTTTACGTACCACCTTGAATGGCCCTTGCCATGAAGTCAATAATAAATTTCGTTTGTCAGGAAGCAAGAGAAGTATATCTTGATCTGGTTCAAGTTCAATTGTTCTCGCCCCTTTGTTGGCATATTGGCGGTAGATTTGACTCTTCCTCTCCAAAGCTGCCTTAGCTATAATACACGATTTCATGATTTTATCTCGTGTTTCAGTCACCATTTCATAAGGTGTTTTTGGTTCGGGAATTTGAATAGAATTTGTTATTGCCTGATGATAAATGGTTAGGGGTCCACGTGGGTTAGCCCCGTACAATAATTCAAACGGTGAGAAACCCGTGCTTGAATGGGGAATCTCCCGATAGGCGAACAGCACTGTTGGTAACAGTGTATCCCAGTCAGCTGGGTTTTCTGCTGTTACCTTAGCCAGCATATGCTTAAGATCTCCATTAATTTTTTCTACTATCCCATTGCTTGCTGGATGGTACGCTGTCGTGAAATGTTGTTTAATCCCTAACATTTTTGTAAGGGCTTGCGTTGCAGCCGATATGAATTGTGTTCCACGATCGGATAAAATGGTCCGTGGAAATCCGAATCGTGAGAACAGGTGTAGAAATACATTGGCAACATCTTTGGAGGTGATGTACTTCAAAGCTACTGCCTCAACCCACCTTGTACAGAGGTCGACCATCGTCAATATGAAGCGATTTCCTTAGCTGGACACCTGATTCAGGGGTCCAACAATATCTACCGCCACACTCTCAAATGGCCTAGAAGACAGTGTAGAAGGTTGTACTTCAGCTGTAGCATGTTTACCCTTTCGTACTAACTGTTGACAGACATTACACGAACGACAAAATAATTTAATATCATTGCAAAAACCTGGCCAATAAAAATGAGCCTGAATTCTGGCCCTGGTTTTGTCATATGCAAGATGGCCAGCAAACGGTGACTCATGTGCAATCTTTAGCACAGTTATGCGATGTTGTACAGGTAACACCGTTTGCTGAATCTCATGGTTACCAGTAGTATAATATCTAGTAAGAATGCCATTATTTAATCTGAAGAATCATGATGCGTTCTTTGTAATTTTGGCTCGTTCTTTCAATAATTTTAAATAAGGAGACAAACTAGGATCAGCTTTCTGCTGTTCTATGAATTTTTGTCTGTTGGTATCATCAGTGCTAGATGGAGAAAGCACCAGTAGTCTCTCATCTTGAAGCGTGTCTTGATGTTTTATAGTGTCTGCTCTGGTTGTTGCATTAACTGCATTCAGTTGGTTCCATGCAGTTATTTCATCGCTAGTACATTGTTTTAGTTGAGGTAAGCAACCCAGAATTAAATCAGTACAAGGGTTGTCAAGTATAGCACAAGTAAATGTACCCGAAAGGAAAGGAGTGTTAATACGGGCATTGACCACAGAGTAAATTTCAATGTTACCCGAAATGGTTCGGCATTTGACAGAGTCACCCGTATAATCCTCTTGACTCACTAGTTCCTTTCTGAGACCAATAAGGATACTACCGCTGTCCAGCAAACATTGGCATGGCCTATCATTGACCATTGCATTGTGGAACTCTAAATTGCCTCTGGAGGCTAAGGCTGCATTCACACTCTCAGTTGAGCATGGAACTGTATGTCCACATTCTAATTTTCCGTCAGCATGAAACTGGTGCCATCGCTCACAACTGTCAAAACTCAACATATCGTTTACACAACACACCTCTTCCGTTTGGTTAACAGGTAATTCATTTTCAACATCACACTCAGTCTCACTACCACTATCAGAAGATGTATCAAGTAAAATAGCATTGTTGGCTTTCATACGTTGGCGGCCTAGGCACTTATTTGAATAATGGCCGTAGCTGGAACAAAAAAAACATTTAATGGCACGCCGGTATGCAGATCTTTTGTTCTGTTGCTTCTTAATAACAGTTTTAAGATGTGCTGGATAACTCGGCGATTTGTCACACATTGAATCAGTGTCATGTAAAAGGTGACAGTGGATACATTTTGAAATTTTTATATCTTTCTTGTTAAATTTATTAAATGGTTTTCTATTGCTCTGATCGTTTTTAGATTGATCTTTTGCAAAAGAAACTATTTCAGAGTCATTTGAAGTCTTAAAAATATTTCTGTTTGAAGAAAAATATGCCGACCCTTTTTTTTCAAACTGTTCTATAGTTTCAATGTCTGACTGCTGCAAAAATTTAGCAAAAGAGGATGGTATCGTGGATATTACTTTATCCATAGTTATTAAGTTTTTCAATCTATCAAAATCTTTTCCTATGTTAGCCGCTTTAAGCCATCTATTTAGTACACTTTGAACATTTGAGACGTAGTCAATGAAAGTCTCAGTAGGTTTAGGTTTTAAATTTGAGAACTGAACCTGATACCCAGGGGCATCAAGTAAAAAGTGTTGCATAATCCTATCACGGATGTATTGGTAGTCAGATCTAAGATCGGTTGGTATAGATTTAAGGGGCTCACCACTCAGGTTCTTCATATAAATCATTGCCCACATCTCTAAAGGAACTTGGTGATATTTAAACTGATACTCGACATTTTCTGTCCAGGCAGATATTGAATCCTCTTTACAATATGCTTTGATAATATTTTTGTATTTGTTGAACTTATTTTCTTCTTGTTGACTTTTACGTTTAGTGGCAGAGATCTCTGCGTGTGAGTCTACATCCATTTCCTTCATCTTTAATTGTGTCTCTGATTCTACTTGTATTTGTTTTTCCTTAACTCTTGCCATTTCATCTATTTCTTTTTGCTTTAATTCTCTCTCCTGATCTAATGTCTTCTGTTTTATTTCCTTATCTTGTTCTAATTGTTGTTGCTTAATATTCTTATCATGTTCTAATTGTTGTTGCTTAATTAGCACTTCTTTTTGTTTTGTTATCTCAGCTAGTTGTATCTGGTGTTGTCTTTCCTGTGCGCGTTCATCTCTCTCTGCATCCTTTGCTTCTTTAAATTTTTGATCTGCATATTGTTCTAGCTCTTTACCTGTGTATTGCAATTCTTTACCTGCTTTAATGAAGTCAGCTAGAGTAGCCATGTTGCTGGGTAATTGGCTCGCCTTGACCTGAACTGACTGCTTCACTTAGTTATTTTTCTTTAATATGCTATGTTATTTAATATCTGAGCACTACAAATTGTGCTCTTTGTTTACAATCTGGGAAATTGTATTCTCCAAAAAATTAGAGCAGAACGTCTGTTCATACAATACACGCTGAAAAAGAGATGCACTATTAATCACAATGCATGCCAAAAACGTAGGTTTTACTCAACTTAATGTTCCCTAGAACAAGGAACAACACGTCAGCAATACCGGTCCCGTTGTTTGGCACCCCGGAATACACACGAGTTTTCTACTCAGGTCACCTCGTTTGGCACATCGGCACACACTCACGTTATCACTCAGCTGTTGTTCGCCCTGTTTTACAGAGCAGCAACAATTAACAACTCGTAAACGACAAATAGATTTTTGACAAATTAGTACAATGACACTGACATGCTCACGAACAAACAGAACATCGATTAATTAATATTTAATGTCACTGTCCTGTCTTCGTTCTACAGTAATATGTCTTTCGTTACTAACCTAGTTTAATCTATGGAAGTATGGTGCAGGCCAAATCTAATTTGCATAGCAGAAAGTAGTGCCCTCGTGACGGTAAACAAATAGAAAAGTACGAAAAAAAATTCAATAACTGCTTTTAAATAAATATAAATGTAATAATAATGTGTAAATAAATAAATATATTCATTCTCTAACTTATATAAACAAATAATGCTTAATATATCGTAAAGATTCAGGCAGGCAGCAGCTTGCCAGTATGTAAACACTGAAATGCTGATTGCAAATGGCGAGGCCCAACTGTTTGTCAATCGTGCCACGTCACAGGCGCAGCGCTATTTTTAGCTTGCAAAAATCAATACTGTCGCTGACCTTTGTATTGCTCCGCCATGAATCAGTTTTGACAATTATTCAAAAACAAATAAATAATTACATAAATAAATGAAAGAAGAACATAATATGCATACTTACAACTTTGAAAAGCACATTATTTAAATATATAACATTCTAATAAGCACAAATAAACATTATTTCATCACGATAGGCACAATTCTGCTGGCAACTCGATCTAGTCTGCACACGTCATCGTCACTGACACAAATTAAACATTTAATCTTTGTAATATCCTATCTGTAACCCTAGTCTAGAGCCGTGGGTAAGTGTTATAGCTTGAACTCAGGTTCAAGCAGCACTTCTGACACCACATTTAATCCTATTGCCTGTCAACAACTCATGTTTCAGGCATCATCGGATTACTTCTCCCACACCCTACAAGAAACTTGCAAGTCGAGTGCGAGGAATGAAATGGTACATTTTATTGCCGTTGGCTCTTTACAATTGCAAAAAACAGTCGCTATCTAATCACACATAAAGTCACAATATTCTCTATCACTAGTTTTCCTACCCTATAGCTAATCTCTATCTACTAGGCTATATGAAAACACATATCTATTCTATACGATGTGAACACTACAGAGTCAGTCCCCAGTCTGACTTGCTTCACTCGCGTCGCTACACGCCACGCGGAAGGACCTTCATACGCCCTTCGGCTCTTTGCGTGCTAGGTCAGTTAGCACGCTTCTATTAGCTGGCTTTGGTTTGAGTGGCAATCGTAGCGATCACGCAGGCGTGATTCCGTCGTGACCAGTAGTGCTAACTATCTGGTCAACGCCTTCGTGTGAGGACTAGTTACTAGTCCCCCTTTTCTATCATCTATCCTGCCCTGATCCCGGGCACTATGTTCTCTCTACTCTATCTGAGGTTGACCCCACGTCCCGGTGGTGTTCTATCATGAGGCAGGCTTCCTGCCTCCTCCTTCAGTCTTTGACAGTACTGTTTGTGTGTGTGTGTGTGTGTGTGTGTGTGTGTGCGCGCGCGCGGGTGTGTGTGAAATACGGAGTCCACAGTTGATGCTGTTGAAAGTGTGATCTTCATACAACCACCCCCCCCCCCCCCACACACACATACCACCCACACACATACATAGACTCACCTCCCTCCCCGCCCCCCCCCCCTCCACATACACACACACACTCTTGTGTGGTAATGGCAGTACAATCAGGTGTGTGCTGCAGTGTAAGACTACAAATATCGCATCCCCAACATGCATGAACTGCTTCTGTGATACTGGCAACACAATCAGGTGTGTCGTCGTGTAAGACTACAAATATCCTCAATATGCATCGATACCTTGAGTAAACTCCATGCTGCTTTATTCATGTGGACTTAGTGGTAGGGCAACCTGCAAAGCCCTTCTCCCTATATCAAAGCCCAGAAACCGATAAGGTAGTGGAGCTTCACATCTGCCGAGAGGCATAATAGGATGGCTGGGATTCTCCCGAGGTTGATTTCACACTTTAAGCAGCATCGGGCATACGGTGCATTGTATAGATCAATTGTCACTCGGTGGATATTATGGTCAGGTCACACCGGCCGCGTGGACTTCTTAAGATATTCTTCTCATTCATGTTAGGTTGGGTCGACATGGGATCCCAGGTCGGTTTTCTTGTTTAATCACAAATAGCCTAAATGCCGATCAAACTCATTACCTCCTGGTCGGTAAGCAAGTGCGCCGTCATTACGCTACCGAGGGTCCTTGTGTGGTTACTTTGATTTTCACCGTAGAACATTCAACAGGGGAAGTAAAGACGAAATTTAGAGTTACATTAATGTTAATGTTAGTTATTCCCCTTGCATGCTGTGGCACCTGTATTTACAAATAACTATAATTAAGAGATTCTTTACATCTGCTGCCGGCGTTTGTAACGAATGGACAGTGGACGCGATTCGCACTCCTGCGCATCAGCCCGTATTGTGTTGATTTTGAGTGTCTGTAGCTCAGAAAACAATGACAAACTACTGAGCATAAACGTATGCAGTCAATAACAAACACCCCCCCCCCCCCCCAACGATGCGATTGATTGCAACGACCCGTAAAGTACATGCATCAACCTTGTTACATGTGATGGTCAGCGGATCTAGAAAATAAGAACTAATACAACCTTCCAATGTTGCAGTTTTCTTGTGATATGAAATCACAGACTGTTTAGAAAACTACAGACTGTTGAGAGAACATTCTTGACGGCCTTGTGTCCAGGTATGGAAGAGCGTCAGCATACAAATTGATACACGTTGTTGGGGGTTGCAAAATGTTGAGAAGCGAGATTGCCACGCCAGTCAGCAATGCATTTGACAATGATGTTGGTGATGACGATGAGGATGATGCTGATAATTATGGTGGTGGTGATGGTGTGGATGAAGATGATGATGATTATGGTGGTGACGATAACGATGATGATGACGGTGGTGACGATGATGGTGTTAATGATGATGATTATGGTGGTGATGATGATGAGGAGGATGATGATTATGCTGATGATGGTTATGGTGGTGGTGATGTTAATGATGATGATGGTGGTGGTGACGATTATGATGATGATGATGATGATGATGATGATGTTTGTGACGATAATGGTGGTGGTAATAATAATGATGATGATGGTGATGGTGACGTTGATAGTGGTGATGATAATAACGATGATGGTTATGGTGGTGGTGATGATAATGATGATGAGGGTGGTGGTGACGATAATGGTGGTGGTTGTGATGATGATGATGATGATGATGGTTGTGACGATAATGGTGGTGGTTGTAATGATGATGATGATGATGATGATGATGGTTGTGACGATAATGGTGGTGGTTGTGATGATGATGATGATGATGATGATGGTTGTGACGATAATGGTGGTGGTAATAATAATGATGATGATGGTGATGGTGACGTTGATAGTGGTGATGATAATAACGATGATGATTATGGTGGTGGCGATGATAATGATGATGAGGGTGGTGGTGACGATTATGGTGGTGATGATGATGATGATGATGATGATGATGATGATGATGATGATGATGATGATGATGATGATGATGATGATGATGATGATTGTGACGATAATGGTGGAGGTAATAATAATGATGATGATGATGATGGTGATGGTGACGTTGATAGTGGTGATAATAATAACGATGATGATTATGGTGGTGGCGATGATAATGATCAGAAAATGTGACTCGCGTACAAGATATGACACAGCGGTTCTAGCAACAGCTCTATTGGGTAATTAAAGTGTTGTCCAGCCACACAGAAGTGGCCGCGTTATTGGCTAGCACGCTCTCCTGCTGGACCGACTGCAAATGGATGAACAGGATCAGAAAAAGAGTCTGGGTGAACAGGAAGCTTACTGCCAAAACAAAAGTCCTTGTCTATCAAGCCTGTGTCCTTAGTACTCTTCTTTATGGCAGTGAAACCTGGACAACATACATCAAGAGATACATCATAGCTGAAAACAGAGGCTAAACAGTGTTGGTTCCAGGTCACAACCTTGCTTCACTCCACTGGTGACAGGAAAGGGCTCAGACAGTTCACCAATTTCCTGTACTCTTGCCTGCATGCGTTCATGAAATAGCCGCACTTTTGGACAAACTTTCGTGGACAGCCATATTTTGCCATAATCTTCCACAGTCCTTCTCTACTGACTGTATCAAAAGCCTCCGTAACGTCAATGAAAGTGGAGAACATTTCGCAGTTCTGTTCCTAACATTTCTCTTAAATAACCTAGAGTAGTCTTAGATAGCCTAAAATAAGCAAAGCTGGGCTAAGAAAGAAATAATATGAATAATGATGACACAAACGATAGATTGCAGGATTTTTGCCTGGCATATTTCCCTGCATCTTGTTAGGTACATACTGCAGTAATTTCACCGTGGTAGACAATTGAAATTATGGGATTCATTTTCAGAAAGATATAATAGCCTTGAAGATGTAACCGTATATAAACATATACTCAAGGAAATGCAGTAAGGGGACGCTACAATAGAGGAGTGACCATCACGCTTGTCTGCCTATCTGCCTGGAGGCCATGTGTTCATAACCCCATCGCAGTGGGCATTTTGTTTTTCAACACCCCACACCATTTTCTGTCCCC
Source organism: Cepaea hortensis (assembly GCA_963921405.1). Classification (NCBI taxonomy): domain Eukaryota; kingdom Metazoa; phylum Mollusca; class Gastropoda; order Stylommatophora; family Helicidae; genus Cepaea; species Cepaea hortensis. The sequence goes on from OY992885.1 coordinate 26,417,085, forward strand.
CCCCTCTCTCCCCATATCCAGCCTTAAAATGGGTACCTAGAAATTCAAGGTCTACGAATATGGGGCTACCAAAATATACTCAATAAGCCTCATGGCGTAAAAGGTTATCCTTTACTAACTTCTACCGCATACCCATTACGCCTTCAGGTGAGGAAAAGGACAAGTTCTACTTTTTGTAAATATCTTATAACGTTAATTACACTAATTCCAAAGACCTGGGCTCCAGTGAATCAGATTTCCACGGGCAGTTATATTGGATTTGCATTCTATCGTCCTTGACTTCCTCCGTTTACATGAAAAGATAAATTAATTAAAGGACCCTTTTTCACGCCACGAAGTTTATTGGCTACGTGATGCTAACCCCATGTGTTAGATACATCGCATTCAGCATGTGATGTTTTATACATCATGCCATCTGCATTTACTTCCAGGAAATTTCCCAGTGACATATGCCTGGGTCATTGACAGTAAGGTGAGTGACCTGGCTAAGAGGAAAACAATCAACCCTGAGAAATAATGGGGCGGGTGTGAGTGCAGACCCCTAGCCCTTTCGCGGCTATAGACGAGTTAAGTCGTATCGCGGTACGATGCTGTTGACGAGTTGACTCGCCTCCCGTAATCTGTCCCCCCGGTGCTATGGACGAGCTAACCCGTTTATACCATCTATACAAGAAGGCTATAGCCGTTTTCAAGCGTTTATGAATGGGGCACAAAGGTTACCTATTTTTAGATCCAAATGACCTATTTCACAGGCTCAACAGGCGTTAGTGTGCTGATAATGTGTTGTTAAGACAGTTTCACCAGCAACAAGCCTGTTTTGTGCGTTTTAATTTCTACGGTGTACTGGTTTGATAATACCCCCGCGTTTGTGATAGAGTATTTGTGCTTTTCACATAATTGTTTTATAAAATGGCGAAGAAATCAGTTCGTATAGATGAAGAATTAATGGAGTTTCTTTCACGAAGTGACAGCGAAGATGAATTCCAAATGAGCGACGAAGATGACGAGATCATGCAACCATCTACATCGAAAGAAAAAACCGGCGTAACTGAAAAGAGGTTATTTGCCAGTCCTGCGTCCTCATCATCATCGGAAGCAGAGTCCAGTGAGAATGAGGAGATGCCCTCAAAACGGCAGAAAACCGACTCAATGGCATGGACTTCCAATGATTTGAGACCGGTTATACACGGTTTTGATGATTCCAGCTCTGGCTGTAAAGCGGCTGTCAATAAGGACAGTTCAGTGCTTGAGTTTTTTTTACTATTTTTCACTGAAACACTTGTTATAGGCATCGCTGATGAATGCAACAGGTTTTACAAGAACATTTTAGAGAATGCTCCTGACACTGTTAGCGCTCGTCTTTCCCGCTGGACAGATACTAATTATGACGAACTTTTTTGCTTTTTTGCTTTGTGCATGCTAATGCCAAGAGTAAAGAAACTTAAAATTGTTGAGTACTGGTCAAAGGACTTTTTGCTCCGTACTCCTGTGTTCAGCGAGGTAATGTCTCGGGATCGATTTTTACTACTTTTGCGAATGCTGCACTTCGCAGACAACAACGTTGACGCCGGCGGAGACAGACTTTACAAGATTAGAAGTGTGATTGACAGTTTGCGTACGTCGTTCAAGAGTGCATTTTCGCCATATCAGAATGTTGTTATTGATGAATCGCTCCTTTTGTTCAAAGGACGATTATCATTCAAGCAATACATTCCATCAAAGAGAAGCAGATTTGGTGTGAAAACATTTGTTATGTGTGACTGCAAAACGGGTTATATTTTAGATTTTATTGTCTACACTGGTGTCAACAGTGACATTACTGTATCAGGTCTTGGGAAGGGGGCTGATATTGTTACTACTTTACTGGCACCATATCTCCAAAACGGGCATACCCTTTTTGTAGATAATTGGTACACCAGTCCTAATTTGTTTATGTGGCTTCACGATCATGCAACTAATGCATGTGGCACGGTCAGAAAGAATAGACAGAATTTGCCTAAAATGGAAGAAAAATTATTAAAAAAAGGAATTTGCTATAGGTCTACAAACTGTTTATTAGCCCTGAAATGGTGCGACAAAAGAGAAGTTTGGATGCTGTCTACATGTCACAATTCAGACATTGTACCAACAGAGAAAAAAGATTGGAAAACCGGAGAAAATACACAAAAGCCAAAGTGCATTGTTGACTACAATAAAAATATGGGCGCGGTTGATCGGACTGACATGCTTCTCAGTTCTATTGAGTCAATTAGGAAAACTGTAAAGTGGTACAAGAAACTGTTTTTTCATGTTCTAGATCTGTCTATTTTAAATGCATATTCCATGTACAAATTGGTAACGGGGAATAATATTCCTCTTGCTGATTTTCATTTATCTTTAATTCGTGAAATTCTACAAAAATATTCTACGGAGAGAAGAAAGAGTGGAGGGGGACGAAGGAGCGAAGATCTGCCACTACGATTGGTACATCGTCATTTCCCATCTACAATAGAGTCCACAACGTCACAGAAGAAGGGGCCAACAAGAAAGTGTGTGGTGTGCTCTAAAAATAAAAAACGACGGGAATCAAGATATATGTGCAAGGATTGTGATGTACCTCTCTGTGTCGTACCTTGCTTCGAGGTCTTCCACAAACAACTAAATTATTAACTTTCCTTTGGTCTTTTTTGTCATTCCATTCCTTGTTTTGCGTATGTTCCGTTACACTATCAATCCATCTTGTTATTGGTCTTCCGATTGTCTGTGTCCTTTTAAAATAATGTGAATAGTTTATTTTTCTCTGTTATTGCTTCTGTAACATCGTCATTCCACCATATTGTTACATTTTATTTTTTTAATTTTTCTATCTTTTACCTAATATCTTAATATTAATACATTATTATTTATATATAATTAAAATAACTTTAAACTAAACATTTTTAAAACATGAATAAGCTATTTTGTTGTTTTATCTCTTTGTAAAAGTGTTTGTTCAAACAATGGTGCCAACCTACCCAGTTTAGGAGTGCTTAAATTTTCCGGTGTTACAAAAATGGTCAACACCGCCGTGATATTTCCAGTTTCTTAGAGGTCAAGAAAGTATTTAGCACAGGCGGGGCTGTCGGCGGAGAAAGTATTTAGCACTGGGCGGGACGCTACTCAGAATTACGTAGCATTAAAAGGGCTAGGGTGGATGGGGAGAAAGACAGTTTTTAGGCTGGGGTGTAATGTTGTTGGGAGCCCAGGGAGGGGCTAGACCAGCAGGGTTAAAGGACAGTGGAAAACTTTGACTAGGCAGTGGAAGCTGAGACCGACTGGGGTTCGGTTCGTGTGAAGTCAGAGGACTTCTGGAGAGTTGATGTTTTAGCGCCGAGCGGATCGGTGGTTGTGTTGTTCTCCGAGTTGTGAAGACAGGCTTGAAACCCAGTGGGGTTGGATAGTTAATGGAGGCCTGAACCCAGAGTGGGTTTATAGTTAGTGGAGACTAGACCCATGTGTGTGGGTGTATTGTGTGAGGTCCAGCTGTGAATAGGAGCTGGATTACCTGTCTTATGGATTTGAGATGAAGCAGGCCGTGATGTGTACGTGTTAGATTGTGAGGAGGATATTTATATTCTATGGATTATATTGTGTCTGGATATATAAGGATGTTCCGTTTGTCCGTGTTCTTTCTGTATTAAAGGATTATTTGCGCAACGGCACAGATCAACTGAGAGAGGGGACTACTGTGACGGGTTAGTCACTAGTCACAAACAGCACAGATGAAATGTCGCGTGGACAGTGAGGTGTTTGCGACAAGAAGAGGTCAGTCCTAGGTGTGTGTGTGTGACAGGACAGGATTGAACGAAAGATTTAAGACAGTGAGCAATTTCGTTGAGAAGTCCTGTGCGTGGTGGGACATTTTGTGTGTGTGCGAAGGCAAGCGCACTGTGTGGTCGCAAGGCGACGATAAACTCTCTCGGCGAGAGGATAGGTACGAGAAATTGTAAAACAGAGAAAATTAACAGTCGCTGATTCGACGGACAGGTGTCTTTGTGGATAACGGAAAATTTCCGGACATTACCTTGTTCGCGGCCAGATTAAGTGTGTATTATTGTGATACAGAGTACGGAGGTATTGAATGAGGTTGACCTACAGGGTCAAGGCCGATACGGTGGAAGTTTACCAAAATTTTCCAGAGGAGAACTGGATAAACAAGGTGTTTTTCAACGAAAGCCAGACTTTATGTTCGTCTTTGTTCAATCCCTTTGTGATCATTACCCTGTTATGAGCAAACAATTTTAACGTGTCGTCACCGCATCCGTGGGTGCATACAATTGCTAAAAAGTAAATTACTATACACAGTGAAAGCGTTGGACATTTGCTGCCATTTCTTTTGGTGAACTCATTACATATATGATACAGCAAAGCGCCATCTCCGCATAGACGGTATAAAGACGTTTGGATTATTACTTTGGTGTCACCACGGCCAGAGAAAGCACAATAACGTTTCGGACTGTGTCGAGACAGAACATTTTGGATAACTACTATCACCTTCAATTTTTTCGACGGGTGGAACTTGTGATTACCACGTGAAATTCAGTAACCACATAACAAATCAAGAAGTCGTTTTGAAATCTAGCGTCGTAGACATCTTCAGCATATGGTGAAAAATTATTAAAAACGAACTTGGGGCGACGGATTAATAGGTACATATTTGTCGGCCAACCAGTTGGACAATTTGTTTGCTGCTCATCGTCTTATAAATATTGTTTTCGGTTGTTACGAAATTACTTGTATGTGGTCCAGTATTTGTCAGGAGTAGGAGATTTGTGTGTGTTTCACGAAGGTCGGGAGACAGGGCAAAAATTTATTTTTCTTAGGTGCACCATATATTTTCTGGGAATTAAATCGAAAGGTCGGTTTGTTTGCTTCAGCGGTGGTGCAGTGTCAGTCCTGGATAATATACCGTGCCTTTTGGTGTCTAAAGTCAGATCTGTGTATATTTTGCAGATATATTTGTTTTTATTTCTTTCTTTTCGTTATATTTACATATATTTGTTGTGTTCGGATATATGTTATTATTGTGATCTTTCGTCATTTCTACTGTCTAGTGGTCGGTGTCAGTTTACATATTATTACGCGCACTGTGGTCGTTTCACACAAGCTTGTGATTGTTACTGTACTTTATTTCTTTGTGATCACCGTCTCCGTGTACTTGGCTTGTGAGTCTAACGTTTTATAGACAACACTTACTGTTATTATTCATTCGTTTTGTATATATATATATATATATATATATATATATATATATATATATATATATATATATATATTTATATATATATATGTGTGTGTGTGTGTGTGTGTGTGTGTGTGTGTGTAAATATATTTCCAGAGTTTCTTACAGCTATTTGGTATATATGCGAGGGAGTATAGGTGATATTCCCCCATCACTACCTAGTGCTTATAGAGTGACTGGCTGAGTACAGAGTGCTATTTTAGCACTACGAATTTGCGTACACAGGGAGTGGAGGTGTACTTAGGGAAGGCACACAAAGTCTAGTAGCAGAGTCTTTATATTGATAGTTGGCTGACAGACAGCAACGTGTCCACAAATACAAGATGCCTACTTTAATGGAATATATTGAAGCAGGTGAAAGGTTAGGCCTGAAGGGTAAAGAGTTAAAGGAGTATGCCGAAGCAAAAGAACAAAAACAGATTGAAAGAGACCAGAGACAAGCCGAAAGAGAACAGAGACAGACAGAACTCGAGGCCAAGCGTCTACACTAAGAAAAGTTAGATGAAATGGAAAACAAGCGTCTACAGGAAGTAAAGTTAGCTGAAATGGAAAACAAGCGTCTACAGGAAGAGAGAGAGGCACAAATGGAACTTTAAAAGTTAAAACAAACAAATGCGGTGGAAATCGAGAAAGAGAAGATTAAGATGGAAGCGGAAATTGCACTCAGAAAACTAGAACTATCTTCGAAGGGTCAAAGTGAGGAAAACAGAAGGCCTTTGCAGTCGTCACAGAGATTAAAACTGCCATATTTTACAGACCGGGACCATCTTGAATCTTATTTGGGAAGATTCGAAGCATCAGCTTAAGTGTTAGGTATTCCAGAGGGAGAGTATGCGATGCGACTTGGCGAGTTTCTTAAGGGTAAGGGCCCTAGATACAATGTTTAATTTACCTGTGGAAAAAAAGAAACAACTACACTATTTTGCGTCAACGTTTGCTTACAAAGTTCCAACTAACGGAGCATGGCTATAGAACAAAGTTTAGACACTTAGGACCAGAGACAAATCAAGATTTCACAGATTCTGTTAACACAGTAAAGAACACATTTATAAATGGATGGAGCTTGCAGAAGTAGGGAAAGATTTTAATAAATTAGTGGATTTAATGTTCAGAGACAAGGTAGTATCTGCATGCAATACAAACTTAGTAGCTTTCTTTAGGGAACGTAAGCCAAAGGACATAGACACAATGTCACAGTTAGGGCAAAACAACATGAATGCACATCCAAACAGTTCTATTGGTAGACTAATGAGTGAGGAAATAGTCTGTGCAGCTTACACTAAACTGGACCAGAATCCAGTTATTAGACCAAGATCGAAAAGTGTGGATTCAGCACAGAAAGGTGAGCAGCAAGAACCCCAAGATAATGGTTTCCTTGGCAACCATGTTGGTAGAGCAGGACGGTACCCATACAAAAGGGGGAATTTCCAGAGACGTCCAAATAGTTATGCCGGATGATGCAATTGTGGGAGCTGGAGACACAAGGCAGCACAGTGTGATGCACAACCAGGCAGTGGGCCATCAAGTGATAGGAAGAAGGACATTATTTGCTTCAAATGTGGCGGGACAGGGCATGTTAGCCATGAGTGTATGATGGGAAAAACAGAGCACTCTAATACAGCACAAGTAAATGAGACGCTGAACAATGAGAATTGTAGTGGATGCAAACCTTTGTTTGAAAAAGACAGTCAGCCAGTCTTAATATGTGGTCATACAGTGAAAGCAGGATCAGCAGTGCATGAAGGAGGAAGTCTGAAGATGCACCATGGATTTGTTAATGATAGGCCAGCGTTAACAATTAGGGATTCCTGATGTACGTCCATCGGAGTTAGAAAGAGTTTAGTGCATCCCTCGGATTATACAGGGAAAAAGATTAGATCCATAACATTTAATGGGACAGTAGAATTCTACCCATTAGCCGTGATAACAGTGAAAACACCATACATCACAGGAACAGTGACAGCGTGTGTTTTGGACTCACCAGTGGCTGATCTGATCATAGGAAATGTTATAGGAGTTAAAGAATGTACAGAAGAGGAAGTAGCTTATTGGGACCAAAAACATAGTGTAAGCAGTAACGAGGTAGGTACCAAAAGAAAACCGAAATTAGAGAGTATAGCTGAAGTAGAAGAGGCACTTGCAGTAGACATAGAGAGTGAGAAAAAGGGTAGTACAGCTGAGCAGGGGAGAATGGATCTCAAACATAGCTTTAGTGACTCCCAGAGACAAAATACTACTCTGGACAAATGTGTCCAAGGGTGTAGCAGAGTAGAAAAGAGGCTGTCAAAGAAGGGTAGATGGTGCTTCCAGAGGAAGCACAATGTTCTCACTCGCCGGTTTTCAGATAACGGAACTGCACAGGGGCAAGGAGGAGTACCCTTAGCACGTAGTGACCGAGATACTAGATCAGCTCAGGATAGTGCATGTGCAGGGCACACAGGTATAATGCGTATGTAGAGAGCAAGGGGCCAGGGATATGGGCCAAGATTAAATAAAGAGTTCAGACTAAACAGAGACTCCAGTGTAACAGTGCAATATGCAGATAGGAGAGTTGAGTCAGGCCAAAGGAATGTTCGCGACATTACTGACCCAGGGTTAGGGATAGCATACAGATGTTGTAAATATATGGGCACCATGAGGAATGGGTACAAGAAAGGTAGATACTTCATCGACAGAAATAGATGGAGGTGTGTTGCAAGAAATGAACCATCTGATACAGGATCGGTACACAAATAGGTTGTGTCTTCTTGAGGATTTTAATAGACTTCCAAGTACACAGATATTATGTTCCCTATGATATGTTTATTATTATTATGTGAGATACTAGTCATGTATTGATCTGTGTGGGGAATAGGGGAGTACACTATGAGCATTTGATGTATTATTTAGTGTGGTAGCTAGAGTAAGTTGGATTTATACTTACGACTACCCAGGCAATATGTCTGGGTCACATATTTGATAAGTATTAGTCTCCCAACATTTGAAAACGATTTTTCTTTAATAGGGGGGGGGGATAATGACATATGCCTGGGTCATTGACAGTAAGGTGAGTGACCTGGCTACGAGAAAAACAATCAATCCTGAGAAATAATGGGGCGGGTGTGAGTGCAGACCCCTAGGGTGGATGGGGAGAAAGACAGTTTTTAGGCTGGGGTGTAATGTATTTGGGAGCCCAGGGAGGGGCTAGACAGCAGGGTTAAAGGACAGTGGAAAACTTTGACTAGGCAGTGGAAGCTGAGACCGACTGGAGTTCGGTTCGTGTGAAGTCAGAGGACTTCTGGAGAGTTGATGTTTTAGCGCCGAGCGGATCGGTGGTTGTGTTGTTCTCCGAGTTGTGAAGACAGGCTTGAAACCCAGTGGGGGTTGGATAGTTAATGGAGGCCTGAACCCAGAGTGGGTTTATAGTTAGTGGAGACTAGACCCATGTGTGTGGGTGTATTGTGTGAGGTCCAGCTGTGGATAGGAGCTGGATTACCTGTCTTATGGATTTGAGATGAAGCAGGCCGTGAGAAGACAGTGATGTGTACGTGTTAAATTGTGAGGAGGATATTTATATTCTATGGATTATATTGTGTCTGGATATATAAGGATGTTCCGTTTGTCCGTGTTCTTTCTGTATTAAAAGATTATGTGTTCCAACTCAATCTAGTTTAATGACGGAGGGATGTGTATTATTGGGGTGAGTTGCATTGTGAGACAGTTAGATAGCTCAATTGACACACCAGGAGCATCGGTACCTAGACAACGACCATCTCACGCACTTATCATCAAGAAAATCGTGAGACCCAGGTACGTACATTTGGCTGGATCGACCTGGGAGTCAGATTAATGAGGGTGGGGGTGGAATCCCAGCCTCGAAAGGGATTTGAACACCTGACTACCAGACTGGCAGGCAAGCGTCCCAGCCACTTCGCCACCATGACTTCAGTTTACATGCAAGGTATGCAGTTAACCTATCTAGTTTGGTAGAACCTGATTATAGCTAAGCGACCCCAGGCAAAGTTTTATGATCATTGCAACACGTCGATTCCTCAACCATAGCGAGATGGAGACAAGAAGACCGACAAACGACAGTTTTAAGGGGACGTAAATAACACGTATATTAGAAGTCGGAGTCGATTCACCTGTTGGCGAGGGACACTGGAAGTAGGAAAAACTAATCTGTCACAATCTCTTTTGCAACAGAATGAGATTGGTCATTGTCTAGATCCTAATGCTCCTTCCGGCGATATTCTTTCCGACATACCGCTAATGACAATCACTGAGGTATTCACTTAACTCAGTAACCTAAAAAACACAACCTCATCTGGGTTAGATGGAATCAGCAACCGGATTCTACGTTGTGCTGCGCCAGTGATCTGTATATCACTAACCTATGTATATAATCAGTGTCTCACCAAAGGCCTCTTTCCATCAGCTCTCAAAATCGCTAAAGTGTACCCTCTTCTTAAATCTGGTTCATTGGACAATGATCTCCCGAACAATTATAGACCCATTTCCTTACTATCATCACTATCTAAGCCATTAGAAAAATACATCCATAAAGTAACATTACAGTATTTAGTTCGCAACAAGCTTATTGTTGACAACCAATCAGGATTTCGACCAAAATATTCTTGCCATACGGCCCTAACAAACATTATAGAAAATTGGCACCAGAATATAAACAACAACAGCCTATGTGGAACTGTGTTTATTTATTTCAAGAAAGCATTTGATATGATAGACCATGTTATTTTAATTAAAAAACTTGAGACAATGAAAATTGGCCCTAATGTAGTCACTCTAATACCATCTTTTCTATCAAACAGAAAGCAAGTAGTATCACATAATAAATGTCTGTCTCATACCAATACCTTCAATATTGGAGTACAGCAAGGCTCTATTCTTGGCCCTCTATTGTTTGCCATATATATTAACGATCTACCTTTGCATCTTTCGTCGTCCTGCGATCTATTTGCAGACGACTGTACAGTGTATACAAATGCTGAAAACTGTATTTTATTGGAGTCGTCTTTACAACAAGAATTAAATAATGTAGTTAGGTGTAGCTATTCAAACCGTATGCAAATTAACATCACTAAAACAAAATCAATGTTACTAACAACCAGACAAAGACTTCAAACTCTAAGCTCACACACATCACTTCAACTTCACATCGATAACATGCCAGTAGAAAGTGTAATTGAGCACAAAACATTAGGCCTAATCATTGATAGAAACCTAACCTTTAATTCCCACGTTCAAGCGCTTATTAAACAAACAGCGAAAAAAGTCTACCAACTCGCCAAAATTAAAAACTTCCTTGATGAGGACACAAGAAAACTATTCTATACTTCTCATATACAGACACACTTTGACTACTGCTCTACAATCTGGGACGGTTGTTCTAATTCAAACACCAAACGACTTTACTCACTCCAGAAACGGGCCATGAGTCTAATTTATAACAAACATTTATCTGACAATCCTAGCCTGTATAAACACCTTCAGTTACTACCACTCCGCAAACGCCTGCTTTTCAATAAAGCAAAACTAATTCACAAAATCCTGCATCGGAATGCCCCAAATTACCTTTGGCCATTGTTTAAATATAATGCTAGACACAGTAAACGTTTAAATATATTACACATTCCGAAGCCTAGGATTGACCTATACAAAACAAGCTTAACGTACTCTGCAGCTCAGCTGTGGAACAATCTTCCACAAGAAATCAAAGACATCACCAATCCCTATTCATATAATCGCAAATTACTCGAACACTATCTCAGTACGGATTATCTTCCCCCTTAATAATAGAGATAATAATAATAATAACAAAACCCTAGTATAACAGCCAGTCCCCTTTTGGTAGGCCAGTATATTCCACATGGCTAATAACAAGTGTCAGACCATTATCTAATTTTACTGTGTCGTGTAGTTTTGATGTTCGCATTTTTGCCCATGCCTTTATAATGCATATCTTTTATATTGTTGCTGTTCTCTGTTAGCCTTGAATGATGTGTGAATGAAATAATGTATGAAAGAGAGTGATAGAAGGACAGAATGTTAGACGAGCCTGCGTGCCCAATTCTTAACCCTTTGAAAATAAAGTTTGTTCGTTCGTTCGTTCGTTCTATATCACTGCAGAGTGGAAGCTGAGCTAGCCACCTGTCTCACACCACAAGTCACCACTGCAGCACACATCCACCAGCCAGTCAACAGGATTGAGTTTGCGCACATAGTATCCCTTTAATGATGAATGAACACGTAAACAAGCAACATATATAAATCCAGTAACTGTACTTTCCGAATATATCCTCATCACAACACAGCACTCGAATGACACTGTCGAGGCGCTGCATTGACTATCTATCTATCTATCTATCTATCTATCTATCTATCTATCTATCTATCTATCTATCTATCTATCTATCTATCTATCTATCTATCTATCTATCTATCTATCTATCTATCTATCTATCTATCTATCTATCTATATATCTGTCTGTCTGTCTGTCTGTCTGTCTGTCTGTCTGTCTGTCTGTCTGTCTGTCTGTCTATCTATCTATCTATCTATCTATCTATCTATCTATCCGGAAACTGCATACATTTGAATTCCAATGGCATATTTGTTGGAATCATTGGGATGCGAGGCAACAGTACATCTTCTCCTTGAAATTTAAAACTTCAAATTGAAGCTTCGATGATATTGTTCAGAGATAGAAGATTTTCACGTATCTAAATTAGATCCATTATTTTTACAAAGACTTTGAAGATGCCTTAAAGTTTGTATCACATTGTTTAACCCACAGACGACTGTGGTGCACAGAGTATATGTACTGCCCTTTCCCGTTCCCGTTGCGCGATAAATGGGTTCAAAAATGTTTACGTATCTAAAATAGATTCATTACTTTTACGAAAACCTTGAGGATGTTTTATTCTTAGCCATCTAACGGCCTGCAAAAATTTATTTTTATTCCGAATTCTTGAGGTTCTTATTTTTTTTTATCACTTTGTTTATACCAGATACGACTGTGGTGCACAGAGTATATGTTCGGCCCTTTCCCGTTCTCGTTGCGGGAAAATGGGTTCGAAATTTTTTAAGTATATAAAATAAATGGATTATTATTACGAAAACTTTGAAGATGCCTTAAAGTGTTTATCACCTTCTTTATAACCCATATGCCTGTAGGTAACTTCTTTAAACATTTTATTAAACTTTATGAAAAATACAACAATTATTTACATTACATATTATAGCAATGTTACTAAAAGTATTGTCCCTTGATATAACTTTTGTTTTTTAGTCCCCTTAATTAGACGTCTTTCATTTTAATACTGAATTAATACATAAAGAACTGTTTTTAAACTAACAAACTATGCCAGTTGGCTTGGCGGGAGTGAGAAGAACATCTGCAGAAAATTTCATCTCAATGGGATGGACCGTTCGTGAACGCATATATGACACACAAACAAAGACACAAACAAAGACACAAACAAAGACACAAACATTCTCTTTTATATATATATATAGATAGATGTCCAACAATTACAGCCACACGCGCAACACTCCAACACCTCATACAAACGCACACAGGCAAACAAACCGATATATACAAAGCGATATTACTCAACACTATACCAAAGACAACAAAAGACATACATACACAACTACTCACAGCACTTTCTTACTACAGACATTTTATATAGACATGCAGAAACTTTGCCAGATACAAACACCACACATATAACACACTAATTTCCTTTATGTACACACATAAAATACAACAGCTATTTCCAGAGTAAATCATTTGTATTCTTCCTTATGGCATTACAATTTTGGTATACATGAGTGCGAGAAAGAAGCATGAAACTGGGAGTGAATGTTGAGTTAACAAATATAAAATATCACATATGGTCACCATGACCAGTGAGGAACTCCTGATGTAAAAATTTGTGTAACCACATATGTTTGTTTATTACTTACAAAAAAAGGGAAGGAAAATTTATGAACCCTTACAGTTAAGGGGTGGGGGGGGGGGGGGGAGAGAAAATCTACTCCCTTTACTCCTATTATTATTAATAATTGAATGTTGCAATTCTATGCACTTACTATGCTATATTGCCACCATTGCTAAGAGAATCTTCTGTCAATGGAATCAAGTTTTTTTGTTTTTTTTTTAATATAAAATTATTACTTGCACTATTATTATTATTACTACTTTTAGTATTATTGGTATCTTTCTGTCCTTATCATTTTTTATCATCATTATTACTATACAACCCCATCTCCCCTGTGCACCTCCTCCCCTTTCGCTTAAGGTTTGTTGTTGCCTTTGCTGCTACCCGACTGATTGTTTCTAACTTTTGTCCTGCCTTTACCATCACAACCAGAGTAGTGATGCGGGCATTGATAGAGTGGAGCAAATTAGTGACAGTGTGGCAAGGGAAACAAAATATATGAATTTTCCTGTTTCTCTTTGTAACCTCCTTTTCACATTTAAATATGTCAAATGAATAAATTATTGCAATATTACACACTTGTCACCTACACGCTCATATGCAACGCTCTGTAAACACACACACACACACAAATACTGAACACACATGACGCATGTAAACAACACTAACAATACAAACGCACATGTACTATTATTATCATGCTTCTTGCCGTGTTTACCTTTCTGTATTATAAATCTTATTATTATGGTCAGATTGTTTTAAATTTCAATTTATGATCATTATTATTATTATTATTACAATCCCAGGTTTCCAGTTCTCCCCGCTCGTTACTGTTGTTGTTGACGCCGCTGCCGCCCTCACTGTCTGGTTCTAAACACATTACTGCCACTATCATCATTACCGAGGAGGTGGTATGGTATTGGCGGGTTTTTGAGCCTTTGGTGAGGGGTGACAGGGGAAACAAACATAGTAAAACAAAATTTTTGGGTAACCCCCCCTTTCTTATGAAACTATGTCAATGTATACATCGTACTAATATTGCACATATGTCACCTACACGCCCACATGCAACGCTCTGTTAATATACGCACACAAATACTGAATACACAGGACTCATGTAACAACACTAACAATACAATGTAATTTTTTATCGTTCTTCCTCATTGCGATTATTACTCTTGAGTATTACCATTTCTATTATTAAGATTCTATGGGTATTTATTCTTACTATTCGATCCTTAGTATTATTATACTCCCCCATTTCCCCCTTATCCCCGCCTGTTACTATTGATGTTAACGCTGCTGCCACCCTCACTGGTTGGTTCTAACAATTTTTACCGCCATTATCATCATTACCGAAGTGGCGGGGAGGTACTGGCGGTTTTGGAGCCAATTGGTGAGGTGGTGTCAAGGGAAACAAACATAGGGAAACACAACTTTGGGTACCACCCCCCCCCCCTCTTTTTTTTCTTCTCATATGTAAATATGTCAATGACTAGACGGTTGAAGTATTACACATATGTCGCCTACACGCCCACATGCAACGCTCTGTAAATACACGCACACAAATACTGAACACACACATGAAATGTAACAACACGAACAAAACAAACGCAGTCATTACCCTTTCTGCGTTGTAAACTAGCATACTCCTACATCTCCCCCCCCCCTCCCTCCCACTGTACCGATACTGTTGTTTAATGCTGCTGCCTCCCTCACTGATTTGTTTCTAACAAGATACTGCCTTCGTCATCATTACCGAAGATTGTTAGTGATGGTATTGGTGGGGTTGGAGCCGATAAGTGAGGTGGTGATGGTATTGGTGGCGTTGGAGCCGATAAGTGAAGGTGGTGATGGTATTGGTGGGGTTGGAGCCGATAAGTGAGGGTGGTGGCAGGAGGAAAATAATGACACACTTTTGTTTGCCGTTGATTGTTTTTCTTCTCGTTTACAACAATTTCAAATATAAAAATGTTTCAATGAATAAAATGTTTTGTAATATTGAGCATATGGAGCCTACACGTCCAAATGCAACGCTCTGTAAAAACACGAACAATACACATTGCAACGATTTTAACACTCAATAAAAGTTTTCAAAAAAAATTCCTTCCCGCAGGCCTGTTGCCACATCCTTCTTTGTTTGTGTTCAGGTTTCTTTACGTGTGACATAGGAAGGAAGTTTCCTGATGAAATATCTAATCAAATTCATGTAAGTTATCCCCAGAGTTTGAAGAAGAAACTTCAATGCCTTAATAACTGCAACCAATGTAATGTAAGAATCCACTGCTGCATTTTCTTGAGGATGTTGGCGTTGGTCAGAAACGTACGCAGATGTTGCCATTGGCATTAGGCAGTGTATTGGATCTGCAAAACAAATGAAAAAGAAGTCTGCATAATTGCTGAAAGATCTGATAAAAATTGGGAAGCCAGCATTTGCCATCAAATGGCAGCAGAGAAAGAGACCATCACTCCTAAGATAAGAAAAAAACAAACAAATAAAATTCAATTTTAAAATAAAAGTAAATTTTGTCTAAAACAAAACAAAAATACTAAAGATTTCCGTGGAGAGGAGCAATATAATGAGTCTAAAATCTATTTTTCTAATCCCTATAACTGCCCTGTAAATGATATACGGGGGTGGGGGGGGGGGTACGGGGTGTCAGGCATTGGTAGCACCTTTGGTAAGGATGGCTCTCATGTCCTTTCAGGACCCATCCCCCACTGGTCCAAGTCTGACACCCAGCTCGTGCCTGTGGCTCCTAGTAGCTGTCAGCATGCGACAGCGGCCACCCCCCGGGCAACAGCTGTGAGAGGCTGGCTAAACCAGGCATGGGAATCCGATTTGGTGTCAAACCAAGAGGCAACTAGGGTATGCCTACCCAGCATGTGAAGACAGGATTCGGCAGACTGCGCGGAAGAAATCATTCCTGATTCAACGGGCAAGACGGCGTTTACCTGCAAAGCGTTGTGGACCATAATGAGCACGGCAAGGCACGTAGAGCGCCCTGGTCATCCACTGCACCTGTATTCGTCTCCAATCGTCTCGACTTGTCTTGCCACTGGACTCAGATGAACTCAGGCGAGAGAGTGAGGTCGACGAATTGCGCAACTCTTCCTCACTTTAATCCAAGTCATCGGGCAAGTCATTCTTCATCTAACGTCACATATCACCTTCAAGCCCTGTGGCGATGGGCGAGCGGCAAAGCGGCAGGCGTGGGTACGCTGGCAGCCGTAGTCGCAGACCTGCACACAGGCGGCTCAGGCCATATGGTCGTCTTCTACTGACCGGAGCAGCAGTGGGATTCGGCAGCCCCCTGAGCGACTGAGCAGCCCTCTATAGGAACACATTGCTCACCTCCATAGCATGAGGAAGGGGCTAGAAAAGGTGCCCTAAACATTGTCTGCTTCATCACTACCTAACCAGCTAGCCGCGGTTGGTGGGTACCCTAACTGCGGTCGATATACAAAGAAAGATAAAACAAGCAAAGCTAAAAGAGTACACCATATTCCCTTAACAATTGGAACTTGGAATGTACGCACCCTACTTGACAGAGACGGCGCGTCGGGTCCAGAGAGACGAACAGCACTGATTGGGAGAGAGCTGGGCAGGTACAACATCGACATTGCAGCCTTGAGCGAGACACGACTTGCAGAAGAAGGCCAAATCTGTGAAATTGGTGCCGTCTACAAATTTTTCTAGAGTGGAAGGAAAAGCGAGGAAAGACGCCAATCCGGTGTGGGATTTGCCATCAAGTCGGCCCTGGTCGGCAAATTAGCTGGATTTCCAAAGGCTATAAACGACAGGCTCATGACCATGAAGTTGCCTCTGATGAATGGAAGGAAGCACGCAACCATTGTGAATTTCTACGCACCAACTATGACCAACGAAGATGATGTCAAGAACAAGTTCTATGAGGACCTGCACAATGTATTAACATCTGTTCTCAAAGGAGACAAACTTATACTCCTTGGGGATTTCAATGCCAGAGTAGGCACGGACACCACCTCTTGGAGTGGCATTATTGGAAAGCATGGAGTCGGAAATTGTAACAGCAATGGACTCCGCCTCCTTCAGACATGTGCCGAACATGATCTCCTGATTACGAACACAATTTTCCGTCTCCCCATGAGAAATAGGACATCGTGGATGCACCCTCGCTCGAAACACTGGCACCTCATTGACTATGTCATCGTCAGGAGGAGTGACAGACAAGACATTCGAGTGACAAAATCCATGTGTGGTGTCGAATGTTGGACAGACCATCGTCTCATTGTCTCGAAAATGAACATCCACATCAGGCCACCACGGCGTCCTCAAGGGGCGAAAATGCAAACAAAGCTAAATGTCACCCGCCTAAACAGCAAGAAAATGCAGCAGTCGTTTGAAAATATGCTGGAAGACCGCCTCAAGCCCAATGCTGAAGCTAAACAGGATACAGAAACAGAATGGAGAGCCCTAAAGGACACAATTTACAACACTGTTATGGAAATCCTGGGTCCAGCCCCCCGAAAGCATAAAGACTGGTTTGATGAAAATTCCGAAGACATCAACCAATTGCTGGCCGAGAAACATCTTCTCCTCAAGGCACATTTGAATGACCCAAAGTCAACATAAAAAAAAAGATGCTTTCAAGAACATTCAGAGAGTAGTGCAGCAGAAACTTCGGCACATGCGGGACTCCTGGCTGAGCAGCAAAGCTGAAGAAATTCAGGGCTTTGCTGACAGACATGACATGAAAAACTTCTACGACTCACTGAAAGCGGTCTATGGTCCTTCATCACCAGGCATAGTTCCCCTCCTCAGTGCAGATGGGGGAACATTGGTCACCGATAAGAAAGAAATCCTCCAACGCTGGGCAGAGCATTTCAGCAAAATCTTAAATGCAACTTCCTTCTTCGATGATGAAACCATCAACTGCCTTCCTCAAGTTCCCACCAATGAGACTCTTGATGACCTGCCAACCATAGTGGAAATAAACAAAGCCATCCAGCAACTTTCCAGCGGCAAGGCACCTGGTCCTGACTCCATCCCAGCAGAGATATACAACGCAGGTGGGCCGGTCCTAACAGAGCAGCTTCACCAAGTCTTCACAAACATATGGTTGAACGAGACCATGCCACAAGATTTTAAGGACGCGTCAATAGTCCACCTTTACAAACGTAAAGGACACCGCCAATCCTGTGACAACCACCGAGGCATCTCCTTGCTTTCAATTGCAGGGACGATACTCGCCAGAATTCTTCTCAATCGCCTCACAGCCCATCTCGATCAAGGTCTTCTTCCTGAGAGTCAATGTGGCTTCAGAAAAGAACGTGGAACTCATCTCATCTCATCATGTTCCTCTTGTACCTTGCGGTGTCGAGGTGAAGTATAAACTTCGTGAGAGTGCCCGGTTATGGGCTTCGTATATCGACATTCCCATGGATTCTGTTATTCCCTCCGTCCAACGTTTACGTGGTCGGCCTCTTCCTCTGTTTCCATCTGGTCTGTACATCATTGCTTGTTGTGGCATGCTGTTGACTGGTAGCCTACTTGCATGGCCAAACCATTTGACTTGCTGCTTTCTAATAAAATCTAGAGCAGCTTTAACCCCTACTTTAGTCCTGATTTCTTCATTTCTGATCTTATCTCTTCTTGATACGTTGAGTATTCTTCTCAGAAACCTCATTTCTGTTGTTGTGATTTTTCTTTTCTCTTTTTCTGTCATTGTCCAGGTTTGGCATTGGTAGCACAGAGTTGGTAGGAAGATTGTGTTGTAAAGTGCTTTCTTAGTAGTTATTGATACATGTTTGTTCTTTAGTATTGGTGCCATTTGTCCAATGAGTTGATTTGCCTTATTGCACCTATTTTCGATCTCGTCTTCTGATCTGCCATTTGATGATATTATACTTCCTAGGTACTTGAAGCTCTTTACTTGTTTCAAGGGATGTTCGTTTAGGTGAATTGTTGCTGTTTGTTCTTCTTTAGTTATAATCATTACCTCTGTTTTGCTTGTGCTAATTTTCATGTTATGTTCCCTACACATTTCGTTTAGACTATTCATGTGGTGGAACGTGGAACTGTTGACATGATTTTCGCTGCAAGGCAGCTGCAAGAGAAATGTTAGGAACAGAACTGCGAAATGTTCTCCACTTTCATTGACCTTACCAAGGCTTTTGATACAGTCAGCAGAGAAGGACTGTGGAAGATTATGGCAAAATATGGCTGTCCACGAAAGTTTGTCCAAATAGTGCGGCTATTTCTTGACGGCATGCAGGCAAGAGTACAGGAAAATGGTGAACTGTCTGAACCCTTTCCTGTCACCAATGGAGTGAAGCAAGGATGTGTCCTGGCACCAACACTGTTCAGCCTCATGTTTTCAGCTATGTTGATGAATACCTTCGAGAACGACGACATTGGAATAGACATCAACTACCGTATGGATGGAAAGTTATTCAATCTCAAAAGGCTGAAAGCTAAAACCAAAATTAACAGCGGCACCGTCAGAGAGCTCCTGTTTGCTGATGATTGCGCTCTATACGCCAACTCAGAGACGGACATGCAACATAATGTTTCAGCTTTCTCACATGCCTGTGCCAACTTTGGGCTCAATATCAACTTGGAGAAGACTGTAGTTATGTACCAGCCAGCTCCAGGGAATAATCACACTGTGCCGAATATCAAAGTGAATGATCATAGACTAAGTGTTGTGGACAAATTCACATATCTTGGCAGCACCGTGTCACAAGCTGCCACAATCGATGACGAAGTGAATGCAAGAATCTCCAAGGCCAGTGCAGCCTTTGGCAGACTGTACAAGAATGTATGGGACAGAACTGGAATAAGCCTGCAAACAAAGCTAAAAGTCTACAAAGCAGTTGTATTATCCACACTGCTATATGCTTGTGAAACCTGGACTGTTTATCAGCGACACGCTAGGAAATTAAACCACTTCCACACAGTCTGCCTAAGGAAGCTACTGAAGATTAAATGGCAAGACAAGATTCCAGATACTGAAGTCCTAGAAAGAGCATCCATGCCCAGTATCCACACTCTACTGATGAAGAATCAGATTCGCTGGGCTGGTCACTTGACTCGCATGCCAGATCACAGGCTCCCTAAACGAATTTTTTACAGCGAACTGCGTTGTGGTAAACGCTCCCAAGGTGGCCAGAGGAAACGTTTTAAAGACTGAAAATTTCACTGAATGCTTTTGGAATTCATCATGACACCTGGGAGGCTGCAGCCAGAGACCGAAATTCTTGGCGTGCATCATTGCGCAAAGGTGCAGTCATATGTGAGGCAACCAGGTCTGCAAGAGCTGTGAAGAAAAGGCAGGACAGAAAAACCACTGCAGGAAATCCTCCCCCAGAGACGTCAAGCATTCTTTGCCCACATTGTCAAAGAACATTTCGAGCCAAAATAGGCCTTATCAGCCATCTTAGAACCCACGGCTCCACACCTTCAACCCCACTGGATGAAATGAATGGTCATCATCATTCTCGATGGACAAACAACAAATGATATACAACTGTTTTTTATTTTATTAATACAAGGGAAATAATTGCATCTAGTTTGAAGTCATATTTTAGCTCTAGCAATCAAGGGGAACAATTATAGAATTCACTATATTTGTACTGACAGCTATATTGCAAGAGAAGTATATGTTTATTCCTGTAACAATTTTATTCATATCTTGTATGTATCAATTGAATGTTACCATAATAAAAGCTATACACAATTGTGAAAAATAAAATGTAGGGCAATCGCTAAAATAACGTGTCAATAGTCTGACTTCACATGATAACTCCTTACAGCTACATTTCTAAATATAGCGCAACAGCAAGGCACCACAGCGGGCACGATGTAAAGCGGTATGAGAACTATGTCCAGAAACGACAGTGTGTGTGATAATGATTGTCGGTGTGGAAAAAAAGCGTTATCGGAGGGTTGAGCTGAGTTGAGCTAAGAACCCACATCATTGTAGTTAGAACATTCCCATATCCGCTCTGTCCCCTCGTTCAACTGTTAGCGAAGAGGCATACTACTAATCGTTCCCACCGCTATCTTATGTACAGTTCTCCGAGTCTTCCCTCTCGGTTTTGAGATTCTTCCTGAACCCATGCCTATCCCCTGCATATCAGCCTTTTCCACATGCGGGCTCTCAATATGTTCCCTCGCCTTTTCCACCTGGTCCCACAGGCCCTCGACCACCTCTCCCTTGTCCATAGGTAATCTACCATCAAGAGGTCATTCCCTGTCACCCTATTAGCCTGCTCATTCCTCCGCACTCCTGCATGGCCAGGGCAACATCCATACAATTCTCACAACATGTGACCTCTGAAGCAAGGATAGCCATTCCACACGAATCATTCCTTTCTCCACCTTACTAAGCATACTCCTTGAGTCCGTAATTAATACAATGTGTGTTGCAGTGGTCTCCTCCAACCAATGGAATGCCGCTGTTACTGCTGCCACCTTCATTATCATGCTGGAGGTCTTAGTCTCATATGCTAGACTCTCATTTGTCAAGCATCGTCCATTAGTCATCGCTATGAAACCTCAGCCACTACGCCTGTTTCTCACCACTGACCCATCGGTGTAGATCACTACGTCATCTTGATGTGTGTTACTCTGGATCAGTTGTTACAATTCAACAGTATTGTGAAAGAGTGTAATCAATAAGCGTATATAGCATAGCCGAACCGGTTTGATTCTAGGAAACGTTTAATGTCGGAGCTTCGACAGGTGGAGCGCGGCTTGCTTTACCCCAGGAAACGTCAAACTCCTCCACCATAGGTAACATCAACAGTAGAACTGGAAGGGGTAAAACACAATAACCGACCGAAATTGTTTCGTACAAGCTTCAAACAGTAGACTCTGGCTAAGTAACCAAGTTTGAAAAATACAAAAACAGTGCTACCTAAAAGGTGCTGTGCGACTCTAAATAAAGTTCGGAGACAGAAAAACAGCAGAATTCATCTATGTTCAGTATAATTGTTCATTATAATTGTTTAACTATAATTGTTCACTATATATGTGTGTGCGTGTGGGAGCGAGAGAGAGAGAGAGAGAGAGAGAGAGAGAGAGAGAGAGAGAGAGAGAGAGAGAGAGAGAGTGGGTGTCAGTGAGAGGGAGAGAGTGAATGCGTGTGTGCGCACGTGCATGCGTGTGTGTGGAGAGAGTGATTGAGCGAGAAATGGTGGGGGAATGTGTCAGTGCATGCATTCGTACGTGTATGTGTGAGAGTGAGTGAGGGAGCGTTTGCGTGCGTGCATGCGTTCATGTGCATGCGTTCATGTGTATGTGTATGTGTGAGAGAGTGTGATTGAGAGAGTGAGTGTGTGTGTGTGTGAAGGATTGTGTGTTAGAGAGTGAGACAGTGGGAGAGTTGATGTGTTAGTGTGTGTGTGTGTGAGCGCGCGCATGCGTGTGAGTGTGTGTATATGAAAGAATACAGAGAGAGAGAGAGAGAGAGAGAGAGAGAGAGAGAGAGAGAGAGAGAGAGAGAGAGAGAGAGAGCGAGCTGAGCAGATGCATGTCATGTAACACGCATGTTATGTAACACGCGAATCCATATGTTTGTGTATTCTGATCTGTCATATTATCAGTTAAATACCATTTGATTTTATCATGCATAATATAAACTCATGTTCATTACTGTAGTTTGAGTCAGTGAGTGTGAATGAGAGACAGAACGAGTGAGCGTGAGAGTGAATGAGTGGGCGGGAGAGTGAATGAGTGAGCGGGAGAGTGAATGAGTGAACGGGAAAGTGAATGAGTGAGCGGGAGAGCGAATGAGTGAGCGTGAGAGTGAATGAGCGGGAGAGTGAATGAATGAGCGGGAGAGTGAATGAGTGAGCGTGAGAGTGAATGAGCGGGAGAGTGAATGAGTGAGCGGGAGAGCGAATGAGTGAGCGTGAGTGTGAATGAGCGGGAGAGTGAATGCGTGAGAGTGAATGAATGAGCGGAAGAGTGAATGTGTGAGCGTGAGAGTGAATGTGTGTGTGTGTGTGTGTGTGTGTGTGTGTGTGTGTGTGTGAGAGAGAGAGAGAGAGAGAGAGAGAGAGAGAGAGCATCACTATTTTTACGTCACATACATTTTATGTACACATTTTTCTCCATGTTTAACATTTTTATGAGACTGCTCATGACAAGTGTCAGTGTATGTATGTGAGTAAAGTGTGGGAGTTTGTTCATACTAGCTTCAATACTAACGTGAGACATTTTGTATGTGTCTAGATGTGAGGAAGTGTGAGTGTATGTGGAGGATGTGTGTGAGTGTGGGGATATGTGTGGGTGGGGGGTGTGTGGGTGGGGGTATGCATTTGGATGGGTTGGGGTGTGTGGGTTTTGGTGGGTAGTGGTATTTGTGGGTGTTGGTGGGATGTGTGGATGGATGTGTGGGGGTGAAAGTAGGGGTGTTGGAATGGGTGTGGGGGATGTGTGTATGGGTGGAGGATATGTGTATGGGACGGATGCAGGGGATGTGTGTTTATGTGGGTGGAGATGTGTGGATGGTTTGAGGAAGTATGTGTGGGAGGCGGGGTTGTGTGGGTAGGGGATTGTGTTGGGTGGATTTGGGATGGAAGGGCGGGTGGGGAGAAGTGTATGGTGTGTGAGTTTGAGATATGTGTGCGGTGTGTTGGTGGGGGATATGTGAATGATGTGTGGGTGGAGGGTATGTTTGTGGTGGTATGGGTGGAGGATAGTGTGTGGTGTGGGGGATGTGTGTGATGGGTGCGGGGAATGTGCATATGGGTGGGGTATATGTGTGGGTGAGCAGGGGATTGTGGTGGTTGGGGGAAGTAAGTGGGGGAGTGTGGGTGGGAGATGTGTGTGTGTGGGTGGGGTGTGTGAGTGGCTTAGGGATGTGTGGGTGGGTGAGGGAGTTGTATGTGTCGGGGTGGGATGTGTGAGTGGGTGGAGGGTGTGTGTGGGGGTTGGGGTATTGTGATCGAGAGATGTTTGGTTGGGAGTTGGTGGGTGGGGGTGTGTGAGTGCGTAGTGGAGGATGTATGCGTGAGTGAGTGTGTGTTGGTGGACGGGTAGGGAATGCGTGTGTGGGTGGGGAGAGGTGTGTGGTGTGTTGGTTGGTGATATTGTGTGGGTGAGGTATGTGTGTGTGGGTGGGGGATTTTTGTGGTGTGTGAGTAGGGGTATGTGGGGTGGATGGGTAAGGGTATCTGTGTCGGTGGGAATATTGTGTGGTATTTGGGTGGGGGATATGTGTGTGGTGTGTAAGTGGGGATGTGTTGGTGAGGGATATGTGTGTGTGTGGTGCGTGGATTGAGAATAGTGCGTGGTAGGAGGTGTATGTGATGTGCGGATGGGGGATTGTGTGGTGGGGGATTAGGTTAGGCATGTGTGGGTGGGTAGAAGTTGTATGTGTGGGTGGTGGGGTGTGTGTGAGTGGATTGGGGAGGTATGGGTGGTTAGGGAGATGTGTGTGTGTGTGGGGGGGGGGGGGGGGTAGGGAAATGTCAGTTGGTGGGGATGTGTGTGTATGGTTTGGGGATGTGTGAGTGGATGTGTGGGTTGGTGGGGGATTGTGTGTGTGGGTGGGGAATATGTTGTCGATGGAGATGTGGCTGGGGGATGGGTGGTTTGAGGTATGGGTGGGGAGAGGATGTGTGGGGTAGGATGTGTATGTGGATGGGCGTGGGATGTGTGGGTTGGTGGGGGAATGTTTGTGGGTGGCGAGTGTGTTTTGGTTGGGGGATCAGGTGAGGGCAGTGTGTGTGGGTGGGGGATGTGCGGGAGGGGGATGGGTCGGTTGGTGGGGTATGTCTGTGTCCCTTGGTGTTCGTGTGTGTCGGTAGGTGGGGGTGTGTATGTGTCCCTTGGTGCGCGTGTGTGTGGGTAGGTGGGGGTGTTGTGTGGGTGGGGTGATGTATGGATAGGTGGGAGATGGGCTTCATAACATGGTAATTAGCCTTGTTTATGTTTACAACATTCATTTCACAATGTTTATGTTTCTTCCTATGTAAATGTATAATGCTCTTGATGAACGAAAGACGAGTGATTGGAAGGGCCGAATGTAAGACGGGCCTGCGCGCCCAATTTGTGACCCTAATAAAGTTGATTTGATTTGATTTGATTTATTTTCCATTCTTCTTCTTTGCGTTCATCCGGAGTGTTGTTTTTTTTCCTGATTTTATTGCGGTGTGTCTCGTTAGGCACCATTGGGCCGAAACCCTTAGGCCAACACATCAGACTTTTAGCGTGCATTTTTGACCAAGTTAGCATTCCTGGGAGACTCTCACTTTTGTGGTACCGTCCGCATCCCAGCCCGTCAAGTTGGAACAGTCGAAGACTTCACGGTCATCCCTCAAAGGGAGACAGGGACAGTCCCTGGCATTTTCCGCCTTCCGGGGAGGCTTCCATAATTGCAGAGCCGACACATAGCGCTCTGGTGCTGGGCTCACCACAGGTGTCGTCACGTCCTGCACATGGCTGCTGAGATTCCTCACTTCAATATATTGGGCATTTCGTTCGCAGCTGGCCGCTCCCGCACAAACCAGGCCGGTCTGCAGACGGCATCCACTCAGCGAGTTTTCGGTTCAGGCTTGTGCTTGTCGTTGTGCCCGGACAGAGCAGTTCCAGGTACGACGGACATTCGGAAAACTACCTAGTCAAAGCTGTTCCGGACACGAGCTGCGTTCGGAAACTAGGTAGTCAAAGCTGTTCCTAGCACGAGAGAAATTCGGACAAGACATTTCAATCGGACGTAAAAGCGTAAATGCGTAGTGCCAATTTTTATTTTGCCACCCGTAGGCCGGCACTTCCGACTTCGGCGAACATTTTTAATGAGGTTAGCCTTCCTCGGGTTTCGAGGCACGTTAGACTTATTGTTGTGATGTCGCCCACATCTCAGCTGGTCAAGATAGAACGGTCAAAGACATCACGGTCAACCCTCAAGGAAAAGCAGGGCAGACCATGGGCGTCCCCTACTATCCAAGGAGGCTTCTATTATTGCAGAGCCGCCACATACTGCTTTGGGAATGGGCTCACCCGAGGAATTGCCACGTCCTGCTCATGGCTGCTTTGATTCCTCACTTCCATGTATTGGGCATTTCGCTTGCCATTGGTCGCTCAAGCACAGACCAGGAACGGACAGTCTGCGGACGACATCCACTAGGTAAGCTTTCGCTTCGGACTTCGGATCACGCAATGGATTCGCTAGCCAAGCGTTCCATTTCGTGTTATTGAGACGTTTTCCCACCTTTTACTACAGTCTATGTGAGCATAGATACAGACATTTATCGTAACCATTTCGTGCGACTGGCGCGCATTTATCCTTTAGTGCTAGCTCACGAAGTAGGTTACATGTGCTGCCGGCTCAGCACCTTACCTCCGTGCAGAAGTGAGCGAGAAACGGCCAGGCCCTCTCATACGGGGATCGCGCATGTCCCCTAGCTGAGAGCCTTCTGAACTGGGCATGTAGCGTGCTCAGAATCTAACCTCAGTTTTTCGGTAGGTGGGTATCGGCCCGGCTCTCACATCCGAGGGTTTATGGCTTAGTGGCGTTCAGCCACAACCCTCGACAGAGAGAGTTAGAGTATGTATCCGGACCAAGAAATTCTGCCTTCGTGCGCCTGATTTAAACTTGTTCTACATAGCATTTCAGCACTCTCTTTCTTACATTCAGTGATAGTGACTTATTGCATAAGATACTCTTCATTTTCTGAAATGCGGCTTTTGTCTGCCCTATTCTGCTCCTAATCTCTGTTGTACATCTTCCATCTGATGTTATAAATGCCCCTAGGTATCTAAAATTATCAACTTGGTTAAGGATTTTCCCTTCTATTTCTATGTCACATTTTGGTGTCACCATTTTCTTTGATATTACCATTGTTACTGTTTTCTTGATATTCAAGGAGAGTCCTTTCCTTGCTTTTTGCATACAAGAATTGCATACAATGCATACAAGAATTAATGTGATTACTAAGAAACGAACACACATATCAACTGGTTGATTTAAAACCAAAGATGGCCAAATAACAGAAAAAAGGTCAGATTTTAAAATGCATGGTGGAAGACCTTTATAATGATACAAGAGAAGACCAGTTTGATAATCTGAATAATAATGAAGGACCATCACTTCTGAGGCTGGAGGTTCAGAATGCTCTTAACCATCCGGAAACTAACAATACCCGGGGTCCAGACAAAATTAAAACAGAAATGATCAATGCCTTAGAAGACTATAGACTAGACCAAGTCACTAGACTGCAGAACACAATACAGTCAAACCTCGGTTTTCGTCGATAATCCGTTCGAAAACAATCGACGAAATCCGAAACCGACGAAAACCGAGGCAATAATGTCCATATGAATTCGTTCTAGAAACCCTAAAATGCATACCAAAAAAAAAAAAAAAAAAAAAAACATTTTATAGAGAATAAATATAGTGTTTAATACTATTTTTTTGCCCCAGACTTGTCCGAACTCACACCTTCGCCGTGCCTAGTAACACTGTATGCCAGTGCGCCTCTTGAATTTTTTAAACCACCCTCTCCTGGCCTTTAAATCATTGAGTACACTAGCACACGTCCCATGCATTTTCTTAATAATATCGGCATGCAATAACATGATAGACTCCGAAACAGAATAGCTATTTAACTTATTTTGATTTATCCAAATTAATGATAGCTGTTCGATATCTTTAATCGATGTCTTCAGATGTTTGCAATCTTTATTACGTTAGCACATTCACGCCTTTCGTTACAATAGCCTCCTTTAACTGTTTCCTTTTTCGCCACAATGGAACTTATCATGGATGGCGACTTCTCGTACATACGGTCAAGTTCAGCAATCTTAATGCCGCTCTCGTATATTTAAATGATTTCCTTCTTCAACTCGATCGTGTTCCTGGCCTACTCCTTCGAAGGGCTGCTGGTATTGAAACTTTCTTTGGTCCCATGATGGAGCTGACAAGAAAGGATTAACTTATCAGCAAATGATACTCACACGACGAGAAACAAGGCCAAACTAAGCACAAGAACGCGTGGATCCCTTTCTTTACGCAAAATTAGTATCCAGGTCCCGTTGGCCGACGAAATCCGAGATAACAAACAAAACCTGAGGCAACAAACGAAAACCGAGACAATTTTTTCGCGGAAATAAATCCACGAAAACCGAACACAACGAAACCGAGATTTTACTGTATATGATACTGGAGACATGCATACCTTCTGAATTATGTAACTCTATATTTATAGCAATCCCAAAGAAATCGGCAATCTTGGAATGTTGTCAACATGGAACAATAAGCATAATGAGTCACATCATGAAGATTTTGCTAAGAATCAACATGAAAGAGTAAGGATGAAAATACAACCTGAACTATGATAAGAACAATGTGGGTTCGTAGAAGGCAAGACACAGTAAGTGTTGTGTACTTGCTGAGAACATTAATAGAGCGTTCGATGGAGATAAACAAAGACGTACATCTTTGCTTCATTGACTACAACTACACAAAGCTTTCGATAAAGTAAAAGATGTCAAATTGCTGGAAAGATCTCATACTTTTTAAAATCATATATTCGAAACAACAAGCTTGAGAATGAAGTAGGTCAATATCAACCAATTAAGTGATGTGTGCGACAGGAACGCGTAATGTTTCCAGATCTTTTTTTCTCTATACAGTGAACATATTTTTAGAAATTTAGAATATATGAGAGTAATAACCATTGGGGAACATAAAATGTTCAGATCCTGTTGATAGTTATATAACAACATATTTTGATTATCTGATACGAGTCTCGTTGCGCTGGGTTTTAACGAACTGGTATGGGAGCCGGTCGTTCAGAAAGCAATGGCAAACTACTGATTGTAAACTTGCCAAGACATCAACGGCAGCAGTAAAATGCTGGTGTTGACAGCGGTGTCCTGTAAAAAGGATATATATATATATATATATATATATATATATATATATATATATATATATATATATATATATAAGAGAATCTCTGTCTGTCTGTCTGTCTGTCTGTCTGTCTGTCTGTATGCGTGTCCTTTATGCGTTCGCGAACGGTCCATCCGATTGAGATGAAATTTTCTACACGTCTTCTAATCATTCCCGTGCTGCCAACTGTCATAGTTTTTTTTTAGTGTACAAACATATTTTCTTATTATTATTCAATATTTAATTTACATTATAATGTATATATAGCGAGGGGACATAACTTCTAATAGAATTGCTATATATGTAAAATTGTTGCATATTTCTCAAATAGGTGGACCTTTTCACAGCAGTTATCTACAGGCATATGCGTTATAATCCTCCTCCTACTACTAAACTCCTCCTCCCCCTCCTCCTCCCCCTCTTCCTCCTCCTCCTCCATCCTCCTCCTCCCTCTTCCTTCTCCTCCTCCTCCTCCCTCCTTCTCCCTCTTCCTCCTACCTGATATCTCCTCCCCCTCCTCCTCGCTCTCGTCCTCCCTTCTCCTCCTCCCTCCTCCTCCTCCCCCTCCTCCTCACCTCCTCCTTCTCATCCCCCTCATCCCTCCTCCTCCCTTCTTTCCCTCCTCCTCCCTCTCCTCCTCCCTCTCCTCCTCCCTCCTCCTCCCTTCTCCTCCTCCCTCCTCCTCCTCTCTCCTCCTTCTCACTCCACCTCCCTCCTCCTCCCTCTCCCTCCTCCCCCTTCTCATCATTCCTCCTCCTCCCTCCTCCTCCTCCTTGTCCCTCTTCCTCCTCCCTCCCTCTCCCTCCTCCTCCCTCCTCCTCCTCCCTCCTCCTCCTCCCTCCTCCTCCTCCACCTCTTCCCTCCTCCTCCTCTTCCTCCCTTCTCCTCCTCCCTCCTTCTCCCTCCTGCTCCTCCTCCCTCCTTCTCCCTCCTCCTCCTCCCTCTTCCTCCTCCCTCTTCCTCCTCCCTCCTCCTTCCCCTCCTCCTCCCCCCTCCTCCTCGCTCCTCCTCCCTCTTCCTCCTCCTCCCTCTTCCTCCTCCACCTCCTCCTCCTCCTTCCTCCTCCTCCCTCCTCCTTCTCCCTCCCCTCTCTCCTACTCCTCTTCCCTCCTCCTCCTCCCTCCTCCCTCTTCCTCCTCCTCCTTCCTCCTCCCTCCTCCTCCCTCCCCCTCATCCCTCCTCCTCCTAATTTCTCCTCCTCCCTCCTACTCCTCCCTCCTCCTCCTCCCTCCTCCTCCCTCCTACTCCTCCCTCCTCCTCCTCCTCCCTATGCCGAATATGAATTAAATGATATGCTCCCCACCAGTGAACGTGTAGCTAATATGACAAGTATTGAAATACTATAGATTGCAACAGCACTTGATCTACGCTACAGATACCTGAAGTGTTTGTCAAAAAATGCAAAAAAACGAACTTGGTCACGTATTGAACAACAAACAGCAGTTGATATTCATCATGAGCAGATGGAGACTGCTGCAACGAATGATACTGAAATTGACAATGAAACCATATGTGACCCAAATGAAGAGAGTATTAAGCTAATTGAGTCTGAAATGGAGAAGAAAGTTGCTGAATCGGTTGACCCTTTACAATGGTGGAAACTTAATGAACATCGATATCCAAAATTGGCATTCCTTGCCAAGACCATTCTGTGCATACCGGCTACCTCAGTTCCATGTGAACGATTGTTCAGCTCTGCTGGTTATATTGTTAATAAGACGCGCTCGTCACTTGAACCAAATACTGTCAACATACTCTTCTGTTTGCATGGTTGGTTATCAGATGACATATGAACAAGACAATCCAGTGTTATTTCGATTTTTGACAAATACGACTATAATGTGAGTTATGTGACTATAAATGTTTTGCTTTAATCGAAATTAACGATTAATTAATCGTTACTTTTTCAAAAATTTATTATTAAATTTAAATTAATCGGCCGCAGCCCTAATATATATATAGTTATTAAGCCTTTTTAAAGCACAATGTACC
The DNA here is from genome assembly GCA_963921405.1 of Cepaea hortensis. NCBI lineage: Eukaryota > Metazoa > Mollusca > Gastropoda > Stylommatophora > Helicidae > Cepaea > Cepaea hortensis. Next base: position 26,448,171 of record OY992885.1, read on the forward strand.
AAACTATCGTCTGTCAAGACGGAAAGGTGCCAATGTAATATATATATATATATATATATAACACTAGCTGACCCGGCCCGGCTTCGCCCAGGCCCTGGCGGGGATCTATATATCTATCTGTCTGTGTGTATGCTTATCTGTCTGTCTGTCTGTCTGTCTGTCTGTCTGTCAAACTGTCAGTCTCTCTGACCCGGCCCGGCTTCGCCCAGCTCCTGGTGGGGAGCATCTCATTTAATTCATATAAGTAGTCATATAAGCTCCCTTTCCCGTTCCCGACTATCTATCTATCTATCTATCTATCTATCTATCTATCTATCTATCTATCTATCTATCTATCTATCTATCTATCTATCTATCTATCTATCTATCTATCTATCTATCTATCTATCTATCTATCTATCTGCCTGTCTATCTATCTATCTATCTATCTATCTATCTATCTATCTATCTATCTATCTATCTATCTATCTATCTATCTATCTATCTATCTATCTATCTATCTATCTATCTATCTATCTATCTATCTATCTATCTATCTATCTATCTATCTATCTATCTATCTATCTATCTATCTATCTATCTATCTATCTATCTATCTATCTATCTATCTATCTATCTATCTATCTATCTATCTATCTATCTATCTATCTATCTATCTATCTATCTATCTATCTATCTATCTATCTATCTATCTATCTATCTATCTATCTATCTATCTATCTATCTATCTATCTATCTATCTATCTATCTATCTATCTATCTATCTATCTATCTATCTGTCTATCTGTGGTAAGTCGCCTGCACACAATATCGCAAGTTCCTGATCAGCCTGTGTTGTTGTCATAATTGTCAAAACAAACGAACCGCAACACATGACTTCAAGTGGCCCGCGGCACGTCTAGACTACGATGAGTTCGCAACATTCTTCAAACTGGTTTGATAACAATAACATGATGCAGTAATGTCATCTATAGGAGAGGCCTCTCTGGAGGTGACTGGTGTTAAAACAAGATCCGGTTTACGATCGGCCGTGAATAAACCACACACACTAAACAAAGAGAAGGCGGTGAAGACCAAGCTAGCCAGGTGTGCGAATCCAATCGGCCGAGTCGTCCAACACACCAACTCCGGCCAATGTGTTACAGTATCCTTTAACAATACACTCCATTATGAGGCATTTCGAACGTGCCTCATCAATTATTACAAGCCTGAACGAAACCAACACAGACAAGATAGAAGCGGGGCCTACGTGGAAGATATGATTACGACGCCAGTCCTTACAATACATTTATATCACTCAAAGAACAAGTTACTTGCTCAGGGCAGCGTTGAAAACATTAAATCTTGGCTAAAATTAGACTTTGTCGAGCCGGAGAACTCAATACTTACATTCATGAGTAGATACATATCAAAGACACAAGATATCATCAACATGCTCGTCTCGAGTGAGGACTCAGAATCTACACAGCCCACAACTACAGCTGTGGACACCACAGCAGACAATGTTTCTCAACTAACACATACAATAAATGAACAGGACAATGCCATCAACACGAGGTCACCTACCCCATCAGTACTCTTGGCCATTGAATATCCAATGGAGCACCTCCAAAACAACGTGGAGACCAACGTAAGTGTAGCAGAAGAAATACCAGCCTTAGATAACACGCTAACTATCAATGGACAATCGTGCGATTGTCATAGGCGCATTGAGGTAATAGAGCAATCCTTAAAGGCGCTCACTGCTACTGTTACAGCGAACATTGCAGCTAACAGCAAGACCAGCAGTGACTACACTGCTCTCAAAGAAGAAATCACGCTCCTGAGAGAGGAAAATCTGTTGCTAAGAAAAACAATAGAAACTTTACAGCACGAGTCCTCCACCAACTCAACTGAACAAGCGTGTAACTCCCAAGCAGCTGTATCAAATTCGGAGAATCTTGAAGCCCACTTTCACCAAAAACAAGACGCGGAAAAACCTCAACGTGCAGAGGAAGATAACACGCTACAAGCAGTCTATCCCATTGGTGTAAAGATAAGCAACAGATTCGAAGTGCTTCAAGAAAATTCATCAGAAAACGTACAGTGCTATAGTGCACTGCCAACAGACAACACACGCCTCCAGGAAACACAGGGAGAGTCACATGGAGACGTACAGACTGCTGCTAAATGGGAGAAACAACGAGCAAGGCGTACTGACAACCAACATGTGCAGACAGCACGACCCGACTGTACACACATTATAATAGGCGACTATCTAATGAAAGGTCTTTATAGCGACCGGATGGCTACTACAGACAAAGACATTGTTTCCATAATTCCACTGCCTGGGGCTGGTGTTGACCGGCTAACAGGCAAGATTTGGAGGTTGGCTGTAAATCTTAACGTAAAAAGGGCAAGCGTCCATATTGGTATCAATGACACCATGAACAACCAGCAAATCACAACATCTCAACTGCTGGCGCTCTTGAACGGATTATGTCACACTTTTCCTAACTCGTCCATCTTCTTCTCCTCCATCATATCACCGAGTTATGGATTCCAGTGTCGTCTAGCTGACATAAATAACAACATATTGCAGACGTTTTGCTCTCGCAACAACATACAGTTCATCAACAACACACCGGTGTTTACTTCACAGTCAGGAGCACCTAAAAAGCGACTTTATAAAGATCAAGTACATTTGTCTACATTGGGCACCAGCTTGCTCGCCAAAAATCTTAAGTACCCTGAACGTACACAACCTACATCCAATACTGGATCGCGTAGGACACTTTTAGCTACACCACCTCAAACTCAAGCCAGACGACATACTGCCGCCACATCAAGTACCAATAAACCAGAAGAGAGCAGACCACTCATAACCACGGCACCTGATATCCAAGCCAGACAGAACATTTCCATCACACCAAATCCGTACAATACGCCCTCTTTCACGCAGGAGGGTGATAATTATGAAGATACGTTCCCTCCTCTCCACAGCAAGGATCAATCCAGTAGTAACAACAACGTGCCACCACAGCCTCCTGTTAGCCACGAATCAGAGCCTGTAGTTGGAAGTCGTTACACACCCGTGAGAAATCAAGAGTATCCACTCCATTGTAACCCAGAGTTGTTATACCTCACACGGTTTAGCCCAACTTCACTTCAGCAGGCATTTATGATGTCGCTGTACCAAGGACCAACACAGCCTGGTATTTACTAGCAATTCAGCACAAAGCAACACCGGATCTCGGTACAAGAAAGGGCCTCACCTATAAAGTTTATGCGCATACTTGGTTATTGATTTATATAGCAAGGTATTAGATTGTACGCTGCTGTAAACATTGACTCGCATTGAAGTCACAGAGATTGACACTTAGATATCTTTTATAATACTTTTTATCGCCTTAATACCCTGAGTGAGGGGGTCTTCACTTCCCGCTTTAAACAGAGACATTGACTTGTATAGTCATTTATTGATTCTTTTGGATAACAGTTGGTACTTAGCTTGTGAAGTAGTTTTTTTCAAGTTAACTATTTTTTGTATGTTCTTTAATTCGTTTTGTTCCTTGTTGCATTATATTCGTTGGTCTAATTAGTTATATCGTTATAATATTGTCATTTACTTATTGATTTGTATTACTGATATTTTGTAAGTTAATGTAATTGTGATTTTATTTTTATGATCTTGTATTTTAGCTTAACTTTGACGAATTTACGCTTTCTTCATGGATGAAATGTCTGAGAAGTGGCAACACTGGCTCAATAAGTCAGAAATACACCTTGGACACTTAAACATTTGCAGCTTATTTAACAAGCTACCACAGTTATCTTCTATTCTTAATCAAAATTTTCATTTATTCGGCCTTAGTGAAAGTAGGCTTAATTATACAAGTTCAGATGAGGACATCTCTATTAAAGGGTAGAAAGTGTTTAGAAGGGATCCCTGTAGGAAACAAGAGACAGGCATAATAACCTATGTTTCTAATTTACTAAATGCTCACCGTAGGCTAGACTTTGAAACTTGCGAAATATAATGTATCTGGCTAGAACTAAAACTTCAAAACCGCACACCCCTGATAATTGGCTACCTTTATAGAAATACCAGTGCTGGACACGTCTGGTACGAAAACTTCACTACCATGATGGATGTGGTTTTCGCTTCTGGGAAGGAAATTATACTACTCGGAGACTTTAACATTGACACCAACAAATCCAACATAATATGGGGAAATATAATTGCATCATACAATTTCCAACAAATAGTACAACAAGCTACTAGAGTAACAAAGTCATCTTCAACAGTCATAGATCACATTTGCTCAGACAACATCATAGAATGCACCGTACCAAATTGTACAATGAGCGATCACTACCCAATATGCTGCACGTGGTCTAAAAAAGGAATTAAAACTCCTAAACATAAACACATAAGTGTAAAATATAGAAGTTACAAAAATTTCAACCAAAACGCATTTTTACAGGACTTGCTCAGTTCACCTCTAGACAATGTTTATCAGCTTCCTGACCCGGATGATGCTCTGGAATTCTGGATGAAAACCTTTATTGATGTTTTTGATAGACATGTGCCAGTCAAGGAAGTTCGAGTAAAACACCACGTCAAGCCACCTTGGATCACCCAGGAAATACTTGAAATTATGAGAGACAGAGATAAAGCACATAAAAAGCGGGATCTCAGTGCATACCGTACTCTTAGAAACAAAGTTCAATATAGCATACGACGGGAAAAGAAAAATTACTTTAAGAACTTAGTAATGGATAAAACAAATAGTAAGGATATATGGAAGGCAATTAACACCTTGACAAACAAGTATAACTTCCGAAATTCTTTACCATCAAATCATATTACTTGCGACCAATTCAGTAATTTTTTTCAAACTGACATAGACCAGTTGAAGGCTTCAATACCTAATTCTCCTTGCAACTTATCTTTATTGTCATCGTTTTGCGAGAATAGATGCTCCCGCGATATTCTTTCCGACATACCGCTAATGACAATCACTGAAGTATTCACTTACCTCAGTAACCTAAAAAACACAACCTCATCTGGGTTAGATGGAATCAGCAACCGGATTCTCCGTTGTGCTGGGCCAGTGATCTGTACATCACTAACCTATGTATATAATCAGTGTCTCACCAAAGGCCACTTTCCATCAGCTCTCAAAATCGCTAAAGTGTACCCTCTTCTTAAATCTGGTTCATTGGACAATGGTCTCCCGAACAATTACAGACCAATTTCCTTACTATCATCACTATCTAAGCCACTAGAAAAACACATCCATAAAGTAACATTACAGTATCTAGTTCGCAACAAGCTTATTGTTGACAGCCATTCAGGATTTCGACCAAAATATTCTTGCCATACGGCCCTAACAAACATGATAGAAAATTGACACCAGAATATAAACAACAACAGTCTATGTGGAACTGTGTTTATTGATTTCAAGAAAGCATTTGATATGATAGACCATGTTATTTTAATTAAAAAACTCGAGACAATGAAAATTGGCCTTAATGTAGTCACTCTAATATCATCTTTTCTATCAAACAGGAAGCAAGTAGTATCACACAATAAATCTCTGTCTCAAACCACTACCTTCAATATTGGAGTACCTCAAGGCTCTATTCTTGGCCCTCTATTATTTCCCATATATATTAACGATATACCTTTGCATCTTTCGTCGTCCTGCGATCTATTTGCAGATGACTGTACGGTGTACACAAACGCTGAAAACTGTATTTTAATGGAGTCGTCTTTACAACAAGAATTAAATAATGTAGTTAAGTGGAGCTATTCAAACCGTTTGCAAATTAACATCACTAAAACAAAAGCAATGTTATTAACAACCAGACAAAGACTTCAAACTCTAAGCCCTCAAACATCACTTCAACTTCACATCGATAACATGCCAGTAGAAAGTGTAATTGAGCACAAAACATTAGGCCTAATCATTGATAGAAACCTAACCTTTAATTCCCATGTTCAAGCGCTCATTAAACAAACAGCGAAAAAAGTCTTTCAACTCGCCAAGATTAAAAACTTCCTTGATGAGGACACAAGGAAACTGTTCTATACTTCTCATATACAGACACACTTTGACTACTGCTCTACAATCTGGGACGGTTGTTCTAATTCAAACACCAAGCGACTTTACTCACTCCAGAAACGGGCCATGAGTCTAATTTATAGCAAACATTTATCTGACAATCCTAGCCTGTATAAACGCCTTCAGTTACTACCATTCCGCAAACGACTGCTTTTCAATAAAGCTAAACTAATTCACAAAATCGTGCATCGGAATGCCCCAAATTACCTTTGGCCTTTATTTAAATATAATGCTAGACACAGTAAACGTTTAAATATACTACACATTCCGAAGCCTAGGATTGACTTATACAAAACAAGCTTAACGTACTCTGCATCTCAGCTGTGGAACAATCTTCCACAAGAAATCAAAGACATCACCAATCCCTATTCATATAATCGCAAATTATTCGAACACTATCTCAATACGGATTACCTTCCCCCTTAATAATTGAGATAATAATAATAATAATAATAATAATAATAACAAAACCCTAGTATAACAGCCAGTCCCATTTTTGTAGGCCAGTATATTCCACATGGCTAATAACAAGTGTCAGACCATTATCTAATATTACTGCGTCGTGTAGTTTTGATGTTTGCATTTTGCCCATGCCTTTATAATGCATATCTTTTATATTGTTACTGTTCTTTGTTAGCCTTCAATGATGTGTGAATGAAATAATGTATGAAAGAGAGTGATAGAAGGGCAGAATGTTAGACGGGCCTGCGTGCCCAATTCTTAACCCTTTGAAAACAAAGTTTGTTCGTTCGTTCGTTCGTTCTATCTATCTATCTATATATCTGTCTGTCTGTCTGTCTGTCTGTCTGTCTGTCTGACACGGCCCGGCTTCGCCCAGCTCCTGATGGGGAGAATCTAATTTAATTCATATAAGTAGTCATATAAGTTCCCGTTCCCGACTTTCTGTCTGTCTGTCTGTCTGTCTGTCTGTCTGTCTGTCTGTCTGTCTGTCTGTCTGTCTGACGACCCGGCTGTCTGTCTGTCTGACGACCCGGCTGTCTGTCTGTCTGTCTGTCTGTCTGTCTGTCTGTTTGTCTGTTTATTTATCTATCTGTCTGTCTGCCTGTCTGCCTGCCTGCCTGCCCGTCCGTCCGTCTCTCCCTCCGTCTATCCCACCCTCTCTATCTACCAGGTCAGATCTATCTATCTATCTATCTATCTATCTATCTATCTATCTATCTATCTATCTATCTATCTATCTATCTATCTATCTATCTATCTATCTATCTATTAATCTATCAATCTATCTATCTATCTATCTATCTATCTATCTATCTATCTATCTATCTATCTATCTATCTATCTATCTATCTACCTATCTATCTATAGCCAGGGGACTTAACCTAAGATATAGCAATGCTACTGAAATTTATATCCCTTTATATATTTTTTCTTATGTTAAGTCATTTAATTACAATATTAAATTTTAGTAAGTAAATAACTGATTGTACACTAAGAAACTATGACAGTTAGCTGCACAAGAATGAAAAGAAAACATGTAGAAAATGTCATCTCAATCGGATGAACCGTTATCGAACCCATCAAATACATCCCTGCCCACATACATCCTTATATATATATATATATATATATATATATATATATATATATATATATATATATATATATATATATATATATATATATATATATATACACTTTTTAAGGGCTCTTCATTCTCCCCAGTGGCAGAGACGCCTCACTAAGTCCCCACGTCCATGTGTATCATTCGGATGACTGCCTCTGCTGGTGGCCCTGAATGCCCCGTAATGGCAACATCGCATATTATTTTGAAACAATTTACTGAATGTTAACAAAAGTTGTATTTGTATTATAATTATTTTAACTGGCTTTCTGTGTGTATTTGTTCAGGTACTGTTTACAGAGCGTTGATTTGTCGAATAGGTGTATGTGCAAATGCATAACAACATATACAATATACATTCAAATGATATACAATATATTGTTTTGGGAAATGTGTGGGGAGTAGTTTTGACATAAAATAAACCAGAATTTCATAGAATTCTGACATGATATTTATATGAGTTGTATGTGACCCGAGTACGATTGTTTTCCCTCTACTGGTTTTGGTTTTAGCGGGGTAGGGGTATCCCCTATCAAAGGAGAAGTAAGGCGCCTCCTTCCCTCCGCTAGCCTACGGGACACCCTTGGGCAAGGTGGAGTACCCGTTTAGCCCCCCGATCAGGGTTACGTGAAGCCATGGGTGCAGGTGGTGGATGAAGATGTAGAGCAGCCGACAGATAGTTGTAGGTTATGGTCTACACCTTCACGACGGTAGGCAGAGGATCTCCTTTTTTGAGGAGACAATGGCTACGGTCACTGACCAGTATGGTCACTGCTGGGAAGGAAAGCAATGGCAAACTACCTTCTTTACACATGCCAAGAAAATCATGTTGTGTTCACTTATCGATAATCAGAGAAACGGCGTAAATGGGTGCTCCATAGGAGCAGCCTCGCCCGGTAGGGATAGTCATGCGCACCAGGTGACTCCAGACCGTCAACAGGCTACTAGGTGCAAAAGATTAATATCATTGAAAGTAGGAACTTGGAATGTTAGAACAATGAATGCAGATGGAAAGTTGGAGGACATCAAAAAAGAAATGGAGAGAGAGAAGATTAACATATTAGGAATATCGGAAACGAGATGGAGAGGAGCAGGGATAAGGACAGGAGAGGATTGTAAGATTATTTACTCGGGGGGAGAAGAACAGCAAAGAGGTGTAGCCATTATATTAGATAAGCAAACATCAAATTCTGTCAAAGGATATTGGGCTGTGTCAGACAGAGTTCTATTAGTAAAATTAAACGGAAGACCTTTTAAAATAAATGTAATTCAAGTATATGCCCCAACAAGTGAAAGCAGTGAAGAAAGTATAGAGGCATTTTATAATGACATGGAGTCTGCTTTGAAGAACTGTAAAAAATCAGAAATAAATATCATAATGGGTGATTTCAACGCAAAAATAGGAAAGCAAAGCGATGGATACAGTGTAGGCAACCATGGTTTGGGAGAGAGAAATGAAAGAGGTTACAGACTTGTAGAATGGGCAAAAGAACAAGAATTGGTTGTAGGAAACACCTGGTTTAAACAACATCCTAGAAGATTATGGACATGGAGGAGTCCAGACAGCAGGATTAAAAACCAGATAGATTACATCCTGATGAGCAAAAGGTTTCGAAATGCATTAACAGTTGTAAAAACAGTTCCAAATGCAGACTGTTACAGTGATCACAGATTAATTACTGGCACATTGAGGGTAAAGTTAAAGAAAGTCAAGTATACAGCAGGAAACCCTAAATATGACTTGTGCAAATTGAAAACTGACAAAGAAATACAAGATAATTTTAACATAGAAGTAAAGAACAAATTTGATTTATTGTCTGATCTAGAGATCCTATTTCAAGATGTAGATGATCAATGGGAAATGCTGAAGAATTCAATCAGTTGTGCAGCAGAAAAAACTATTCCAAAAGTAAAGAAAGTTGGCCGTAAGACATGGATGACTGAAGAAATTTTACAACTAATGGAAACAAGAAGACAGAACAAAAATAATCCTGCCAAATATGAAGAAATTCACAGAAAAGTCAGAACCTTATGTAAGGAGGCTAAAGAAACATGGCTTGAGAAAAATTGCAGAGAAATTGAAAAACAACACAACAGTAAAAATGCGAAACTAATGCACAAAAGAATTCAGGAGATTACTAATCAAAGAACACGTACATCAGCAGGCTGCCTAAAGACAAAAGATGGAAGAGTCATAATAGAAAAAGATCAGATTTTACATGTATGGTCAGATTACGTGAAAAACCTTTATGACGATAGCAGAGACGAACAATATATTGTTCAAAATAACAATGAAGGGCCAGCAATTTTGAAGATGGAGGTTCAGAATGCTCTTAATCATATGAAATCTGGCAAAACCCCCGGTCCAGACAGCGTCACAACAGAAATGATTAATGCTTTAGAAGAATATGGAATAGATAAAGTTACCAGTCTGCTTAATACAATATATGATACTGGAAACATACCTCATGAGTTATGTAATTCTGTATTTATTGCAATCCCAAAGAAATCAGGAGCCTTGGAATGTGAGCAACATCGAACAATTAGTATAATGAGTCACATCACGAAGATTTTGCTAAGAATTATCATGCAAAGAGTTAGGAGGAAAATACAACCTGAAATAGGAGAAGAACAATGTGGGTTTGTAGTAGGCAAGGGTACAGTAAATGCTGTGTATATACTGAGAACCGTAATCGAACGTTCTATAGAAGTAAACAAAGATCTACACCTTTGCTTCATTGACTACACAAAGGCTTTTGATAAAGTGAGACATGTCAACATGATAAGGATGCTTGAAGATCTACAAATTGATGGGAAAGACCTTAGACTTGTAAAAAACATATATTGGAAACAACAAGCTGCCATAAGAGTTGATAATGAAGTAAGCCAATATCAGCCTATTAAGAGAGGTGTGAGACAGGGATGTGTAATGTCTCCAGATCTGTTTTCCCTGTACAGTGAAAATATTTTCAGAAATATTGAAAATATGGAAGGAATCAACATTGGGGGACGATGCATCAATAACATTAGATATGCAGATGATACAGTCTTGATTGCAGACAATGAACAGGACCTGCAAAATTTAGTAGATGCGGTTGTTACACATAGTGAACAACAAGGGTTAGAATTAAATTGTAAAAAGACACAGATTATGGTCGTCACTAAGAAGAACGAAATACCACAGTGTAATATACAAGTAAATGGGAATACTCTTCAACAAGTGAATAGGTACAATTACCTCGGAACAGTAATAACATCTGATGGGAGATGCCTTGAAGAGATTAGAACAAGAATCGCCATGGCAAAAGTAGCCTTTAGCAAGATGAAAAACATACTGACCAATAAAAAGATGTCAATTGAAACGAGAAAAAGAGTGTTGAGATGCTACATAGAACCTGTACTTTTATATGGATGTGAAGCTTGGACAATGAGCAGCCAGGCTGAAAAATATCTGATGGCTGTAGAAATGTGGTTTCTGAGGAAAATGCAAAGAATACCATGGACAGCCAGAAAGACCAATGAACAAGTCCTTCAAGAAACAAATGAAGATCGTAAACTGATCAGAGACATTAGACGTAGACAGTCACAATTTTTTGGGCATGTTATGAGAAGAAATGATTTGGAGAACTTGGTGACAACTGGTAAGATCGAGGGGAACAGACCAAGGGGAAGACCTAGAAACAAGTATCTGGATGGCTTGGACTTGTGGCATGGTCGAGACAAAAACACGGAACTGATCCACGACTCTGTTGATCGAGTGAGATGGCAGAACATGACCGCCCACGCTTACCGGCATGGCACATGATGGATGGATGGATGGTTTTGGTTAGGGAAGACATATTTACATTTTTCAAAGTGTTATGATGTATTGTTGATGGGAATGTTGGTGATAATGAATTATATTCACAAAGCCTATTGTGTCTTTCACGGCTGTCTGTGATGTCTTAATGTTACTGAAGACATCACTAATGATTTGTATTTTTGCAGTCTGTGCTCTGTTACTACATTTTGTGTATATGATTAATATCAACATATGCTGACAGACTGAATCGTGCTCCGTGTATTCAGCACGGATAATCGTGTTCATGTAAACCTGAACAAAGATATGACTCGATCACAAGTACAGGACTTCTGTTCAGGGAGTTTGCAGTGTTTGACAAGAGACAGTGCTACCCTGAGTACATCATCACATACACGCGATGAGAAAAACAAGTATGTGTAATGTAAACTGTGATCTTCAGTGTTACTTTAATGTGCTGCTTCTGTAACTGTGATCTTTAGTGTTACTTTAATGTGCCGTTTCTGTAACTGTGATCTTTAGTGTTACTTTAATGTGCCGCTTCTGTCACTGTGATCTTCAGTGTTACTTTAATGTGCTGCTACTGTAACTGTGATCTTCAGTGGTACTTTAATGTGCCGCTTCTGTCACTGTGATCTTCAGTGTTACTTTAATGTGCTGCTACTGTAACTGTGATCTTCAGTGTTACTTTAATGTGCCGCTTCTGTAACTGTGATCTTCAGTGTTACTTTAATGTGCCGCTTCTGTAACTGATCTTCAGTGTTACTTTAATGTGCCGCTTCTGTAACTGTGATCTTCAGTGTTACTTTAATGTGCTGCTTCTGTAACTGTGATCTTCAGTGTTACTTTAATGTGCTGCTTCTGTAACTGTGATCTTCAGTGTTACTTTAATGTGCTGCTTCTGTAACTGTGATCTTCATTGTTACTTTAATGTGCTGCTTCTGTAACTGTGATCTTCAGTGTTACTTTAATGTGCTGCTTCTGTAACTGTGATCTTCAGTGTTTCTTTAATGAGTTGCTTCTGTAACTGTGATCTTCAGTGTTACTTTAATGTGCTGCTTCTGTAACTGTGATCGTCAGTGTTACTTTAATGTGCTGCTACTGTAACTGTGATCTTCAGTGTTACTTTAATGTGCCGCTTCTGTAACAGTGATCTTCAGTGTTACTTTAATGTGCCGATTCTGAAACTGTGATCTTCAGTGTTACTTTAATGTGCTGCTTCTGTAACTGTGATCTTCAGTGTTACTTTAATGTGCTGCTTCTGAAACTGTGAATCCTAAAATTGCAAGTTCTCGAGTTCCTTTTGAACATTGTGTTGGAGATTTGCCAATGAAATACGTGACACCCATGGAGGGAACATTGTGTTGGAGATTTGCCAATGAAACACGTGACACCCGTGGAGGGAACATTGTGTTGGAGATTTGCCAATGAAACAGGTGACACCCGTAGAGGAAACATTGTGTTGGAGATTTGCCAATGAAACAGGTGACACCCGTAGAGGAAACATTGTGTTGGAGATTTGCCAATGAAACACGTGACACCCGTGGAGGGAACATTGTGTTGGAGATTTGCCAATGAAACAGGTGACACCCGTAGAGGAAACATTGTGTTGGAGATTTGCCAATGAAACAGGTGACACCCGTAGAGGAAACATTGTGTTGGAGATTTGCCAATGAAACACGTGACACCCGTGGAGGAAACATTACCAATGAAACACGTGACCCCCGTGGAGGAAACATTACCAATGAAACACGTAACACCCGTGGAGGAAACATTGCCAATGAACCACGTGACCCCCGTGGAGGAAACATTGCCAATGAAACACGTGACCCCCGTGGAGGAAACATTGCCAATGAACCACGTGACCCCCGTGGAGGAAACATTGCCAATGAAACACGTGACCCGCGTGGAGGAAACATTGCCAATGAAACACGTGACCCCCGTGGAGGAAAGATTGCCAATGAAACACGTGACACCCGTGGAGGAAACATTGCCAATGAAACACATGACCCCCGTGGAGGAAACATTGCCAATGAAACACGTGACCCCCGTGGAGGAAACATTGCCAATGAAACACGTGACCCCCGTGGAGGAAACATTGCCAATGAAACACGTGACCCCCGTGGAGGAAACATTGCCAATGAACCACGTGACCCCCGTGGAGGAAACATTGCCAATGAAACACGTGACCCCCGTGGAGGAAACATTGCCAATGAACCACGTGACCCCCGTGGAGGAAACATTGCCAATGAAACACGTGACCCCCGTGGAGGAAACATTGCCAATGAACCACGTGACCCCCGTGGAGGAAACATTGCCAATGAACCACGTGACCCCCGTGGAGGAAACATTGCCAATGAACCACGTGACCCCCGTGGAGGAAACATTGACAATGAAACACGTGACCCCCGTGGAGGAAAGATTGCCAATGAACCACGTGACCCCCGTGGAGGAAACATTGCCAATAAACCACGTGACCCCCGTGGAGGAAACATTGACAATGAAACACGTGACCCCCGTGGAGGAAACATTGCCAATGAACCACGTGACCCCCGTGGAGGAAACATTGACAATGAAACACGTGACCCCCGTGGAGGAAACATTGCCAATGAACCACGTGACCCCCGTGGAGGAAACATTGCCAATGAAACACGTGACCCCCGTGGAGGAAACATTGCCAATGAACCACGTGACCCCCGTGGAGGAAACATTGCCAATGAAACACGTGACCCCCGTGGAGGAAACATTGCCAATGAACCACGTGACCCCCGTGGAGGAAACATTGCCAATGAACCACGTGACCCCCGTGGAGGAAACATTGACAATGAAACACGTGACCCCCGTGGAGGAAAGATTGCCAATGAACCACGTGACCCCCGTGGAGGAAACATTGCCAATGAACCACGTGACCCCCGTGGAGGAAACATTGACAATGAAACACGTGACCCCCGTGGAGGAAACATTGCCAATGAACCACGTGACCCCCGTGGAGGAAACATTGCCAATGAAACACGTGACCCCCGTGGAGGAAACATTGCCAATGAACCACGTGACCCCCGTGGAGGAAACATTGCCAATGAAACACGTGACCCCCGTGGAGGAAACATTGCCAATGAACCACGTGACCCCCGTGGAGGAAACATTGCCAATGAACCACGTGACCCCCGTGGAGGAAACATTGACAATGAAACACGTGACCCCCGTGGAGGAAACATTGCCAATGAACCACGTGACCCCCGTGGAGGAAACATTGCCAATGAACCACGTGACCCCCGTGGAGGAAACATTGCCAATGAAACACGTGACCCCCGTGGAGGAAACATTGCCAATTAACCACGTGACCCCCGTGGAGGAAACATTGCCAATGAACCACGTGACCCCCGTGGAGGAAACATTGCCAATGAACCACGTGACCTCCGTGGAGGAAACATTGACAATGAAACACGTGACCCCCGTGGAGGAAAGATTGCCAATGAACCACGTGACCCCCGTGAAGGAAACATTGCCAATGAACCACGTGACCCCCGTGGAGGAAACATTGACAATGAAACACGTGACCCCCGTGGAGGAAACATTGCCAATGAACCACGTGACCCCCGTGGAGGAAACATTGACAATGAAACACGTGACCCCCGTGGAGGAAACATTGCCAATGAACCACGTGACCCCCGTGGAGGAAACATTGACAATGAAACACGTGACCCCCGTGGAGGAAACATTGCCAATGAACCACGTGACCCCCGTGGAGGAAACATTGCCAATGAACCACGTGACCCCCGTGGAGGAAACATTGCCAATGAAACACGTGACCCCCGTGGAGGAAACATTGCCAATGTAACACGTGACCCCCGTGGAGGAAACATTTCCAATGAAACACGTGACCCCCGTGGAGGAAACATTGCCAATGAAACACGTGACCCCCGTGGAGGAAACATTGCCAATGAACCACGTGACCCCCGTGGAGGAAACATTGCCAATGAAACACGTGACCCCCGTGGAGGAAACATTGCCAATGAACCACGTGACCCCCGTGGAGGAAACATTGCCAATGAAACACGTGACCCCCGTGGAGGAAACATTGCCAATGAACCACGTGACCCCCGTGGAGGAAACATTGCCAATGAACCACGTGACCCCCGTGGAGGAAACATTGCCAATGAACCACGTGACCCCCGTGGAGGAAAGATTGCCAATGAACCACGTGACCCCCGTGGAGGAAACATTGCCAATAAACCACGTGACCCCCGTGGAGGAAACATTGACAATGAAACACGTGACCCCCGTGGAGGAAACATTGCCAATGAACCACTTGATCCCCGTGGAGGAAACATTGACAATGAAACACGTGACCCCCGTGGAGGAAACATTGCCAATGAACCACGTGACCCCCGTGGAGGAAACATTGCCAATGAAACACGTGACCCCCGTGGAGGAAACATTGCCAATGAACCACGTGACCCCCGTGGAGGAAACATTGCCAATGAAACACGTGACCCCCGTGGAGGAAACATTGCCAATGAACCACGTGACCCCCGTGGAGGAAACATTGCCAATGAACCACGTGACCCCCGTGGAGGAAACATTGACAATGAAACACGTGACCCCCGTGGAGGAAAGATTGCCAATGAACCACGTGACCCCCGTGGAGGAAACATTGCCAATGAACCACGTGACCCCCGTGGAGGAAACATTGACAATGAAACACGTGACCCCCGTGGAGGAAACATTGCCAATGAACCACGTGACCCCCGTGGAGGAAACATTGCCAATGAAACACGTGACCCCCGTGGAGGAAACATTGCCAATGAACCACGTGACCCCCGTGGAGGAAACATTGCCAATGAAACACGTGACCCCCGTGGAGGAAACATTGCCAATGAACCACGTGACCCCCGTGGAGGAAACATTGCCAATGAACCACGTGACCCCCGTGGAGGAAACATTGACAATGAAACACGTGACCCCCGTGGAGGAAACATTGCCAATGAACCACGTGACCCCCGTGGAGGAAACATTGCCAATGAACCACGTGACCCCCGTGGAGGAAACATTGCCAATGAAACACGTGACCCCCGTGGAGGAAACATTGCCAATTAACCACGTGACCCCCGTGGAGGAAACATTGCCAATGAACCACGTGACCCCCGTGGAGGAAACATTGCCAATGAACCACGTGACCCCCGTGGAGGAAACATTGACAATGAAACACGTGACCCCCGTGGAGGAAAGATTGCCAATGAACCACGTGACCCCCGTGGAGGAAACATTGCCAATGAACCACGTGACCCCCGTGGAGGAAACATTGACAATGAAACACGTGACCCCCGTGGAGGAAACATTGCCAATGAACCACGTGACCCCCGTGGAGGAAACATTGACAATGAAACACGTGACCCCCGTGGAGGAAACATTGCCAATGAACCACGTGACCCCCGTGGAGGAAACATTGCCAATGAACCACGTGACCCCCGTGGAGGAAACATTGCCAATGAAACACGTGACCCCCGTGGAGGAAACATTGCCAATGAAACACGTGACCCCCGTGGAGGAAACATTGCCAATGAACCACGTGACCCCCGTGGAGGAAACATTGCCAATGAAACACGTGACCCCCGTGGAGGAAACATTGCCAATGAACCACGTGACCCCCGTGGAGGAAACATTGCCAATGAACCACGTGACCCCCGTGGAGGAAACATTGCCAATGAACCACGTGACCCCCGTGGAGGAAACATTGACAATGAAACACGTGACCCCCGTGGAGGAAAGATTGCCAATGAACCACGTGACCCCCGTGGAGGAAACATTGCCAATGAACCACGTGACCCCCGTGGAGGAAACATTGACAATGAAACACGTGACCCCCGTGGAGGAAACATTGCCAATGAACCACGTGACCCCCGTGGAGGAAACATTGACAATGAAACACGTGACCCCCGTGGCGGAAACATTGCCAATGAAACACGTGACCCCCGTGGAGGAAACATTGCCAATGGACCACGTGACCCCCGTGGAGGAAACATTGCCAATGAACCACGTGACCCCCGTGGGGGAAACATTGCCAATGAACCACGTGACCCCCGTGGAGGAAACATTGCCAATGAAACACGTGACCCCCGTGGAGGAAACATTGCCAATGAACCACGTGACCCCCGTGGAGGAAACATTGACAATGAAACACGTGACCCCCGTGGAGGAAACATTGCCAATGAAACACGTGACCCCCGTGGAGGAAAGATTGACAATGAAACACGTGACCCCCGTGGAGGAAAGATTGACAATGAAACACGTGACCCCCGTGGAGCCGAAGTGGGTTTATTTAGTTTTTTCTCGCGCTCGCTCGCTTTGAACTCGACCGTAGTACATACACACTACTTCTAGTAGCACTGGACTGATTGTTTCGTGTGGATTAGCTTTCCCTATTACCAGTGTCCCTCGCCATCAGGCCAACCCACTTCGACTTCAGAAGTACTTGTAATTTACGTTCCCAAGTCAAGAATGATAAGTCAACATTTTAATCCAACTAAATCAAATCAAATCAAATCAACTTTATTAGGGTCACAAATTGGGCGCGCAGGCCCGTCTTACATTCGGCCCTTCCAATCACTCGTCTTTCGTTCATCAAGAGCATTATACATTTACATAGGAAGATAAAATAAACATTGTGAAATGAATGTTGTAAACATAAACAAGGCTAATTACCATGTTATGAAGCCCATCTCCCACCTATCCATACATCACCCCACCCACACAACACCCCCACCTACCCACACACACGCGCACCAAGGGACACATACACACCCCCACCTACCGACACACACGCACACCAAGGGACACATACATACCCCACCAACCGATCCATCCCCCTCCCGCACATCCCCCACCCACACACACTGCCATAATTAACTGGTGTGTGGGGTTGAACCCGCTACCTCAGCATCATCACACTGGAAGTATAAGAACGTTCGCTCTATCCAGCAGTCAGTATGTGCTGTGCTGAATCATGGGCTAGTTATGTCCTATTAAGTCTCTCCTGAGTTGTCAGTGTCTGGGCATCCCCTTCTTTCATGGACACTAGGGAGTCTCCGTGGCGAAGTGATTACGCCACCTGCCACAAGCTCTGAAGGTTGTGGGTTCAATTCTGGCCTTGAGTTTACGAGTGCAATTGTCTCGAAGATTCGTAGGGTCGTCGCTAGAGTTATGGAATGCCTGCTTTATGCGACGCTTTCGGCAGCGTCCTGCCAAAAGAGACAGAGCCGTATGGTATGCAACCAGGAGCAATGTAGTCGACCCTTTTACCTTTTACACACGTTAAAACTCTGGGTGAGTAGAAAAGTCCGCCATTATTATGCATGTTGTGTTACTGTTTCTATGCTTGAGTGTGTTAAATCGTTCTTTGCTGAGCTATATAGATTGTAAACCCCTGACATTCCTATATGTTGCTAGATTTCACAATTACTAGTATCTCACTGCTTGATACTGAGTTTCGGTGAGTATTAGAACTCATATCTTGTGTTACTCTTTGCTATGTAAACACATGTCCTGAATTCTCTCACAGAACATGGATGTTGTTGTGTATCTTTTAGACGCATGCCAGATTAATTTTGCCTTTATTGAGGCGATTTGTTAATGGACTGTCTGTGTAAAGGACTCCTTCTGCGTTCCTGTGTAATATATTGAGTAATAGCATCATAAAGTAAATTACGTTGCTAGGTTATGCCAAGCCTGTGGCTCAGTACTAGAGTAGGTCAGAAAGTTATGCACCACAATTATTATCTCAGCTAATAATAAAGATAGAACCATTACATTTGCACCAATTTATGTTTATGATCATTTGAAGCTGTATACAAAATTGCACCTCTGTAAACCAATTCTAACCGCGACACAAAACCGTTGAAATGGCAGATATTATTGACGTACGTTACAAGTAGAGGATTGTTATAGAATTTTTGATCGCAGAGAAAGTCACTCACATTTGTGTGCTGTTTATGGCACTTTAGCAGAAGCAGTTAGTCGCTGGGCGCAGAGAGTTTTGGTTTCTGCATGTGGAGATGTAGAGCTGACTGATAAGCCGCGTTCTCGATGTCCTACCACAGCCACCTGCCAGATCATGTTGGAACGTGCTGACATCATGATTCACAGAGATAGGCGAATCACAAGTCAACAATTTTGCATACAGCTTTCAATAAGCAAAAGGCAGTGCTATTGAAATTTTCAAAGACCTGGGATATTCAAAGGGTTGTGCTAGATAGGTTCCTCAAACTCTCATAGAGGACCATATGGTCCAAAAGAAAACAATTTGTTCCGAATTTTTGCGGTGGTTCGAGACAGATGGGGATTTTTTTCTTTTTATCAATCATTGTGACAGGAGACGTAACTTGAGTTCATCATGTTTAGCAGGAGACAAAAAGACAGTCAATGAGGTGGCATCATCCTCAATCACCAGCGGGGGAGAGGGGTCGATCGAAACTACTCCTTGAGCCGGTAAAGTAATATTCCCCCCATTCTTTTGTGGGTGGGGGGAGACATTGAAGGGGTTATTCTCGTGGATGTGCTGCCAAACGGTGGAACCATCAATTCGCAATTTACATTTAAAAAAAAACTCACAAGTCTCAATCGTCGTTACTGCAGGGTTAGGTTTCTCCTTCAAGATTATGCGCGCCTCACACAGGTTTGCAAAAAAGGGAGGCAATCGACACAATGTGGTGGAATGTACTGCCCCGTCCGCCTTACAGTACAGACCTGGCACAATCTGATTTCCATCTTTTCAGTCCCCTTAAGAATGCTGTCCTAGGACAAAGTTTGAAGACAACAAAAGAGTTACTAGTGCAGTGAAGAAACTGCTACGAGAACAGGAACAAATATGGTACAGATCTGTGATACATTCTCTTGTTTCAAGATGGCGTAAAGCCGTTAAAGTTGATGGGGATTATGTTTAGAAGTAGAAATGTTTGCTGCACATGTGCATGAACATTGTGACTAAATTTCAAGTGTATGATTTTAACGGTTAAAGAGATAATAATTGTGATGGATAACTTTCTGACCTACCCTCGATAAATCTGATTTCGGCAGGCTTTCTATCGAGTTTCCTTTCCCTAGTCTTTGACTATTCCCAGTCTGCCTGTAACAGATGAGGTTTGTATCTCCCTCCCTTTGCCTCAACCCTATCACTTGATATTATGTTTGTTGTTATTCTGTACACCATTAAATATGTGAAACCTCTTAATGTCAGAAGAAAGACTTGATAACGAATGTGCGATTGCCATGGTAGCGCTTTTTCTACATTCAGTAGTATCAGTGACCATGTGTGTTATATATTTGAGTCTAAATGGGCTTCATCTATCAATTTCATTGTATATCTAACTCTGAAGTATGCACTTGACTAGTTACAGCGAAACATGCCAAGCAATGCATTGTGCAATCTATTGTTTGTGTCTTCGTTGTTCAAAATTACAAATTATAAGAAAGGTGAATGGCATGCTTCGGGCAGAATGGCATTCCATTCAACAATCAGAAATAGAGAGTATCTGTTGGGTTGTTTGCCCAGGACATGCTGGAGTGTGTGAAACGATTGGCTGAGTCTGCACCCCTTGTGGGTGGGGTATTGGTGCATGATAAAGCAGATGTGGTTGGAACCCTTTGGAATTGTGTGTATAATGCAGAATAACACATAGATCATCGCGACTTGCAGAGAATGGTGCTGCAGGGAGTGAGCAAAGATTCTGATCGACACACAAGACTCCGGGGAAAGGCCAGACGGACACATAATCAGGCTGCTACTGATACCATCAGTATTGGAACTCTTCGTTGTCTGTTGCAGATGACGGCGTACGTATGGGAATGTTCCGAGTGCTGTGACGTCTGTTCTTGACTCAACTCAACACGTTGATTTGAATACCTAGCATCTTGTTACTTCACACGGTCTTGCATTTCCATTTTCATTGGAACATCCGCTGCTCGTGTTAAGCTAAAACGTTATGAGATGAAGGGGACATTGCTCTGGCAACGAGACGACACAAGTGCGGGATGAGACAGCAATTCATCAAATAATACGCCAAAGATTTCCGGAATTTTCAATAAACAAAAGCATTTTAATATTCAGATAAAAATACCACTCACAACAATGTAATAAAGGATCGTTGAGCATACATATCCTTCAACATCAACTTAGAGAAATTAACCACGTAGTGGTTTGTTCATAGTGCTGATATGTTAGCATTGTAATATTGTATTATAGTATGTCCCGAAAATAATGCCTTCATTCACGATCAATT
Organism: Cepaea hortensis; assembly: GCA_963921405.1. Taxonomy (NCBI): domain Eukaryota; kingdom Metazoa; phylum Mollusca; class Gastropoda; order Stylommatophora; family Helicidae; genus Cepaea; species Cepaea hortensis. Next base: position 26,469,939 of record OY992885.1, read on the forward strand.
AATTTGAAAACTGTCTGTTGCATCGTTATGAAATTTTTCCAGCCGTCTTATATTTACCCACACCCAAGGAATATGTCTTTGATAGGTCCAAAAGCAACTTAAACCATCGAAAGCGGCGACATTTCTTTGATGTTTTGCTGAAAAACTAGTGATTTCTCGCTAACAAATTTATGTTTACAGTAATGAAAGCCCCGCCAATTCAGATGACACACAAGGCGTATCCGGATTCGAATGGGAGTGGGTGCAATGAAAGACGTAGCTTAAAATCGACAGGGTCGACTGCATTGCACTGGGTTTTTATCCCATATGGCTCAATTTCTTTCCGCAGCGCGGAAAGCGTCGCATAAAGCGCGAATTACGTACCTCCATCGTCGACCCTCGGGAGTCTCCAAAAAATGCACTCGTGAAATGAAGGTCGCGGCCCGGAATCGAACATACAACCTTCGTAGCCCGAGTCAGACGGCTTGACCACTTCACCAGGGAGAATCCCGAGAGGGGTGCAATGTGTAATATTAGTAAAGACTGAGAATTTACAGAGGCATGGGGTAAATAATTTGTAAATTGACAGGAAAGTAGAAGGAATATATTTCTTACTTTATTTTTCATTTCCTTCTTGTTTCTTCAGCTGCTGGTTAATAATGTGTACACAGGTATTCGTGTTAGCTTTTTATATTGAGTTCGTGAAAGCTTCCAAATAGCTGTGCGTTAATGTGCGTATGGAGTGACCAGAAATGATACCGCAATTTAGTCATAATGTTTCCATTCTTAAGGATCTGTTCAGCTGTCTGTGTAGTTTGTTCACACGTACACATCGGTGACAGACCCGCTTTGAGTCTTGGTGAAAGATTGTCTATTCTACTGTTTACCGTTCAGAGACGGAACATGATTACCTGATTTGCACTATGAAAATAGTTGTCAGTGTCTCTGTAGTGGGCTTTCTTCTTAACGACCAAGATGTTGGTCCTCTTTTCATTGAAATTTATAGATTGATTCGTATGCACGTGTGTTGTCCCCTAATTTGACAACGTGTTTGCTCTAACGTTTCTTGTTATGCCACAATATGTCAGTTTCCACCACAATATTACTCTTCTGTTGGTATTCAATGTGTTTAGTGTGTGTGTGTGTGTGTGTGTGTGTGTGTGTGTGTGTGTGTGTGTGTGTGCGCGCGCGCGTGTTATTGTTTTTTTTTTTTTTTTTTATTTCAATACAGTTGTTTGTCACGGCTGAGGGCTTGCGGAATTGAAAATTCTTCACTGTGGAATACAAACTGTTGCCATTGACATTATGCTGTAATGTTTAGGGACTGCAATTCTTCTGAATATTTGTAGCAAAATATTCCAGTTGGTTTGCACGTGGATTAAGGTCTGCGATCTGCTCAGACCTTAATCTGTGTCGGACGATTCCAGTAGGTTGATGACTGCTCTCGGTTGCATAAAATTCAATCCATCCTTTCTCCAATAATCCTCTTTCTCTTTCAACACATGGTCCTCACATTTTTCCAGTAACTTTTATCAATATTTAATAGCGCGGACTGGATTAGTATCTTGACGTCAGACAATTTGAAAATAGTATTGTCAGCTGCCACCTGTCCTTTAATTTTAGCCCACACAAGTTCTATAGGGCTAAAATGAGAATGGTACGGCGGAAGTCTCAAGCACCCATGACGATGCTCTTCTATCAACTTATCGATGTGATATTTCTTGCTTTTTGGCGTCTGTTTTAAAAGGGACAACAATTCTAGCTAGAAATAGTTTCTGGAAATGGTATGTTTTCCATTAGGAGTCATATCTTTATTGCTCCCTTTGTGCTCGATGATGTAGGTATTTTGTCTTCTTGGACAACAACATTGATATCATGCATTGTCCATAATTGGACACGACGGTCTATCTAGGGATGGAAGCACAGTATTATCGAGCCAATCTCTAAATATATTACCATTCATCTTATTATGATAATCCATATTGTCTGTATGTTTGATACGAACATGAGCCCAGCATTCTGTTGTAAGGCATTATGCGTATTACCAGCATGGGCCATGACCAAAAGCTGTCCTATACTACTGGGCACATATCGCATTATCTGTTCATCCACTGATTGAACATTCCTTATCACTTGTGTGGTGCGCATTGATCCACATTTCATCCAAACACACCATGCCATAATTTTATTTTCGCATTTCCCTTATTTCACGTAGGTATTTGCTTCTTGTGGCTTCCTAAATGCGGTTGCCCGCAAAGATTATTTCTACCGCCCTTGTACTTTCAAATAGTGAAGATAATGTCCTTATAATTTTCCACAAAGTTGTTTTGCATAGCTTTATGTTATTGTTCTTTCTGAACCAAACCCTAAGTTTTCTTACAGTCACTGTTTCTTTGGCATCCAGCATTTTTATAATGCTGAATAATCCTGGATATAAAATCCAAATTTTTTATAATTTTAGGAGTCTCCGTGGCGTAGTGGTCAAGCCTTTTGACGCGGGCTCCAAAGGTCGTGGGTTCGATTCTGGGTCGCATCCTTCAGTTCACGAGTTAAATTTTTCGGAGACTTTTGTGGGTCGTCGCTAGAGCTGCGGAGTTCGTGCTTTGTGCGATGCTTTCCGCGCTGCGGAAAGAGACCGAGCCATATGTGATAGAACCCGGTGCAATGAAGTCGACCCTGTCGAATTTTAAGCGACCTTTTAAAGCATATTTATAATAAATCGCCTTATGACATCTTTGTCAAAGCTGTCTACAATAATCTTTCTACCTACGGTTTTGTTATTTCGTGGTGGTTTAATTCCAGATTCTTGCACCCATCGACGAAATTACTGTTTACTCAAACCCAATGCATGCACTGTTCTTTTTTTCGGAATTTGTAATAGTATAAAACAGTTTCCTGCGATCAGCTTCTTGACAAAAATATGTGTACAAATTCATAGCAATTCTTTGAAGTGTACAATTTCGCATTAAATCCCAATGAAAAATATTCACACATTTCAATGTTAGCGATAAGTGGTAAGATTTAAAAAAAAAAAAAAAAAACAACATATTAATCAGGTTTCATGAAATAACTCACATTTTGAGACACCTCTGAACAGTCCTAGTTTGAACAACGCGGGGAGTTGGCATAAGGCCAATCCCTTCAAAACACGTACAATATTCAACATTGAACGCTGATTGTCTGGCCACGCTGTAATACATTTAAAATTATGAATTTCATCTCAGACCCGTAAATTATATACCGCATATAAACAAACTTTGAAATCTGCTGTAAAATTTCCAGAACAAAAATTGTTTTGTTGGGTGGACATAATGATAAGGTTATATACTAAATCTCATAATTTTCCCTAAGTTGGTTACTGAGATATGGATGTTTATATTGGGGCAAAAGAAAAAAAAAACACTGTAGCAAATGTAGTATTAATTTATTCATTCAGTAATATGTCTCCTTGGTACGAATAGTTGTGAAACTCATTTGACAATCAGGTTTTCATTTCACAATAACATAGCTGAACAGAACTATTACTATAAGCGGAAGTAGCACACTCGCCCTTCACTATTTCCCTTTATTTTGAGCATGCTGTTGCAGATAAGGGCGACACACGTTTGGGAATGCCCCGAGTGCTGTTATGTCGTTTCTTGACTCAACTCAACTCCGCTTTATTTTAAAAAATCCAGTTGTTTATTTTTTCGTTTATTATCTGCTTTCAAATGTTGCATGTGCTTTCAAATGTTGCATGTCCTTGCAAATGTTGCATGCGCTTTCAATGTTGCATGTGCTTTACATGACGTTGCGATCAACCCCAGGTTGATTTTCTAGGCAATTTTAAGTGCAGTAGTTTGCCATTGCTTTCTGAACGAAACGTCAACGTTTAAGTCCACCTTAATGCCGGAGTAGTGACTGAAAGCCTTATCTCACCATCCCCGCATCGGAAGATTAATTATAGGCGCTCGTATCGTTTCGAGGCATGTCGACTTCTGCATTGTATGCTATAATTCATAATATATGTTCTTGTTAGTTATTTTAATAATTATTTAATAATGTTTTGTTAGTTATTTTTGTATTTTACTTGACAAAGATTGTTACAAACGAAACTTCGGACAAGTGTGGCGTGTTTTAACGTATTCATTATTACAAGGAGCTTCTCATAAGTCTTTAGCCTGACCATGAAGGAGTAGGCGGAGAAAATTGAAATTTGGCACAGTGCTTATTCCTTCTCAATGTAGCCACCACCTGAATTTATTCATTTCTGTCATCTCTGCGTGACCTTGAAACGACCTTCAGAATAAAACAACCTATTTTTCGAACTAAACCAGTTATCACAAGCCAGTATGACATCTTCTTCACTGTCAAGACGATTTCCTTTTAGCTGCTTTTTTACGATTTGGTGAATCCAAGTCTCATCTACCGTCCCCATGGTCTTTTACATGTTTTACGACCGCCATATGTTGAGCAACTGGCCACAGCAATCAACCCGTGTTTATTTCTGTTCACATGTCAGCAGGCGCGGGGCACACACTTTTCTCATGTTCAGTCTGTTGTGTAAAATTCTAAAAACTGTACTCTAACTCAGTTTTGCTGAACCCGATATCTCTGCAATTGTCATTTTCCTATCCTGGTCTATGATTTTCTTCACTTTTGCAGCATTTACATCATTGCACTCTGAGGACTGTCGTCTTGATCTTGGCAGATCAGCAACTTGGGAACGGCCACACTTAAACTGCAAACACCAATTTTTTTTACAGAAGCATACGAAGGATAGACTTCCTCAAACACTGGCCCCATCTCCCTGTGTGTACCCTGTAACATCAAGAATTTTGTCACAGTCCTGGCGTCTGATTTCTCCATTGTTCTGACAAACCGATGGAAGTGCAGATCTGGTTAGTATGGTGTGTTGTGCCATGCACCATATCGGGAAAACCATTTGAGGTGGGAAATTCATAATTATTCATAATTCATATGTCCATTACAAATTGAATGAGCTATCCATGTGCCAAATTTCAATTTTCTCCGCCTACTCCTGCATGGTCAGGCTAAAGACTTGTGAGAAGCCCCTTGTATTTAACTTAGTCGTTATTACGTTATTTGTATTAATTGTCCCAAATGTGATTTATGAGGCCCTTGTAAGGTACGTACATGAGATCTCGCTTGTTGGTTTTCCGTGTGGTCTTAACATACTTGTTGTTTCATGTTGATATTGTAAAATAAATTTGCAGCCCAGATCATCTTCTAAGGACAGAGAGAAGAAGAAACAACCAAAGAACAAACCTAAAAAGGACAAACCTAAAAAGGACAAACCTAAAAGGAAGAAACAACCACTCACTTGGCAGCAAGCAGTTCAGTAAGATGATATTGTTATATCTGTTTTTCATTTTAAAGGCGTTTCATATCTTCTTGTTGCTTTGTTTATGACTGATTAAAAACACATACACAGAGAAAGGCTATGGCAATCATCATCATCATCATCATCTTCCACTTCTGCCGTCAAGCGTCGGGGGGAGGAATAATTTGCGTTCCAGCGCCCCGTGGGCGGCACTTGATAGTGTCATTCCGTGTAATTGTACAATGTCCTTGATGTCGTCAATCCATTGTCTTCTTGGACGTCCTCTGGGTCTTGTCGCAGATGATCTTAGATGTAAGGCCAGTGATGGTAGTTGTTGGTGTTGCATTCTAACGACATGGCCAAACCACTTGATCTTCTGTCTTTCAATGAATGTGGCACAGGGTGTTGATCCCACAGTCTGTCTGATAACAGCATTTCTTACTCGGTCTCGGATTGTTAGGTTTGCAGCTCTCCTCAGGCATCTCATCTCGCAGGTGTTGATTTTACGAAGGTGTGATTTAGATAAAGTCCAGGTTTGAGATTGGTAGCATAGGGTTGGTGTGAATATGCTGTTTATTATCTGTCGTTTTGCGGAAATGGGTATATTTGGATGTTTAAGTAAGGATGATAGTTGATATGTAAGTGCACTAGCTTTTTGACATCTGATTTCGATTTCTCTGTCCAATCTGCCATCTTCTGTGATCATACTTCCAAGATATTTGAATTCTTTACTTGTTTCAGAGCTGTGCTATTTATCTGTATACTTAATGTGCTCGGTGATCTGCTAACTTGCATTACTTCGGTATTGACTGTGCTTATACTCATATTGTATCTGCTGCATGATGAACTCCGATTATTAATTTGATGTTGTAGTCTGCTCTCATCGCTGTAAAACAGACACTGATCATCTTCAAATAGAAGTTCATTTATATCCTGTGGATCAGTTGTTTCATCTGGAGTAAAGAGTTCTAAATTTTCTGAATCTGTTCTGTCAAGACTTGCTTCTTTGGATATTCTGTCCATGTAGACATTAAATAGCAGAGGAGAGAGCACACATCCCTGTCTCACTCCTGTATTGACTGTGAACATATCTGATATTCCTTCTTGTGTTCTTACTGCACTTCGGCTCGAGTGGTACATGGCTGTGATGTTTTCTAGCAATTGCCCTTGAATCCCATAGTCTTCAAGGATGGTCCATAATTTGTATCTGTCTACTCTATCGAAAGCCTTTTCCTGATCTACAAACACAATATTCTGCTGGTCACTATATTCGATAGTTTTTTCACATATTTGTCTAAGCGTAAATAGTGCGTCAGTGCATTTTTACCTTTCCGAAAACCGAATTGTACTTTGCTTAACTGTTGTTTAACTATGGGTCTAGCTCTTTGTTCCAATAGTTTTGCGTACATTTTCCCTATATGGCTCAGGAGTGATATACCTCTGTATGTTTCACACTCTCTCATATTGCCTTTCTTTTTCCATATAGGTGCTATTATTGCCTGTTGCCAATCCTCTGGGAGATGTCTTTCTTTCCATGCTATATTGAACAATCTTGTTAGCCATTTAACTCCTGTTTCCCCAGAGGCCTGAATAGCTTCTGTGGTTATTCCATCTGGACCCTACGATTTATTTTTAGGACTTTTCTGTATAACTGCTTTGACTTTTGCAGGTAAAAAATATTGTTCTTGTTGTCCATGACTTTTAGGCACAAAAGGGAGATTTTCTATGTTATGTGTGGGGTTAAGTAGTTCTTGAAAGTATTCTGTGCACCTTGCTAGTCTTTGTTGTGGATTAAATATCGGTATACCTCTTTTGCTGTTTATGATAGTGGTTGGGTTGTAGCATGCATCTCTGTTTCTCATTGCATTGACATTCATTCATTCAGTAGCATGTCCTTTGCAGAACCTCGCTCCCATAACAACCTTCCGGAAAACCTCTCGATCACAAGCAAGATGTCCCGCGTCTGATACATCCATGTGGAGATCATCCGCCACATCCTGCACCCATCTTCTCTTTGGCCTTCCTCTTCCTCTCTTCCCAGGCATATACCCTTCCATTATTGTTCTCTCCAAACTTTCGTGACGTTTCAAGTGACCAAAATACTTCAATTTTCTTTGTTTTATCGTTTTTAATAGCCAACCCTCATAAATATTCAACTCTTGAAGAATGGATGCATTTGTTCTTTTCTTTACCCAAGATATTCTTAGAACTCGTCTATAACATTTATATTCAAAGGCGTTTATGCGCTGTTCAGCTTGTTTAGTAAGTGTCCATGTTTCACAGGCGTATGTTGCAATGGGAAAGATGCATGCTCTTAAAAATCTAATTTTTGTAGTTCTGTCTGTCCCACTCCATAATTTATTCATCTGTTTTAGTCTTTGAAGAGCAATGGATAGTCGCCGTTTAAATTCTTTCATTGTGTCACCGTTATTGGTAATCAATGACCCAAGATATTCAAAATGTTCCACCACCTCCAATTTTCCCCCATTAATGTATATTTCTTTCTCCATGGTAGTTTTATCTGTATGCATTATCTTTGTTTTTGCTATGTTAAGATATAAGTTGTGATTTTCACTATTCAATTGGGTTGAGGCTATTAGGTTTTCTATGCCATTCTGTGTTGTGGATAGTAATACTGTATCATCAGCATATCGAATCTCTGGTATGTCATGACCGCCGATATTTAGGGCATCATATAGCTCCCTGTTTATATCATCTCTTACATTTCTCATTATATTTTCGGCGTACAGGTTAAACAAATAGGGTGACAGCACGCAGCCCTGACGGACTCCTTGCTTGATGTCAAACCAATCTGATGTCTCGTCATCTATTCTAACTGCTGCTTGTTGGTCTAGATAGAGCATTTTTATGAGTTGTACTACATGTGATGGAAAGCCCATATTCCTCATGATTTCCCAATGTTTCTGATGTTGTACACAGTCAAATGCCTTTTAATAATGCACAAAACATGAGAATAGGTTTACATTAAATTCTCTGCACTTCTCTATTATTAAACGCATGTTGAATATGTGATCTCTTGTTCCTCTTCCTTGTCTAAATCCAGCTTGAACCACGTTAATCTCTTCTTCCATTTTCTTACGAAGTCTTCGCATTATGACTTTTAGTAGAATTTTACTTGCATGACTGATCAGGGCAACAGTTCTATAGTTGGTGCATAATTTCAGGTTGCCCTTTTTTTGGTATTGGAATGAAGATAGTTCTCTTCCAATCTTTTGGCCATATACCATATTTCCAAATCTTTGTACATAATGCATGATATATGTGTATGCTTTCTTCTCCTCCCGCTTTAATTAGTTCAGCTGGTATCTCATCACATCCAGGTGATTTACCATTCTTCAGGTTCTTTATAGCCCAAGCAATTTCATCTAATGAGGGTTCAGGTTCTGTCTCTGCTGTCATTGTCTCATGTATCTCATTCATATCCTCACTGTCACTCATATCATACATTCCACTGCAGTACTCCTGCCATCTTTCTAGAATTTGTCTAGATTCTGTTAAAGTATTTCCCATCTTGTCACAGATAACATTCAATTGAGGTTGACAATTTCTTGTCAATAACTTCATTTCTTTGAACATTTCATAATCTCTTCCAGTCTTATGATATTGCTCTATTCTGGTACAGCAATCTTGTATATATTGATTTTTGTCCTTTCTTGTGTTCTTTCTTATTTCTCGAGTTAAAGATTTATACTTCATCCTGCTGTTATCGGATTCGCCTCCTTTCTGTTTCAGTTCCCTTCGTTGTTTTATTAATTCTAACGTGTCTGATGTAATCCATGGCTTGAGTTGCTTTTTCTTGGTCGGAATTAAATCTGGTGTTAAGAAAAACGTGAATTAAATCTCCCATTTTAAATATGGCATGCAACCCGCATTTTGTGCAACCCAAATTTATGGAGAAACAAGAACTAAAGATTAAACATTGTAAATTAGAGGGGGTGGAGGGAGAAGCCGTGGCCGAGATGTTACTGTGTCCGTCTACTGTTCAGAAGGTACCGTGTTCGTTCCCAACATAGAACTAGGAATATTTCCACCGTTGGTTCCTACTGGTATTGCAAGTCCCCCGGATGTCCGGATAGTGAGACTGGATAAGGCAGCAAAACAGCAGGGCTTCGTGTTCAAGTAGTGCACATTAAACATCCCGGGGCAATTAGAAATCGCAAAGAGTAGGCGGTAATGCCGCTATCTTGATAAAAAAAATGTTTAGACAAGAAAACCTACATAATGGTAGATAAACTGGTTGTGTTGGATGAAATCTGTCTAGAGGAAGCACACCTTACACAAATGCATGCTGAAGACGGACTGACTGATTTTTTTTAAGGTGGTGCATAATTAGATGTAGTCCGCTCCGTGGCGAAGAGGTTACGGGCGCAGCGTTCGAAACACAGCAGTGTCGGTTTTTTATGAAATGGTATGGGTGCCGGCCGTTCAGAAATCAATGGCAAACTTATTGAGCTTAAACTTCCCCAGGAATCACGAAAAGCCAAAAAATGTTGGGGTTGACTACTACTATCCTGTAAAGGACATGCAACTAACTTTTTTTTTTTTAATTAGGTGTAAAGCATTCCGCACGTCGAATGAGGAGCGAGGAAGACAAAAATCGTAGAAATGAAACCCGATCATGCCATAGACCTGATCATACACTCCCGTGCTCCGTTTCTAACAGCACTTTTTGCTGATCCATCAGTGTAGACTCGGAGGCAGAGGACGTGGTTATTCTTCATCAAGGAAACTGATAGTGGCTGTTCTGTGTGGTACACTGTTCTGTTCTTCCTTCTCGGGTATTGCTGTCACTTTTGCCTGGATTTGTACTGGCAATCTATGTTTCTCTTTCCGCGTAGTTCGTTCTGCGGGAGTTTCCACGGGAATGCCAAATGCGGGAACATCTGTGGTTTGCCTGCAGAGTCGTTTGGCCTGGTGGGTAAAAGTGCTTCTTATATTGTATGAGTCTCTTGGTCTCATCCTAGGTTATGTCTGTATTAGGCTGAATTAGTCGTCTACGTTCCTGTGCATATAGCATATTAAATTATATATACTTAGTGTTTATCGTTATCCTTCTATTGTTCCATTCCAATGTGTCATATGAACGATTTATAATGTACAATCATATTACGTTATATTTGTTTGTCGTTGCGCTTTGATCATTCCACTCCGAGGTGTCATATTAAAGATTTATTATCTACAGTCATATTGTTCCATGTCCTGCAGATCAGTCGCGGAAACCCTTGATGGAAACGCAGAGGTGAATGGGATCGTGAGACTTCACAGTGTCTATCAAAAGATCAGAACAGCGCTACCTGTCTACACGTTTCAAGAGAACAGATACAGCCATGACAATAAGTGGGAGTGTGTCTGTACAATACACTTTCCCATTACGAAAACTATAGGTACTTTATACATATGTTGAAACAATTAAGTGTGTTTGTGTGTGCGTGTGTGTGCGTGCGTGTGTGTGTGTGTGTGTGTTTGGTCGGATGGTGGGGGGGGGGGGATAAGTAGAGGTAGGTTGGTAGGTAAGTAGGTAGGTAGGTAAGTTTCTTGGTAGGTAGGTAGGCAGGCAGGGAGGTAGTAGGTATGTAGGTGGGTGGGTAGGTAGGTAGGTAGGACGGTAGGTAGGTATGTAGGTTTCAGGATAAAAGAAGAAAATTAAAACAGATGGTGGCAGAAGTAAATTAACTTACTTACAAAAACCACAAGGGAAAAATCAGAAGTTCGATCAGAAAAGTCGGAAAACATGTTATAGTTAAAATAAGAAATAGAATGGAACAATTTTAGTTGCTGGAAACTTGGAGACATGGTCAGATACATCAAGATATTTAAGGCGAATTCAGACTAAGCTTACATGTAATAAATCATACACATCTGGCAATACTTTAACAGAAATAACGATACACGAGAAAGATGGAATGAGTACTATGCAGAAATGTTTAAAGATATGACAAGTAATACCGGTAATCTTGAAAGCGAAGAAAAATAATCAGATCCTTTTAGAGGAGTTACAATGAGCAATTGAAAGTATGACAAAGAGAAAATCACCATGTTGTGACATTATGTCATCGTGTGCCATGCCCACCAGAATCGTGATCCGCTCTTTTCTTTCTTGTCTCGGCCATGCCACGTGGCCAAGCCATCATGATATTTACTTCTCTGCCTTCCATTTTTTCCCTCAATATTGCCAGTTGTCACCAAGTTCTCTAGTTTATTTCTAATGTGACCAAAAATCTTTACTGTCTACGTTTAACATTCTCTAATCAGTTTACGATTTTCATTTGTTTCTTGTAGAACCTGCTCGTTGGTCTTTTCTATGTTCCATGGTAATCTTTACATGTTCCGCAACAACCACTATTAGATGTCATTAGATGTTGTTTCAGCTTGCTGCTCATTGTCCGAGTTTCACATCCATACAAAATTACAGTTTCCATGTCGCACCTCAACACTCTTTTTCTCGCTTCAAGTGACATATTTTTATTGGTCAGTATGTTATCCATCTTGCAAAAGGCAACCTTTGCCATAGCGATTTTTGTTCTAATCTCATCAAGGCACCTCCAATCAGATGTTATGACTGTTCCGAGATAGTTGTACCGATTCACTTGTTTAAGAATATTCCCAGTTACCCGTATATTACATTGTGGTATTTCTTTAATTTTACATGTGACCACAAAATCTGTCTTCTTACAATTTAATTCCCACCCTAAATGTTCACGTGACGACATATCAAAGCAACAAAAGAAGAATAACCAGCGTCCATATCAGCTACCATGTACAATGTTTGAAGATCTTGGAGAGTGCTGTTTGTCCCAAAGCATGCAACAGAAACATTTACGTTCCTTTCTATAATACAGCCAACAAAAAATGGCTGCATGGCCTTTGCACAACGTTGCCTTCAACCATAGCTACAGGTTGCATTTATCGGCAATTTCATTTGCATTAGTGTGCCAATGTTTTCTGAATTAGAAGTCAAAGTTGACGATCAACTTACTGGTGTGGGCATTGAACCCCTACGTCGCTATCAGCATACCGGAAGTTTCAGCGCAAGTGTATTAAATCCGGTGGCCACGGAGACTTCCTCTAAAATACCGGAAATTTTAAATTGTGCAAATACTATCGTACTATCGCACTAATAAGTCGTACTAGCAAATTTATCTTGAGACTCCTCATAAAGAGGATTGAAAGGAAGTTAAAACATGCATTACAAGAAGTCTATGCAGGTTTCAGACAGGACAGAGGAACCAGGAACCAAATCTGCCTTTGATCTTTTCAGTCGTCACGACATCTTCCAATGTTTCTCTTGGCATTTTTTAATGTTTCTCTTCTCATTTCATGAACCAGAAACAGTGTTTCTTTTTTTTTTTCTTCTTCTCACATTTGAATATAATGTTTCGCTTTCATAAGCCTTTACTGGGCACTCGTTCGTAACTCTGGCAGCCCAGGGTATCGGCAATCTTCATATCTGGAAATAGATCTCCATTGCTTCCAGCAATAGTCAGTTGCATATCCTTTACATCAGAGGTTTCCAAACCACGGCCCGCGGGCCACTTGTGGCCCGCCAGCTGTAAGAAAGCAGCACGCGAGGCCTCGTTTAATATACTATATTTTAATAATTTAATAACTCGGGGCGCACCATCAACGTGCGATAATTTACTATGCTCAAGATTGTTATTCTTAGATATTATCGAATGCGCTTGTTCAGTTCACAGCGAAACGTTATGAAGTTCCCATATTGGCCTTGTCGACCAATCAGAGTGCGCTAGGCGCCATGTTGTCGTCTGTTACAACTGTTTAGCAGAGTCGGTAGTATTATATTGAAATTAGATTTTTTTTCAAATAAAAATTTACCGTTAAAGCCTATAAAGTATGTAAAATCTAAAAGCAACAATGGTAAAAAGCGAAAATGTGAAGATGTTGCTTGTCATGAATTCAACGAAGATTGGACGTAGAAATTTATGTTTACGCCTAGTCGTAGTGGTAAATCAGTTTGCTTAATCTGCGGATTTTGTGTTTCTGATACCAAAAAAAAATAATTTAATCTGGAACGACACTTCACGATCACACATTCAGACATAAATGCTCAATATCCGATCAATTCAGAGTTAAGAAAAGATTTCATAGAGAAAGTTCTTTGACCAGGCAGCAGTTATTTTTCACCAAAGCTAACGAACAGAGCAAGACTGCTGTTGTTGCGTCGTAGGATGTCGCTTTTCTGTTGGCTCGCAAAAAGAAACCGTTCACCGACGCAGAAAAAATAATCAAGCCTTCCCTTAAAATTGCTGCATGAATGCTTGGCAATAAAAAGTGTGAAACAAAAGATTTGATCAGATTTCTTTGTCGAATAATACCATGGCCAGGCAAGTTGAAGAATTAGCCAGCGACGTTCATCGTCAAGTAGCAGCACGTATCAAAAATTGTAATTGGTAATTTCTGTCACAGCTCAGGTCGCAGTTTTTGTTTGAGCAATAAACGACAATTTTAGAGTCATTGAAGAACTTCTAGGACTTGAATCAATGCAACTACCAAAGGGACTGATCAGTTTGAAACTCTGAAGTTGTGTGTAGAGAAAAACAACGTAGAATGAACCAAACTGGACATTGTATGCACCGACAGTGCTCCGGATATAACGGGTAAAATGTATGGATGTCTAGCATTATTGGAACATTTTTTGACAGCACTTTATTAAAATAGTGTATCATTCACCAAGAAGCTATGTGTGCAAAGACTTTAAATTTGAAACATGTCATGGATGTTGTTCTGAGATGTGTGAACAAAATTCTAAGTAAGGCGCTGAACAGGCGTTAGTTCGGATAGTTTCTATCAGACCTGAACTAGGAAACAGTGAGCTACTGTTACACTGTGATGTCAGATGGCTATCTAAAGGGAAAGTTATGTCACGTTTCTGGGAACTGAAAAATAGTGTCTATCTATTTCTGTCTGGAAAAACAAAATACATTGCCTACAGAACGGGAATGTCTGCTGAACGATCATCATCATCATCATCATCATCTTCCACTTCTGCCGTCAAGCGTCGTGGGGAGGAATAATTGGCGTTCCAGCGCCCGGCGGACGGCACTGGATAGTGTCATTCCGTGTGGTTGTACAATGTCTCTGATGTCGTCAATCCATTTTCTTCTTGGACGTCCTCGTGGTCTCGTCGCAGATGATCTTTGATGTAAGGCCAGTGATGGTAGTTGCTGATGTTGCATTCTAACAACATGGCCAAACCACTTGATCTTCTGTCTTTCAATAAATGTGGCACAAGGTGTTGATCCCACAGTCTGTCTGATAGTAGCATTCCTTACTCGGTCTCGGATTGTTAAGTTGGCAGCTCTCCTCAGGCATCTCATTTCGCAGGTGTTGATCTTGCGAAGGTGTAATTTGGATAAAGTCCAGGTTTGAAATTGGTAGCATAGGGTTGGTGTGAATATGCTGTTTATTATCTGTCGTTTTGCGGACATGGGTATGTTTGGATGTTTCAGTAAGGGTGACAGTTGATATGTAAGTGCACTAGCTTTTTGACATCTGATTTCAATTTCTCTGTCTAATCTGCCATCTTCTGTGATCATACTTCCAAGATATTTGAATTCTTTAACTTGTTTCAGAGTTGTGTTATTTATCTGTATACTTAGTGGGCACGGCGATCTGCTAAGTTGCATTTCTTCGGTTTTGGCTGTGTTTATACTCATATTGTATCTGCTGCAGGTTGAACTCAGATTAGTAATATGATTTTGTAGTCTGCCCTCGTCGCTGTAAAACAGGCACTGATCATCTGCAAATAGAAGTTCATTTATTCCCTGTGGGTCAGTTGTTTCATCTGGAGTTAAGAGTTCTAAATTTTCTGAATCTGGTCTGTCGAGACTTGCTTCTTTGGAAATTCTGTCCATGTAGATATTGAATAGCAGGGGAGAGATCACACATCCCTGTCTCACTCCTGTATTGACTGTGAACATATCTGATATACCTTCCTGTGTTCTTATTGCACTTTGGCTCGAGTGGTACATGGCTATGATGTTTTCTAGCAGTTGCCCTTCTATCCCATAGTCTTCAAGGATGGTCCATAATTTGTATCTGTCTACTCTATCAAAAGCCTTTTCCTGATCTACAAACACAATATTCTGCTGGTCACTATATTCAATAGTTTTTTGACTGGCTTAATTACCTGGAATTTTCTGGTGGCCATCACGTCTCATTTAAACTCTTCAAATGCGAAGATCCAGGGGGGAAAATACTATTCACAGATTTGTGCGATGGCATTCCTTCATTTAAAATAAGGCTACGACTGTTTATCGGACAACTGACTGAAGTGACTTTAGAGGTGTTTCCAACTTGTGGTGGAAAAGAAATTTGACTTCTTACAGTACAAAGTAAAAGTTGAAAGTCTTCTAGATATCTTTCAGTCTAGATTTGAAGAGTTCGCAATAGAGGAGGATAATGTTCATTAATCCGTTCGTATTTTCTTATGTCCGGCTCTGCTAATTACAGCAAAACCTTCAGCACGTAGTAATTGATTTGAAATGCAATTCTGCACTGAGATGTAAATTTCTGGAGCTGCCTGCTTCACCTTCAGCTGATCATGTGATTTCATTCTGGCGACTATTGCCTGTCGAACGATTTGAACACTTGCGTTCATTCGCCCAGAGATACATTTGTCGTTGTGGTTCGACTTACAGATGCGAGCAGTCATTTTCCGCATTGGCCATTATAAAAAAAACAAAACAACAACAACAACAAGCAACGTTCCAGACTCACCGACAGTATTCTAGTTTCGCTTATGACTTTGGGCACCACAGATTTGTGCCCAGACATTGATAAACTGGCATCTGAACTTATGTTACTGGTTATGAATAACAGTTGCAATAGTAAATTAATTACATTAATAGCGATTTTCGAAACTGATTAAAAATGTGTTGTTAAATGAAATTTTGATTGTAAACTGACACTGACTGCCTTTAAAGTTTTAGAATTTTGTTGACCAAAGTTAAGAAAGGTAAGAATGATATTGCACGACTTTTATAATTTTATAAAGTTGTGGCCCGCTTGTGGTCTCGAGGTATGGTGTCCGCCTTGAGTGCTAGAGGTCCGGGATTCAGGCCCCGGTGAGGACCGGGATTTATTTAAAAAATCCACCTGGACTTCCAGTAATAAAATTTCCCCTGGTCTCTGGGTAGTGAGATCGGACGCCCGTGTGTATTGTTGGGCACGGAAAAAATCCCTTGGCAGTTGGAAATCGAAAAAGAGTAGCCTAACGGCGCTGCCCGGGCAAAATTTCGAGTTAAAAATCTACCCAAAGTATTTCCGGATCCTCGCCGATGCAACGGAGTTCGTGCATTGAGCTGAGTTTCTCCAGACTCAGGTTTGAGTTAGGAGGATAACGGAGCACTTATGGGTTAAACCGTGTGCTGTGATGTTGATCCAACGACTAAACAACGACTAACTACCAAAAATAGTAGATATGGCCCTCTGCTTGAAAAGCTTGGGAACCACTGCTCTACATGATGTCGCAGTCACTGCTTTATATGATGTCGCAGTCAACCCTAGCATTTTGGGTCTGTTTGTGATTTCTTGGCAAGTTTACATTTAGTAGTTTGCCATTGCTTTCTGAACGACCATTTTATGAAAACCAACGCAAGGCGATATGCTGCCAAATCACCTGCAGCTGTGTTTCGAACGTGGTATGTGGAATTACGAATCGTAACCCCTTCGTCACAGAGCAGGCCATTGCTTCAAATGCTCCTCCTAATGTCTTCATTCACATTCTAGAATTCCCTGCCATACAACAGAACAATTGTCCGATATCACGTTCCAATACTCTTCATTCACATTCTAGAATTCCCTGCCATACAACAGAACAATTGTCCGATATCACGTTCCAATACTTTCTTTCTGGTTTTAAATACGAATAACTTATAACATGCCGTTCTCAGTGGCGATGACATTGCGAACGCGATTCGTAATGTCACTTACCCACATTAGAAACACAGCGGTGACCGATTTGGCAGCAGACCGTGTCGCGCTGGTTTAAACGGTCGTTCAGAAAGCAATGGCAAACTACTGAACGTAAAAAAACTTGCCAAAACACCAAACATCGGCGGTAAAATTCTGATGTTGACTGCAACATCATGTAAAGGATATGCGACTTAACACACACAAAAACTTATTACATAGATACTTTACATCATCTTAAATATAGCTTTTGCTTGGTCTATTGTGTTCTTATTCTCTGTCATACATCGGCTATTTGATGTGAATGCCGCTAGATATTTGAACTTAGCAATTTAGGTAAGTATTTTCGCTTCTATTGTATTATTACTTAATTACATTTGTAACATTGCAATGATAAATTGTTTATTCGTGTTTAATAAATTAATATTCAAACCAAATATATTTCTCATTCCCAGTAGGACGAGGACGGCGGAGAAAATTATCTAAGCGGTCGACTGCAGAACAGATGTGGAAGATGCTGAAGAGGCTGTTGGAAACGAATCCTTCATTATGTGTGGAGAGTCCAGAACAGTACTCGGAGACTTAAGCTTACCAAAC
The DNA here is from genome assembly GCA_963921405.1 of Cepaea hortensis. NCBI lineage: Eukaryota > Metazoa > Mollusca > Gastropoda > Stylommatophora > Helicidae > Cepaea > Cepaea hortensis. The sequence goes on from OY992885.1 coordinate 26,487,790, forward strand.
CCTATTTGATACACAATGTTAGTGTTAATTGATTCAGTGCCGAAGGATAATATATCGCCAAATGTGACCTCCCATTTGGACAGAAGGACGATACATTAAAAGATTAGGGTCATCGTTGTTATTTTTTTTTTGTTTCGTGGCATCTTCCACAATTTCAATGCTCAGTGAACGGAAATCGGCGTTATAATACTTGTTAATTTGATTGTGCACCATGTTTGGTGCAAACCTACTTTTTGTTTCGCACTGAAACAGTCAAACAACACATCACCATCACCATCACAATCACCATCACCATCACTATTAAGCAAATCGTTTGTAGAATGTCGCTCGACTCGCATTCAGTTGACAAATTCTTGATATAAAACGCCAAAAAAACTAGTCAGTGAATTTTATTGGCAAAGATGTATTTGTATGGATAAATATTTATATTCAAAACAATGGTTTCCCATAGTGAATTTGAATAACGAAGCCACAAAAAAATAGATTGCTCGATTTAATGCCTGGCATATTTTGCTGCACATCACAGTCAGTTTAAAATTACCGTGGTATATAATTCAAATTACTGTGTGAATATGTGTGTTGTATTGAAGGATTTATCTAATTATTTCATGTTCATCTCATCTCCTCTTGTTCCTCTTGTACCTTGCGGTGTCGCGGTGGAGCATAAACAGTGGGAGAGTGCCCGTTTATTGGCTTCATATCGTGATTTCCATGGATTCTGTTATTCCCTCTGTCCGGCGTTGTCATGGTCGGCCTCTTCTTCTGGTTCTGTTTGGTTTGTGCATTAATGCTTGTTGTGGTATACTGTTAGTTGGTAGCCTAGTTATATGGTCAAACCATTTAACTTGCTATATTCCGATTAAATCTAGTGCTGCTATAACCCCCAATTTTATTCCTGATTTCTTTATTTCTATTTTCTCTATTCTTGATATATTTAGTATTCTTCTCAGAAATCTCATTTCCATTTCTGTAATGTTTCTTTTCTCTTTTTCTGTCATTGTCCAGGTTTGGCATTGGTAGCATAGAGTTGGTAGGTAGATTGTGTTGTAGAGTACTTTTTTAGTATCTATTGATACATGTTTGTTCATTATTATTTGTGCCTTTTCTTCAATGAGTTGGTTTGCCTTATTGCATCTGTGTTCGATATCGTCTTCTGATCTGCCATTTGATGATATTATGCTTCATAGATATTTCAAGCTCTTTACTTGTTTCAGGGGATGCTCTGTTAGATGAATCTTTGTTGTTATTTTCTTTTTTTGGTTATAATCATTACCTCTGTTTTACTTATGCTAATTTTCATGTTATGCTCCTTACACACTTCATTTAGGCTATTTATGTGGACCTGTTAATTCTGCGCATGATTGTTAGCAAATAGGAGTTCTTTAATGGTGTAATTTGCCGCTAGTTCTTCTGTGTTCTGTTCGTCATGCGGTGTTGTTACGGTCTCTGTTTGGTTGGTTTCTTTACATGTGCTCTGTCTATATAGGTTATATATACAAGAGGGGAGATAGGACACAACTTTGTAGTATTCCGGATCTTATGGTGAAGGGTTCTGAGTGTCCTTCGTTTGTTCTTACCGTACATTCACTGTTGTTGAATAAACTTAAACATGTTCATGCGTTCGAATTCCCGTGATGGCGGATAAATTTTATTACAATTTATTTGTGTATTTACCTGACTCTCAGGTCGACCCAATTGAAATGGGTACCAGAAAATGTCATTGGAAGTCAAGAAGGTCGGAGTGACATTGACCACTTACACAGAGAGTGGACATTGGTCAATAATAGTATGGGTCTAGCACCATATACCCAACACGCCTTAAAGCAAGTGAAAGAGTCCTTTATTTATTTTATTGAACAGTGTTGTGGGTTATTTCCGTTGCTAGTTGTTTTTTTTTTTTAATGGCTTTTCATTTGCTTTTGTATTTATTATATATATAATTGATTAATCGTTAATTTTTTTTATCGATTAATTTTTTTTTTTTACGATTAATCGAAAACTTCTCTCCCATCACCTATTCAAATGCACCGGATGTCGAAAAATTGTTGGACATTTTAAACATAGTGCTGCAAACACAACCGAGTTGCAAAATTGTAATGAGTCACCATTGTGTAAGCTGCAGCAAGATGTACCAACAGGATGAAACAGTATGTTTATGATGCTACAGAGTCTTCTACAGGTGAGAGAAGCATTAACTGTCTACATGTCAGATGAAATGAAGCAATACAAAGGTCCAAAACTGTCAGATTCAGATTGGGAGAAGGTTTCGAAATATTTCAAATTTTTGGAATTATTCTGTCAGACCACGGTCCTGCTTGGCGGTCAAGATGATGTTTCATGTAGCTGTGTATTGCCACTGCTATCATGGTTGACAAAGCATATGACTGTACACGATGATGATCCGGGCTACATAGCTAAATTTAAGGCAGCATGTATTAATAACTTCAGTGAACGTGTAGCTAATATGACAAGTATTGAAATACTACAGATTGCAGCAGCACTTGATCTACGCTACAAATGCCTGAAGTGTTTGTCAAAAGATGCAAAAGAACGAACTTGGTCACGTATTGAACAACAAATAGCAATTAATGTTCATGATCAGCAGATAGAGACTGCTGCAACGAATGATACTGACATTGACAATGAACCTATATGTGAATCAAATGAAGAGCAAGAGCTGGTTATAATGTTAATAAGACGCGCTCGTCACTTGAACCAAATACTGTCAACATACTCGTCTGTTTGCATAGTTGGTTATTAGATGACATATGAAGAAGACAATTCAGTGTTATTTTGAGTTTTGACAAATACGACTAAAATGTGAGTTATGTGGCTATAAATGTTTTGTTTTAATCGAAATTAACGATTAATTAATCGATTATGTAGTTGTTTCGGGATTTGAAATTTAAATATTGAGCACAACCCACTACTGGCAACGCCGATCGCATTCTGGTATGAACCTAAGGCCTATCCACGTCAATATGGAAGCACTAAATTTATAATATGTAACTAATATTAAATCTGTACCGCTAAAAAGATCAGAAACACGGAGAACGACTGAAACAATTGATAATTATCTGCATCCGTTAACTGGTCCTGTGCCGAGAGAAGGACTAAAATGGTATGACCGAATCATTGATGCAGAGCTTAGCAATTGACAGATTCTAGCGAATCTAAAGGTGGGGAAAAGGCGCTTGACAGGACATACATTGAGAAAACCTGATAATAGTCTCAATAGAATCACTCCCCTCCCACCTCCTGTCTATAACTCGCAGGGCCAAGAAATAGAGGGGGATCTAAGAATATATGTAGATGGTTATACAAACAAAGGTGAATAATATCATGAAGACGTGGAGTGAGCTTGGCATGAGTTAGTTGAGGGCCTATGCTTCAATGTGGGGATGGGCGACTCCGTGGCGAAGTGGTCAAGCCGTCTGACTCGGGCACCGAAGTTTGTGGGTTCGATTCCTCCTTTGGTTCACGAGTGAATTATTTTCGGGGACTCTTGAGGGTAATCGCTGGAGCTAGGGAGCTCGAGCTTTGTGGGACGCTTTCCGCGCTGCGAAAAGAGACTGAGCCTGACTGAAAGAGACGCGGTGAATTGAAGTTGATCCTGTCGACTTTTAAGCGACTTTTTAAGCTACAATATGGGGGTAAAGCTCTCAAGAGGTTCAGATTTTTCCATTTAAGATAAGCAGTAGAAGTGTGAGGACTCTACATTGGTATGACATAATGAGGGCGTTGATCAGTCCATTGCCTCGTCACCTTTCCTTTCTTCCAGAAAATATTTACAATTATCCGGGAGCCATTTTACGAAATAAATCTTGCCGCTCTAAGCGAAACAAAAGACACTGTATTGATAAGCTAGCGCACTGACCACTTTGTCACTGGGGATCATTGAATTCTGGTTAAAAGTTATTAGTCTTTGAAAAGCCGTGTAAGTGTACTGTTGTGGGATAAGTAGTATAGATCGGCAACCGTTTATTGTTACACTAGGACATACATGAAACACGGTGTATATACTCCCTTGTGTTGCAGCCTGTATTATGGAAAGATGATGATGACAGTGTTTGAGTAAAAGAGACTCAGGATGATGATGAATAGGGCAGGTCAAGCGTGAGATATCACAAAGTGGGAAATATGAACAGCCGAGAAGCATTGGCCAGTAGGTTTATAACAATTATGAGCGCACGGACAGCTCAGGTGGAATCACGGGCTGTGATGACGGGCCGTAAATGGATCACGTGGTTTATAAAAACGATTGACCTGCCAGAACACCTGAAGGCCATTTCCAACTATCAACATGAGTAGACGTGTATATTTGAGAGCTGAATGAATGCTATATTTAGATGTCATCTAAATGACAATCGTGATCTACAGTACGTGGCTAACTGTGATATTTATATCAGCAGACTAAGTCTCGTCTGCACGACGTCAAATGTGCGAGTTGTAGAGTATGTGATTATCCCAGGAGGATATCAAGGCCATCGTTACCATCAGACCTGTCAACGTGTTGACTCAACATTGACTAAGAGGGATGCAGTGAATAATTATCACGATCTATCACCTGGTCAGAGACATGTCAATGCTCCTGTGATTGTGAAAAGTGTGAGATTGATTGAACTACCAGACTCAGTACCAACAAAGACCTGATCATCATACATTGACTTTTGATCTGTGTTTACAGACACATAGGATATGTCTGTCAAGAAACGAGGGCACCGATTGAGCAACGGGGTTTCCATCCTGCATGATGAAAGACTGGATAGGTCATTGAGACACTGAAAGAAAGTCTCACATATGTGGTAATGTCGTAATCAGTGACCATCTGTGCGTTTGTCACCGGGTTCCGAGCTTCTAGGATTGGATTTGTAAGCAGATGGGAATAGGGTACTCTGTTCATTCATGACAAGTTATATTTTCTATCTGTGATGTAATTATAGATGGCAGTAATAAAACCGGTGTGTGTCGGCTTCTGTTGCTGTCATGTGTGTTTGTCTACCTACAAACACAGAGCCGTAATGGTTTGTGTGTGTGTATGTGTTTGTGTTTGTGTGTGTGTGGGGGTGGGTGGGCGGGTGGGTGGTTGTATTGATGGGTTGGGAGTATTAATGGGGTGGAAGGATGGGTATGTGTTTGAACTGTGAAGTCCACTGTTAGTGCGAATATTGCTGTTGTTGATAGAGTGATCTTTATACAACCCCCACCCCTTCCCACTCACCCACACACAGACACACACAACACCCACCCACCCATACACACACACACACATGTACACATTGACAAGGAAAGAAAGTCCATTCACGACACATCAAGCCAGCCAGCACTTGTAGAATACTAACGTTGGCGCTTCCTTTGTACTGGGTCAGGAGTCCATTGACGAGTTTTTTTGTTTTTTTTTATGTGTCCCAAGCTAGTTTCCTGCTAATGGCTGGTCATGTGACAGAGACATACATCTTGTCTTCCTGAACGCGGGGAAGAATAAGTGACCAGTACTTCCCTCACGTAAATGAAGATCCCAGGCGTCGAACCCTTACTGGGCCGTGCTCATGGCATTATCAGCGCAGTTCCGATCAACTTCGCTTTCGCGCCCGTTGGTCCGTTAATCAGGCACTATCTTCATTATGTGGAGGAAACATTGCCAACTTCGCTTACTCGCCCGTTGATCCGTTAATAAGACACTATCTACATTATGTGGAGGAAACATTGCCAACGGAGGCACAATGCCAGCCAGTATGTGTGTGCTGTGGTGAACTTTGACCTGCTTGTACCCTTATATCCACAGCCGGCGCTGCGGCGAAGGAGTTATGAAATCAATCTGCAATCCCGCATAACGAGTTCGAAACACAGCGGACGATTTGGCAGCAGTCCGCCTTGCGATAATTTTCATTCAATGGTATGAGTGCCCGTCGTTCTGACCACAATGACAAATTACTGAAAATAAACTTGCCAGGAAATCACGAACAGCCAAAACATGTTGTAGCTGACTGTGATGTCCTATAATTATAAAGGATATTCAACTCCTGTAGATCCTATATATGCCTCTCGGCAGATGTAAAGTGTCAGTATTAGTCTTGCACACCTCACTGGATTCTGTGCCTGGATAAAGGGAAGGGAGTTCTGCAGCACAGAAACCATCCATCCATCATGTGCCATGCCGGTAAGCGTGGGCGGTCATGTTCTTCCATCTCACTCGATCACCAGAGTCGTGGATCAGCTCTGTGTTCCTGTCTCCACCATGCCACGTGGCCAAGCCATCCAAGTATTTGCTTCTAGATCTTCCCCTTGGTCTCTTCCCTTCGATCTTGCCAGTTGTCATCAGGTTTTCCAATTCATTTCTTCTCATAACATGCCCAAAATATTTTGATAGTCTACGTCTGATAACACTAATCAGATTACGATCTTCATTTGTCTCTTGAAGGACCTGTTCGTTGGTTTTTCTATCTGTCCATGGTATTCTTTGCATTTTCCTCAGAAACCACATTTCCACAGCCATTAGCTGTTTTTCAGCTTGACTGCTTATTGTCCACGCTTCACATCCATACAAAAGTATAGGTTCTATGTAGCATTTAAACACTCTTTTTCTCGCTTCAATTGATATCTTTTTGTTGGTCAGTATGTTTTTCATCTTGCAAAAGGCTACCTTCGCAATGGCAATTCTTGTTCTAATCTCTTCAAGGCATCTCCCATCAGATGTTATGACTGTGCCGAGATAACAATATCGATTCACTTGTTTAAGAATATGTCCATCTACTCGTATATCACATTGTGACATTTCCTTCTTCCTAGTGACAACCATAATCTGTGTCTTCTTAATATTCAGTTCTAACCCTAGTTGCTCACTGTGTGCAACAACCGCATCCACTAAATTTTGCAGGTCCTGTTCATTGTCTGCAATCAAGACTGTATCATCTGCATATCTAATGTTATTGATGTATCGTCCCCCAATGTTGATTCATTCCATATCTTCTATATTTCTAAATATATTTTCGCTGTACAGGGAAAAAAGATCTGGAGACATTACACATCCCTGACTCACACCTCTTTTAATAGCCTGATATTGACCTACATCGTTATCAATTCTGATGGCAGATTGTTGTTTCCAATATTTGTTTTTTACAAGTCTAAGGTCTTTTCCATCAATTTGTAGATCTTCAAGCATCCTTATCATGTCGACATGTCTCACTTTATCGAAAGCTTTTGTGTAGTCAATAAAGCAAAGATATAGATCTCTGTTTACTTCTACAGAACGCTCTATAACTGTTCTCAGTATATAAACAGCATTTACTGTGCCCTTGCCTTCTACAAACCCACATTGTTCTTCTCCTATTTCGGGTTGTATTTTCTTCCTAACTCTTTGCATGATAATTCTCAGCAGAATCTTTGTGATGTGGCTCATTATACTAATTGTTCTATGTTGATCGCATTCCATGGCTCCTGATTTCTTCGGGATTGCAATAAATATAGAATTACATAATTCAGGAGGCATATCCCCAGTATCGTATATTGCGTTCAGCAGCCTGGTGACTTGGTCAATTCCATATTCTTCTAAGGCATTGATCATTTCTACTATGATGTTATCTGTACCCGGGGTCTTGCCAGTTTTCATATGGTTAAGAGCATTCTGAACTTCTATCTTCAAAATCGATGGTCCTTCATTATTATTCCGATGATCATATTGTTCTTCTCTTGTATCATCATAAAGGTCTTTCACATAATCTGACCACGCATGTAAAATCTGATCTTTTTCTATTATGATTTTGCCATCTTTGGTTTTTAGGCAACCCGTTGATGTGTGTGTTCTTTTGTTAGTGATGTCATTAATTCTTTTGTGCATTAATTTAGTATTCCGGGTATTGTACAGAAACCACTGAGATGGAAATTTGTTACTGGATTAGGAGTACAGTCTCTACACCAACAACACTCCGTTAGACGCAAATATTTTTCAAGGCTAAACGCCGATGCAAGATTCTGGCAAATGTTGTCTGTGAGGAAGCCATGACGGTTTATGTGATACTGGCAATACGATCAGGCGTGTGCCGTCGTGTGAGACTACAAATATATCATCCTCAATATGCATGGATGGATACCTTGTGTAAACGCCATGTTGCTTTGCTCATGCGAACTTAGTGGTAGGACCCCCTTTAACACAATACGCATCATCGGACACACTGTACACTTTATAGATCAGTTGCCACTCGGTGGACTTTGTGGTCATGTCACACCGGCCTTAACTTCCCAAGATATTCTTGGTATTCATTTAGGTCAGTGTTTTGTTGTTAATCCCAATTAGCCCAGCAGTGGATCGAACCCATTACCTCCGGGTCGGTCAGCGAGTGTCTAGCCACTATGATACATAGGCACCGTCTGTGGTTACTTCAATTGACACCGTGGAACATTCAACATGGGAGGTAAGGACAAACTTTACAGTTACATGAATGTTAATGTGGGTTATTCCCCTTGCATGCTGTGCCACCTATATTTACAAATAACTATAATTAAGAGATTCTTTACAATCTGATGCCAGCTTCTATAACAAAGGGATAGCGAACGCGATTCGCAATCCCGCATATCAGACAGCATTGTTTTGGTTTTGAGTGTCAGGTGCTCAGAAAGCACTGACAAACTACTGAGCATATACGTGTCCGTTCAATCACAAACATCCCCCCATAAACGCCGTGATTAATTGCGATGTTCTGTAAATGACATGCATCAAACTTGTTACATGTGGTGGCCAGCGGATCTAGAAAATAAGACCTAATATATATATATATATATATATATATATATATATATATATATATATATATATATATATATATATATATGTGTGTGTGGGTGGGTGGGTGGGTGTGTGTGAGTGTGTGTGAAGGGGTAATGACATTTTGGAAAGGGGGGGGGGAATGATATTCTGAACAGATGAAAGGGTGCATGGGCCCAAAAAATGTTGAGAACCACTGCTTTAGGTATTTCGCGCCCTTAAGAAGAGTAGATCCCACAGGAAAGAATCACTGTTGTAGGTTAAATACGAGATGTGAGGTAATATGTATTCGATCTCTCTGTTGTTTTAATCTCTCACTGTGCGGTAATATTCAGTTGTTTGACGTTTCCAACTTCCACCAACCAGTGTCTGAAAAAGGCGCCACTTTCAAGAGCAGGAGACATCCTACCCCTTGCACACTCCCCTCTCCCTTAGCTACACCTCTGTCGCCTTTATTTTGTTATTGTGTGGCATAACAAACTAACAACATGTTATGTTAGCATTAGAGTTAAAGGTAACCTAGCCTTTAACGATGGGTCAAGGAAGCTGCAAGAACAAACAGACCCCCTCCTCCTCCCTCCTCCTCCTCCCTCCTCCTCCCTCTACCTCCTCCTCCCTTCACATTCCTCCTCCTCCCTCTTTCTCCTCCTCCCTCTCCTCCTCCTGCTCCCTCCTCCTCCCTCATCCTCCCTCCTTCTCCTCCCTCCTCCTCCTCCCTCCTCCTCCCCCTCCTCCTCCTAATCCCTCCTCCTCCCTCCTATTCCTCCCTACTCCTCCTGTCTCCGCCCTCCTCCTCCCTCCTCCACCTCCCTCTTCCTCCTCCCTCCTCCATTTACCCAAGACAGACAGACAGTCAGACAGATAGTCGGGAACGGGATCTTATATGACTACTTATATGATTTAAATGAGATGCTCTCCACCATGGGCTGGGCTGGGTCAGACAGACAGACAGATAGATAGATAGACAGACAGACAGACAGTCGGGAACGGGAACTTATATGACTACTTATATGAATTAAATGACATGCTCCCCATCAGGGTCTGGGGGAAGACGGGCTGGGTCAGACAGACAGACAGACAGTCAGACAGACAGATAGTCGGTAACGGGAACGAGAACTTATATGACTACTTATATGAATTAAATGAGATGCTCCCCACCAGGGTCTGGGCGAAGCCGGGCAGGGTCAGCTAGTATATATATATATATATATATATATATATACTATACACCGAATTTTGCTAGGCCTACTATTATTTTAGCGTGAAGAATTAGTCAGGAATGATAGCGATCACGTCACGCAGAAATAATATGTTATGCTCCCCAAGTGTCAAAACGCAGATATTCATCTGCTGTTGTTTCTTACACATTCAGACGTCAGCGTGAATAAACGGCCACAGAAAGCAGCAGTTAACTAAAGTTTACTGACATCTCTGTAGAGCGCGTGAATAAACGGCCACAGAAAGCAGCAGTTAACTAAAGTTTGCTGACATGTCTGTAGAGCGCGTGAGGGTTTGGCACAAACTAGTGATATTTTTGTCATCTTTTTGGCGCTTGCTCGCTTTAAACTCAAGCGTTGTCGACACACGCTACTTCTAGTAGCACTGGACTGAATTTTAAGTGTGGATTAGTTTTCCCTACTACCAGTGTCCCTCGTCATCATATGAACCCACTCCGTCTTCTAAGATACTTGTTATTTACGTCCCCTTAAAACTGTCGTTTGTCGGTCTTCGTGTCTCCATCTTTCTATGGAATCGACGTGTTGCAATGACCCTAAAACTTTGCCTGGGGTCGTTTAGTTACTGTCAGGTTCTACCAAACCAGACAGGTTCACTGGATACCTTGCACGTAAACGGGAGTCATGGTGGCGAAGTGGCTGGGGTGCTTGCCTGCCGGTCTGGTAGTCAAGTGTTCAAATCCCTTTCAAATTAACACTGCAAAAACAAAAACTATTGATCTTACCAACAGTTCAGACGACACGAAATTAAACAACCATGTTCTTGAAAAAGTCAACAGCTTTACACACCTAGGAAGCAAAATGACATCTACAGGGGACTCAACACCAGAAATATTATCTAGAATTGCACTGGCATCTGGTGCTTTCAATAAACTGTCAAACATCTGGAAGTCAAAGACACTCAGCAAACATACGAAACTTAAAATCTTCAACTCTTGTGTGATTCCAGTGCTAACGTATGGATGTGAGAGTTGGAAATCAACGGTAGCTTTAGATAAAATAAAAAATTTGACAATTTTGAGAACAAATGTCTTAGAAGAATTCTAAACCTCCACTGGACAGATTTCAGTACCAATAAGACAAATAAGACAAGAGACTAAGCAAGACATTGTATCCAAATTTATAAGAAAACGCCGTTGGAACTACATCGGCCATGTACTCAGAATGGACAAGACAAGACTCCCCAACCAAGCCCTCATATGGTCACCAGTAGGGAAAAGAAAACGGGGAAGACCAAGAGAGACCCTGCTTAAAACCATCATCAGAGAAGGCTCATTCAACGGCCAAGTGAACATTCAGGATCTACAACAAGTAGCAGCGGACCGCCGGACATGGAGAGCCATGACTTCTGCCCTATGCGCCGCCTTAGGCTCAAGAGGAAGGACGAACTAACACGCTCATACATAATTCAAGAAAGGGGGATAATCGCGTTTTGTGTGGTCCTGAAACCAGTTTGAGCCTGCCAATCTGTGGTCTTAATCTCGCCCCCCCCCCCCAAAAAAAACAACTCTAAAATTAACCCCCCCCCCCCCCCCCCCCGCCACCCCCAACCAGTTGGGAACCACTGACCTAAAGAAATGTGGGACGTGAAGAAAACGAAAATTACATGTGAAAAGTAGAAGGAAAACAAAAAAGGTGGAGGTGGAAGTTCTACAAACACTAATATTAATGCCCTACTGCATTTATTCAATGTTCCTCATCGTGTAACCCATGTTTTAATATTAGTATTTGTAGAAATTCCACCTCCACCTTTTTGTTTTCCTTTTGCTTTTGGCATATAATGTTCGTTTTCTTCACGTCCCACATTCCTTTAGGTCATATTTCGGCTAAAGCATTCAAGGGGAACAATTATAGAATTCACTATATTTGTACTGACAGCAATATTGCAAGAGAAGTATATGTTTATTCCTGTAACAATTTTATTCATATCTTGTATGGTATCAATTGAATGTTACCATAATAAAAGCTATACAGAATTGTGAATACTGTTTGAAATTGTAGACACTAAAATATGGTATAATAAATATTGTTTAGTAAATTATTTATTTCTGTATCTGCTAGGCTGTGTCTGTCTAAACAACATTTGGAATTACTCTGGTTTCTCTTCACAACGTATAAATCTTTCGCCTAGATGGAAAAAAAGTTATTTGATTTGATTTCTTTTAGCTAAGATCAAGTGTCTTTGCTGGCCCACGACAGTAGTGCGCTTGGTCTGGCCGGAGGCCGGGAGGATCATTCTCGGTCCCTTGGCTAAGATCAGACGCATTTGCTGCCCCCCTCAGTAGTGCGCCTGGTCTGGTCGGGGGCCGGGTGATCCAAAAAGAAAAAAAAAACCTCACATAAGCATCACTTTAAATGTGGGCCCGGTGGACCACTGTGGGCAATAGCTCACAATGGGACTAAGGGTCCTCGCCAAAAACAGGGGAGGCGGGGAACCAGCTAGTCTGGGTTGACCGCCGAGAGCAGAAGCTCATCGCCTATGCAGATGACACTGCCTTCTTTCCCACCAGCAACACATCAATAAGGAATATACTCCACACCTTTACTCACTTTGGAAAAGGCAGTGGAGCCAAAGTAAATATACAGAAGTCACAGATAATGGGCCTAGGAAAGTGGAAACAAAAGTCTGATTTCCCTCCAGACCTGAGACACACAGACACCATGAAGCTGTATGGGATCACATTTCCATGTGATCCCACAAAAACACACAAACAGACATGGCACTCACTGACTGAACAGATCATAGACATGTTACATAGGTACAGGTACAAAACATCCACAATATTTGGTAGAAGCACAATAGTCAACACATACATAATACCCAAAATATTATACTTAGCGACAGTACTAGACCCTCCCAAACAGACCGTCACAAACATAAACATACAAATCAGACGCTTCATCTTCACCAACACAATACACAGCATCAAGCACAAAACTCTCATACAAGACAGGAAACAAGGCGGGATTGGACTACAGGACATCCAGACAAAAATACTGTCACTTAGAATCAGTCACATAGGTAAAATCATCAGACACCCAGAACAGAACAGACTAGCACTATACTACATAGGCCACAACATCAAACATCTCACACCTCTTAACAATGCAACTGCACACTACCAGGGAAGACTGCCAACATTCTATCAGACATGCATACAGGCAATAAAAGGACATGAACAGGTAATACAACAAACTACACACACAAATACAAACATTTAGTTAGAGAGCAAGCACCATCACTAAGACTTAGGATTAAAAGAGGACACAAATACTTCATGACTGACTTCACATGCACCTTTTCAAACCTACACAACAAACAAATAACACCAAAAGCTAGGGAGATCACATATAGACTGTTATACAGTATGACCCCCACAACACAGGTAGAAGCATACATATCCAAACAATGTCAATTATGTAGAAACAACACACAAGAGACAGAGGAACACATTTATTATACATGTCCAACAATTACTGCCACACGCGCAACACTCAAACACCTCATACAAACACACACAGGCAAACAAACCGACATATATAAAGCAATTTTTCTCAATACTATACCACAAACAGCTAAGGACATACATACAAAACTACTTGTAGCACTTTCTTACTACAGACAACTTATATGGACCTGCAGAAATTTTGCCAGATACAAACACCACACATATAACACACATTTAATTTCCTTTATGTACACACACAAGATATCACAACTATTTCCAGAGTAAATCATATGTACTCTTCCTTATTTTATTACAAATTTGGTATACATGAGGGCGAGAAAGAAAGTAGAAACTGTGAGTGAATGGTGAGTGAATGATTAAAAAAGATCACATATGGTCAAAAGACCAATGGAAAATCCCTTATGTAAAGAATAGTGGAAGTATAAATGATTGTTTTATTTGCTTCAAAATGATGGTTTCAACCCTTATAGATAAGGGGAAAAGAAAAAAGGAGAAAAGAAAATCAACCCCTCCCATTCCAAATTACTATTTATGGAATGGTTTGCTTTAAATGCACTTGTTGTGCTATACCACCACCACTACTAAGATTATCACTTTAGCAAATAAAATCACATATCTGTTATACTATTTATTATTATTATTATTACTATTATTATTAATATATCTTTGTTGTTTATTTATTATTTTATTATTATGGAAATGTCTACTATTATTATGATCATTATTAATATTACTATCATTACCTTACCCTTATTATCTTTAGTATCATTAATTTGAAAAGTATTCAGAATATCATCATTATAAATTTACAACTTCATCTCCCATGTCCCCCCCCCACCTTTGCTTAAGGTTTGTTGCTTTTGCTACTACCCCCACTATTTTGTTTTCAAACATGTGTCCAGCCTGTACCATCATAAAGAGTGGTCATGTCCCTTCCTCTCTTTGTCACCCCCTTTGAATCATGTGAGGGAGTGTTGAATGAATGAATACAAAATCACAAATGGTTACCAAACCAATGATACTGTAAACACTTGTGTCAATACAAATGCTTGTTTAAATTTTTATTTAAAAAACAAAAGAAAGAGAGAACACAGAGGAAAATATGAATGAACCCCTACATTTAGGAAAAAAAACAAGTAGGAAAATATAACCCACTCCTTTACTCCAAGTATTACTAAAAACTGCAGTTTGCAAGTGTATGTACCTGCTAGGCTATGTTAACACCATTCCAAAGAAAATCATCCTAGCAAATGAAATCACATATTGTAAAAATGTTATCATTCTCATAACTATTAGTACCCTTGCTGTTTTTTATAATTGCTGTTATTACCCTCAGTATACCTCTTCTTGCCTTTATTATTATTGTCATCATTAGTAATAAACAAAAACCCCTTTCCCATGTGCCCCCCCTTCCCTTGCTCATGGTCTGTGTTTGCCTTTGCTGATACCCACACCGGTTTGGTCCAAATAATTGCCCTGCCTTTACCATCTTTGCCCGGATAAGGTTGGTGAAGGCATTGGTGGAGTGAAACAAATTGGTGAGGAGATGGCAAGGGAAACAAAAATGTAAAGATTGTAAAAAAAAGTGTGTGCTAACACTGATGCTTGTTTTACTTTTTACAAAAAGTATTTTTTTAAAAAAAAAAAGAGGAAGGGAAAAAATGAATGAACCCTTACAAATATGACCAAAAAATAAGCAAGGAGAAAAAGAAAACCAACTCCTTTTACTTCTACTATTATTGAACATTGCATGCATATGGAAAAAAAAATAGATGAAAAAAAAGCACCTGTATGTGCTCACCCTAGAACCTTTATTAGAGAAGATAAGGCAAGACACTAGTATTAAAGGAACCTTCCTGCATGGGATAGGAGAGCAGAAGCTCATCGCCTATGCAGATGACACTGCCTTCTTTCCCATCAGCAACACATCAATAAGAAATATACTCCACACCTTTACCCATTTTGGAAAAGGCAGTGGAGCCAAAATTAATGTACAGAAATCACAGATAATGGGACTGGGAAAGTGGAAACAAAAGGCTGATTTCCCTCCAGATCTGAAACACATAGACACCATGAAGCTGTATGGGATCACATTTCCATGTGATCCCACAGAAACACACAGACAGACATGGCACGCACTGACCGAACAGATCACAGACATGTTACACAGATATAGGTACAAGACATCCACAATATTTAGTAGAAGCATAATAGTCAACACATACATATTACCCAAAATAATATATTTAGCAACAGTACTGGACCCTCCCAAACAGACCGTTACAGACATAAACAAACAAATCATACGCTTCATCTTCACCAACACAATACATAGCATTCAACACAAAACTCTCATACAAGACAGGAAACAAGGGGGGATTGCACTACAGGACATCCAGACAAAAATACTGTCACTTAGAATCAGTCACATAGGTAAAATCATCAGACACCCAGAACAAAACAGACTAGTACTATACTACATAGGCCACAACATCAAACATCTCACACCTCTTAACAATGCAACTGCACACTACCAGGGAAGACTACCAACTTTCTATTAGACATGCATACAGGCAATAAAAGGACATGAACATTTAATACAGCAAACAATACACACAATATACAAACATTTAGTTAGAGAACAAGCACCAATACTAAGACTTAGGATTAAAAGAGGACACAAATACTTCATGACTGACTTCACATGCACCTTTTCAAACCTACACAACAAACACATAGCTCCAAAAGCCAAGGAAATCACATATAGACTTTTATACAGTATGACGCCCACAACACAGGTAGAAGCATACATATCCAAACAATGTCAATTATGTAGGAACAACACACAAGAGACAGAAGAACACATTTATTATACATGTCAAACAATTACTGCCACACGCGCAACACTCAAACACCTCATACAAACGCACACAGGCAAACAAACCGACATATATAAAGCAATTTTTCTCAATACTATACCAAAGACAGATAAGGACATACATACAAAACTACTTGTAGCACTTTCATACTACAGACAACTTATATGGACCTGCAGAAATTTTGCCAGATACAAACACCACACATATAACACACACTTAATCTCCTTTATGTACACACACAAAATATCACAACTATTTCCAGAGTAAACAATGTGTATTCTTCCTTATTGTATTACAAATTTGGTATACATGAGTGCGAGAAAGAAAGAAGAAACTGTGAGTGAATGGTGAGTGAATGATTAAAAAGATCACATATTTTCCAAAGACCAATGAAAAATCCCTTATGTAAAGAATAGTGGAAGTATAAATACTTGTATTATTTGTTTCAAAATGATGGTTTCAACCCTTATAGATAAAGGGGAAAGGAAAAAAGGAGAAAAGAAAATCAACTCCTCCCATTCCAAATTACTATTAATGGAATGTTTGCTTCAAATGCACTTGTTGTGCTATACTACCACCACTACTAAGATTATCACTTTAGTAAATAGAACCACATATCTATCATACTATTATTATTATTATTATTATTAGTATTATTATTATTATTTTTATTATTATTTTTATCATTATTATTATTATTATTATTTTTACTATTATTATTATCATTATTATTATTATCATTATCTTACCCTTATTATCTTCAGTATAATTAATTTTAAAAGTATCATCATTATAAAATTTACAACTTCATCTCCCATGCCCCCCCCCCTTTACTTAAGGTTTTGTTGCTTTTGCTACTACCCCCACTGGTTGTTTCAAACATTTAACCTGCCTGTAACATCATTAGTGGTCATGAGGCATTGGTCGAGTGGAACCAATTGGTGGGAGTGTAGTGAGAGAAACAAATAAATGTAAAGACTTCCCTTTCTCTTTGTCACCCCCTTTGAATCATTTGAGTGAGTGTTGAATAAATAAATACAAAATCACATATGGTTACCAAACCAATGATACTGTAAAAAATTTTGTGAATACAAATGCTTGGGGAAATGGGGAAAAAACCCCAACTCCTTTTACTCCAACTATCATTAAAAACTGCATTTTGCATTTGTAGGTACCTGCTATGCTATGTTAACACCATTCCAAAGAAAATCATCCTAGTAAATGGAATCACAATTTGTAAAAAGTTTCTCCTTTTCATAACTATTATTACCATTGCTGGTTTTTATATTGGCTATTATTACTCTCAGTGTGTCTCTTCTTGTCATTATTACTATTGTCATCATTAGTAAAAAAAAAAAAAAAAAAAACTTTTTCCATGTGCCCCCCCCTCCCCTCGCTCATGTTTGTTGTTGCCTTTGCTGATACCCACACCGGTTTGGTTCCAATAATTATTCTGCTTTTACCATCATTGCCCAGATAGTGGTGATAAAGGCATTGGTGGATTGGAACAAATTGGTGAGAGGATGGCAAGGGAAACAAAAATGTAAAGATTTCCCCCTTTCCTTGTTTAACCCCCATTCACATGTAAATGTGTTCAAGGAATGGAATATGCTAATGGATAAATTTCCTATGTTGTAAACACAAAATATCACAGATATCTCCAGAGTAAACACAAGTACTCTTCTTTCTGATTTTAAAATTTAGTACACATGAGTGCGAAGAAGAAACAAGAAGATGTGAGTGAAAAATGAATGAATGAATACAAAACCACATATGTTTACCAAACCAATGAGATTGTAAAAATGTGTGCAAATACAGATGCTTGTTTACTTTTTACAAAAAAAAAAAAAATAAAGAGGAGGGGAAAAGGTGAATGAACCCTTACAATTAAGACAAAAGATTAAAAAATAAGCAAGGAGAGAAAAGAAAACCAACTCCCTTTACAAATACTATTATTGAACATTGCAGTTTGCAATTTTTTGTAACTGCTATGCTATGCTAACACCATCCCAAAGTTTAATCATTTAGCAAATGGAATCACATGTTTGGAAAATGTGATCATTACCATAACTATTTTTATCTTTGCTGTTTATTATCATTGCTGTTATCACCCCTAGTGGTCTGCTTTTTGTCATTATTATTATTAATGTATTTAGTGTTTATTTGCATTAATATTACTGTTATCATTATTAATATATAACCATCATCTCCCATGTTACCCCCCTTTCACATGTAAATGTGGTCAAGAAATGTAACATGCAAATGGGTATCTTCCCATGCTATAAACACAAAATATCACAGATATCTCCAGAGTAAACACAAGTACTCTTCTTTAAGATACCAAATTTAGTATACATGAGTGCGAGAAAGAAACAGGCATAAGCGAGTGAATGTTGAATGAATGAACACAAAATCACAGATGTTTACCAAACCAATGAGATTGTAAATATTTATGTTGATACAAATGCTTGTTTTATTTTTTAAAAACAAAAAACAAAAAAAAACAAAAAAGGGGGAAAAGGAAAAAATGAATGAACCCTTACAATTAAGACCCCCCCCCCCCCCCAAAAAAAAAAAAAATAAGCAAGGAGAAAAAAGATAACCAACTCCTTTTACACCTACTATATTATTGAACATTGCGGTTTGCAATTGTTATTGTATGTACCTGCCATGTTTTAACACCATCCCTAAGAAAATCCTTTTAGCAAATGGAATCACGTTTGGAAAATGTGATCATTATCATAACTATGTTTATCATTGAGTTTATTAGCACTGCTGTTATCACCCTTAGTAGTTTTATTCTTTGTCATTATTGTTATAGATGTATTTCATGTAAACATTGCTGTTATTATCATCGCTGTTATTTGAGTGTTATTGTTATCACCCTTAGCAGTTTTATTCTTTGTCATTTTTATTATTTATGTATTTGGTTGTTTATTTGCATTATCATCATTGTAATCATTATTAATATATATGGCTTTGTAAACCCGTAAACTGTCACATCCCCCTTTCCCATGTTTTTGATACTGTGATTGTTGTTTTCTGCTGCCGCCCTCACCGGTTGTTTGTAAACAGTTTTGCACCGCCATGTTTCATCATCACCGAGGGGTGGTGATGGTACTTGGTAGGGGTTTTGGAGCTGACAGGAGAGCGAGGCGGCAAGGGAAATAACAACGGCGCACTACCATCACGCGTTTTGTTTTAAAATATTTCCTTACAACAATGTCAATGAAGAAATGTTCAAATGTATAAAATGTTGGAAATTTTCCGCATATGTCACCTACACGTTCACATGCAACGCTCTGTAAAATCACGAACAATACAATTCGCAACGATTTTAACACTCAATAAAAGTTTAAAAAAAAAAAAAAAAAAATAGATGGAAAAAAAACAAGGAGGAAAATATAACCCACTCCTTTACTCCAAGTATTACTAAAAACTGCAGTTTGCATTTTTATGTACCTGCTATGCAATGTTAACACCATTCCAAAGAAAATCATCCTAGCAAATGGAATCACATGTTGTAAAAATGTTTATTATTTTCATAACTATTATTACCATTGTTGTTTTTTTTTTAAATTGCTGTTATTACCCTTATTATGTCTCTTCTTGTCATTATTATTATTTTAATCTTTAGTAATAAAACAAAAACCCTTTCCCCATCCCCCCCCCCTCGCTCATGGTTTGTTGTTGCCTTTGGTGACACCCACACCGGTTTGGTTCAAATATTTATCCTGCCTTTACCATCATTGCCCAGAGAGGAGTGGTAAAGGCATTGGTGGAGTGGAACCAAATTGGGGAGAGAGTGGCAAGGGAAACAAAAATGTAAAGATTCCCCTTTTCCCTTTAACCCCCATTCACATGTAAATGTGTTCAAGAAATGGAATATGCAAATGGAAAAATTTCCTATGTTGTAATCACAAAATATCACAGATATCCCCAGAGTAAACACAAGTACACTTCTTTATGATTGTAAAATTTAGTACACATGAGTGCGAGTAAGAAACAAGAAAATGTGAGTGAATAATGAATGAATGAATACAAAACCACATATGTTTACCAAACCAATGAGATTGTAAAAATTTGTGCAAATTCAGATGCTTGTTTACTTTTTACAACAACAACAAAAAAAAAAGGGAAAAAATGAATGAACCCTTACAAATAAGGAAAAAAAAATAAGCAAAGAGAAAAAGAAAACCAACTCCTTTTACTTCTACTATTATTGAACATTTGCATGTTGCAATTATATGTACCTACTATGCTATGCTAACACCATTCCTAGGAAAATAATTCTAGCAAATGGAATCAGTTTTGGAAAGTGGGATCATTATCATAACTATTATTATCATTTCTGTTACTATCAGTACTGTTTATCACACTTAGTAGGTTAATGTTTGTCATCATTATTATTGATGTATTTGGTTTTATTTGCATTATTATTATTATAGTTACCTTTATTAATATATAACCTCATCTCCCATGTGACCCCCTCCCCCTCCCTTCCCTTGCTCATGGTTTGTTTGTTTGCCTTTGCTGATACAATCACCCTTTGGATCCAAAAATTATCCTGCCCTTACCACCATCACCAGAGAGTGGTGATGGAGAAAATTAGAGTGGTAGGTCCAAATGGGTGAGAGTGTGACAATGGAAACAAAAATGGAAAGGTTTATCCTTCTCCCTATCAGCACCCCTTCACATGTAAATATGCCCAATGAATAAAATATGCACACGTACGTTTACATACACGCCCACATGCAACGCTCCGTAAACACACCTACCCAAATACTAAACACACAGAACGCATGTAACAACACAAACATTATAAATGCAACCACTACCCCGATACTGTTTACACCTCCCAATCCCACCATCTTGACACTGTTTGTTTGTTGATGCGTTTGCCGCCATCTCCGATCGGTTCAGACTTTTTATACTGCCAGTTTCGTCATTACCGAGTGGTGGTGATGAAATTTGAGGTTTTAGAGCCGACAGGAGAGGGAGGCGGCAGGGGAAATAATATCGGTGCACTATCATCATGCTGTTGTTTCTGTAAGGGTTTTACCCTACAAAAAATTCAATGTAGAAATGTTAAAATAAAATATTTGTATGTTTTGCGCATATATCACATACACGCCCACATGCAACGCTCTGTAAAAACACAAACAATACACTTTGCAACGATTTTAACAATCAATAAAAGTTTTTAAAAAAAATAGATGAAATACGTCCTCCATCTTAGTGCAAGAGAAGGCCTTCGACAGAATTTCCCACACAACCTGCATAGGACACTAGAACTTTGTAACATAGAAGAATACTACAGGCAGTGGATACAGATCTTGTATAAAAATCCTGCTTGCGTTACCCCAGGAAACGCCAAACTCCTCCACCATAGGTAACATCAACAGTAGAACTGGAAGGGGTAAAACGCAATGACCGAATTTTTTCTTATAAGCTTCAAACAGTAGACTCTTACTAAGTAACAAAGTTTGAAAAAAAAAAAAAAAAAAAAAAAAACAGTGCTACCTAAAAGGAGCTGTGTGAATCTAAATAAAGTTCGGAGACAGAAAAACAGCAGAATTCATCTATTTTCCATTCTTCTTCTTTGCGTTCATCCGGAGGTTTTTTTTAAAGATTTTATTGTGGTGTGTCTCGTTAGGCACCCTTGGGCCGAAATCCTTAGGCCAATACATTCGACTTTTAGCATGCATTTTTGACCAGGTTAGCATTCCTGAGAGACTCTTACTTTTGTGGTACCGTCCGCATCCTAGCTCGTCAAGTTGGAACAGTCGAAGACTTCACGGTCATCCCTCAAAGGAAGACAGGGACAGTCCCTGGCATTTTCCGCCTTCCGGGGAGGCTTCCATAATTGCAGAGCCGACACATAGCGCTCTGGTTCTGGGCTCACTACAGGTATCGTCACGTCCTGCACATAGCTGCTGAGATTCCTCACTTCAATATATTGGGCATTTCGTTCGCAGCTAGCCGCTCCCGCACAAACCAGGCCGGTCTGCAGACGGCATCCACTCAGCGAGTTTTCGGTTCAGGCTTGTGCTTGTCGTTGTGCCTGGACAGAGCAGTTTCAGGCACGACGGACATTCGGAAAACTACTTACTCAGAGCTGTTCCGGATACGAGCGGCGTTCGGAAACTAGGTAGTCAAAGCTGTTCCTAGCACGAGAGACATTCGGACAAGACATTTCACTCGGACGTAAATGCGTAGTGCCAATTTTTATTTTGCCACCCGTAGGCCGGCACTTCCTACTTCGGCGGGCATTTTTAATGAAGTTAGCCTTCCTCGGGTTTCGAGGCACGTTAGACTTATTGCTGTGATGTCGCCCACATCTCAGCTGGTCAAGATAGAACGGTCAAAGACATCACGGCCAACCCTCAAGGGAAAGCAGGAGGAGACCATAGGCGTTCCCTGCTATCCAAGGAGGCTTCCATTATTGCAGAGCCGGCACATACTGCTCTGAGACTGGGCTCACCCGAGGAATTGCCACGTCCTGCTCATGGCTGCTTTGATTCCTCACTTCCATGTATTGGGCATTTCGCTTGCCATTGGTCGCTCAAGCACAGACCAGGAACAGACAGTCTGCGGACGACATCCACTAGGTAAGCTTTCACTTCG